>OZ024723.1:11025342-11393873 GCA_964016875.1 Fallopia convolvulus | reverse complement strand
GGAATATAAACCGCCCGGATCTCAGCACCTTCGAGCACGCGAAGCTGCACAACCGTTTCCCTAGCTACAATGCGAGCAGTGATGTCGTCGCCGTTCAAGAAAAAAACGGCTAAAACCTGGTGGTGCTCCCCCGGGAGATACTGTCCAATCATCGATGACTAGTCTTAATTGGAGATTTGGTGCGGCGCTCCATTCAGTTCTTGTCTCCCTATCCCCACGCACACGCACAATGGAGAAATTGATGACTTCAGGAGCTAAGGCGGTCGTTCGCCTGGTACACGCTCTCCTCTGAGCCATTTAAGGAAGGAAGTTTTAGGTCGGATTTGAGGTGAGGATGAGTTTGAGGTGAAGATGGGGAGTTTTCACTGGGAAGGTATTTCAGCATTGGAGATGGTTATCTCCTTTTATGGTTGGAAAGGATGGCAAAAGAATAGTGTTATCAGAAAAGTGAATGGCAAAAGAATAGTGTTATCAGAAAAGTGAATGGCAAAAAAATAGTGTTATCAGAAAAGTGAATGGCAAATAAATAGTGTTATCAGAAAAGTGAATGGCAAAACAATAGTGTTATCAGAAAAGTGAATGACAATACAATAGTAGTATTCTGATTACATGTCCTCCTCATCTGTATCCGTCTCACTCTCAAACTCACCCTCAGACCTTTCAGTAGACGTCTCTTCTTGATCCTCAACGACATGATCCTCTCCGTTTAGGTCGTTTAACGGACCAAGTGGATAATTATCTTGTGTGTCGTCGATAACTCGTGGAAGGGAAGAATCATGTTGAAATGCCTCCTCAATGGCAACGCCCCTGGACCCACTCTCATGAGGGTCTACGCACGTACCTTCATCGGGCCACACTTGTGACTTCACTTTACAGACCGCTCTCCATTCAGCATCTGCACGCCTCACCTTTGGGTAATCGAGGAAATAAACTTGAGTGGCTTGATGTGCTAATATGTAACAATATTTTGTTCTCAACATTTTATGTCGATGAACATCGACAAGCTTTAGGTGAGGGTGAATGCGTGTTCCTCCACGACTTCTAGTGTCAAACCACGAACAATTAAAGACAATAGGGCGCTTTACGGTTGGAGATAGGTAATTCAGCTCAATGATTTCCTCTAGCACACCATAGAAGTCCTCCTCGTCGGTGCCGAATCTTTTTCCTAGAACACAAACTCCACTACTGTTAGTGGCCCTGGTTGATGCGTGTGCCCTCGTGTGGAATCGGTAACCATTGACAAAGTAACCAGGATATGTCCTCACTTTTTTAGAGGGTCCACGAGCAAGTGTTGCAATGTTAGGATCTGTAACTGTCGGACTGTCGGCCTACAATTTTAAATCAACATGTATATACAATTTGGGATTCAACATAAAAATGTACATTTTGAAATTAAATAGAAATTAATATAAGAAATCCTTACATGGGAGTAGAACCAGAGGCGAAAGTGTCTTTCCAAAATGTTTTGCTCTTCAGCATCGGTTATTGTTGGATTTGACGACCGCACGAAGTTTGTCAAATAGTACCTACGACAGAGTAATTGAATGAAATACATACTTTATATATATATCGAACCTACTTTAGTTGAGATTATAGAAACGTACTCAATATAGGGTTCCACTTCGACGCAGTTCATGAGAATGTAAGTTTGGATCACATGGAATTCATCATCTGTGAGGAAACGACCAGTTGATGTGCTACCCAAGGTTCGACCAGTTGTTGCGAAAATAGACAAATCGCCCGGATCAACCCCAACTGGAAGTGTGCAACTGACGTTGCGGGCGATATCCATATGAGTACTCGCCACATGTGAGCTAAAACAATACGAGCAGAATGTGGACGTCTCCTTCACGAGATAGGCACTACAAATTGACCCCTCAACATGGGCTTTGTTGCCAACTAAGGCCTTCAGCCTTTTTAAGAGCCTACATGATATACATTGAAAACCATTAATATTTATTATACAAGTTAATTATATGAATCCAAAATTGAACAACTGCATACAACTGTACGTACCTTTCTTCTGGATACATCCATCTATAATTGACAGGGCCACAAAGTGAAGCTTCCTGTGGCAGATGAATAGGCAAGTGCTCCATTGAATCAAATAACGCAGGGGGAAAGATGCGCTCCAGCTTGCACAAAATTATTGGTATTTCCTTGTGCAATTTCATAACCACCTCAGGCTTCAGCTCGTAACACGTCAGGTCTCTGAAGAACGCACTTAGCTGAGCTATGGGCTCCCATACTTTGTCATCAAGAAATGGACGAAAAGTAAAAGGCATCAACCTTTGCATGAACACATGACAATCATGGCTCTTCATCCCAAAGAGCCTAAGCTTGTGCAAGTCAATGCAGCGGCTCAAGTTGGACACGTAGCCATCCGGGAATTTTACGGATCTCAACCAATCTAGAAGCACTTGTTTTTCATGACGATCTAGTGCATAGCAAGCCTTTGGATACCTATTGTCCTCCTCATCAGGTTCCAACTCTGGACGCTTGCACAATTCCTTTATATCCTTTCTGGCCGACCACTTGTCTTTCGACTTCCCCGGAACATCGAGAATGGTGAAGAAAATATTATCGAAGACATTTTTCTCAATGTGCATGACATCTAAATTATGTCTTACCAGCAGACTAGGCCAGTAAGGTAGGTCCCAGAAAATGGTTTTCTTCTTCCAACCCGAACCTCTACTGACTGCGGCATTGTGCTCCTCAGCTCCCACTTCAGTTATCTTCATCAAGCCCATATTGTTTATCTGGTCTAATATCTCGTATCCATCACGAAGTACCGGGAGACCACGACGCTCCCGTCTACCTTTCTTGAAATCAGTCTTGTTGTTTCGGAAGCGATGATCAGGTTCTGTAAACCTCCTGTGACAATCGAACCAGCACATTTTGTGTCCATGTGTTAGAAAAAATGCATCGGTGTCCTCCATGCAATAAGGGCACGCGTATTTCCCAGAAGTGCACCAGCCTACACAAACATATATTTTGTACCACACATTAAGATAAGGGACACTAATCATATATATGCATTATTATTATATATAATAGTTTCAAATTGATTAGCATATGTAAAATTAACAACATACCAGGCAACATCGAATATGCGGGGAAGTCACTAATAGTCCATATTACAGCTGCACGCAACACAAAATTCTGCTTCCTCCAAGAATCGTATGTGCACACCCCATTAAGCCACAGATCCTTCAGCTCGGCTACCAACGGCTGCAAGTAGACATCCAACTTCTGCTTCGGGCTCTTCGGTCCAGGTACAATAACCGTCAAAAACATAACCTCTTCTCGCATACACATCGACGACGGAAGGTTGTAGGGTGTCAAAATCGCCTATGCTAACATGAGTACTGGACCCGGACGCCCCAAACGGATTGAAACCGTCCGTGCACAAGCCTAGTCTCACATTTCGTGTTTCTGATGCAAAATCTGGCCACACAGCATTGAAGTGCCTCCATGCCTCTGCATCTGAAGGATGTCTCATCACCCCATCTTGTGCGTGCTCTGCATGCCATCTCATGTGTTCGGCAGTCACCACAGATGCGTACAACCTCTGCAACCATGGAGTTATTGGCAAGTAAAACATACGAGAATAGGGAATGAGCTTTTTCTTGCCTTGCTTCCATCTAAGATAGTCACATATCTTGCATGTTGCGTATTCTGCATCTGCACCCCAATATATCATGCAAGAGTTTGGACAACAATCAATCATCTCGTAAGGAAGACCGAGACCCTCAACCAGTTTTTTCGTGTCGTAAAACGTGGCTGGTAATGTCGTCTCCGGGTGAGAAACGCGTCCGCAAAAATCCGAGATCATGTCATATCCGCGCTCCGTCATCCTTAGCTTAGACTTTAGGCTCAGTAGCTCAGTCGCAGCCTCCAACTGCGTCATATCACATCCAGGCCACAAAGGCCTATTTGCGGCCGATAACATGTCGTACATACGCTGTGCATCGGGATTGGGCGCTTCATTATAATATTGCTCCCCTTGCTCATGCCTTATATCCGCATTCTGCACGGGATCCTCAATAGTGTAATCACTTCGGCCATAATTAAAACCATCATACACCATCTGTTCCATTCGATTATCATTCTCACCATTTAGTGGTGGTGCTGGATCAGAACTGCTACAGCCTTCATGCTGTCTAGACTCGGCCAACAATGCAGTGAACCTTTGATCTGTCTCCCCGTGCGAAACCCAATGGTAATAGTTCGGAACAAAACCTTCCTTAACAAGGTGATAATGCACATCATCCACAAATTTCATTTTCTTATTCTTGCACCTCCGACACGGACACCTTAATTCGGATGGGTTATAGGACGGCATAGATTTGCAGAATTCCAGAAATTGCTCTACACCAGCTAAAAACTCGTTGTTCAAAAAACCATCTATATTACGCACATACATCCACTCACGTATTTTTTCCTTCCTGCATTTCAAAATAAGAGTACAATTAAATTAATTCAACTGCATATTATTATGACGCTAAATGGCGACCATGTGGACGCTAATTTATGCATTTAGCGACCATATGGTCGCCATTTATCGCCCATATGGTCGCCAGATTCAGTATATCAGAACAGACATTTACAACATAACCAATTGCTATTTGCGGTAAAATTCTGTAACACATTCTCTTATAAATATATAAACAAAAGCTTTCTACCGTCAATATTTATCTAAAACAATATAATGACGGAATGAAAAATTAGGAATAAGATTTAAATACATACCTTTAGTGTGGATGTCGGTAAAATTTGACGGAATTTCTTCCTAGAATCAATTCACAGTTGTGGTTGATTGTTTCTTTCTTTTGTGAATATTTTGGAAGAGAGCGGAATGAGAGTGAAGTTGTGTTGAAGCGGAATGAGAGTGCATTTTTTAGCGGAATGAGAATGCAATATATGCTGAAATGGCGAGAATTTTACCAATTACTGTTTTTAGCGACCAAGTGGTCGCCAAAAACGCAGAATATTACCCGCCAAAATAGATGTGGCGCGCCAAAACATCTGATCCAAGTCAGCGACCAACTGGTCGCTACAGTTTGCGACCAAGTGGTCGCGAGATCCTTGGCGACCATATGGTCGCTGAGTGTAGCGACCATATGGTCGCAGATATGGGTTCCAATGTTTGCGACCATATGGTCGTAAAATTCAGCGATCATATGGTCGCTACATGCTGGCGGGAAATTTCCCCGCACACTTATTGCGACTATAAAGGCCCAGCGACCACGTGGTCGCCCATTTTTGCGACCACGTGGTCGCGAATTTGGTTTTATTTTTTTTCCCCGTTTTGACGTCCAGATTTGCGACCATTGGCGTCCATCTGGTCGCTAATTAGCGACCATATTCCGTGGTCGCTAAAATATGGTCGCTAAATCTGCAGAATGGTGTAGTGGGTTAATTTGTAACATTGTGGCCGATAAAATTACTAAGCAGCTGAGTCACTCGCTCCCTAATTCACACATTAGAAGTCATCCAAAATTTTTAATTCTCATTTGTAAAAATATTTTATATCCTCTCTAAGCAGATCTCCTAATCAATTCTTACCTTTTTTAAAAAAATCCATCATTTTAAATAAAGATATATTGTATCGATTTTTCTAATATATCCCCAAGAGCCCTAATTTTAAAAGGATAAGTAATAATTTAGTATTTAGTTTTTTTAATTATATTTTAAAAGTGTTTATAGTTTTTTAAAATGGGTTTTAATTTTTACATTTGACTTCTTATCAAAGATATAAGATAGAACTGAAAATATATAATAGCTTATTGTTGAAGATGTGTAGTTGAACAACCACGCACTGGAGTACAGACTACACACTACTGATCACGTGCGAGAGTGAAGCCAAATATATACATACTCTTACCTTACTAACAAAATAACAAGTGGAAGTGTTTTAAAAATCGATTTTTAAAGTATTTATACAAGATCAATTTAGCAACTTAGGCGTACATCCCACGCCCGATCCGTGACCAGCTTCAAACCCAAGCAACCAAAGTTTCTTGTAGTTTTCAATAAATTCAATTTGAATTTTTAGTGTTTCTATATATTATGTGGATACAATATAGATACTTTGTATATTGCTTTACAAAACAAGATTTTATTAGTACATATAAATGTTTTTCTCATTTCTTTTTTTTTTAAGCATAAAAGCAATCAAGATCAACGACAAGTCGACAACCATTATTGGCTAGATTTTATCATTGTTTGGATCATTAAGTTATACAGTATTAAATTTATAATTTAATAAAATTTTATACAATTTAATATATTAAATTAATAATATAAACATTCTTGTAAATGAGAACATATATCTGTATATTTGAAGGAAAACCTACAATATAACTTTGTGGTCTAATTTAGTTATTTTATTAACAATATAATTAGTAAGTCTGAATCTATCAATACTAACATTAATGATATTTTGAATTGTTGAGATTTACAAATATATGTCTCATAAAGTGTTTATAACGCAAATACCGTCTCCTCCTTTGTCAAAGGTAGTAATTAACACTCCAATAAAAAATGTACATTTGTTTTGCGCAATATAAACTACGTACAATTGTACCTTGTACAAACTCTCTATTTTAGACTTTATAAAAGGTTGGGGAAAAAAACTTTGAAAAACTACCACGTAGGCATGTACAGAGTACTATAACTCAAGAGTCCTGGCCTTATGGAGTGCGATTTCATTGAATATTGCTGAAATTCATGAAATTTATAAAATTCGAGTAAGTTTTAAATAAAATAACTCTTTATTCTATAAAATAAAGAATTTTTAAAATCCTTGAATCTTTTTTATTTAAAAACTGATGTTTTATCTTTTTAGAAACGCGGTGACATTTTGGTAATTTCTCGAAAATTACAAAAATGCATCGCTGTCGTGAAAAAGTGCTTTGCTAAATACCTAAAAGTTCATTAGTAAACCGAAAAAGTGCAAACCAAAATGAAGCCAGCAGGACGTGCACTTCATGTTCGGTTCATTGTAAAAGCGCATCATTATGGTGAAAAAGTGTATTACTAAACCAAAAAAATGCAAACAGAAATAAAGCCCATGGTTGCGTGTGCTCCATGTTTAGTGCATCATTATGGTGGATAAGTGCATTATGAAACCGGTAAAAGTGCATTACAAAAGTGCATCATCATGGGCATTCGATTTGCCCAATTCTGAATCAACTCAACCGTTTTCTTCCTAATTTTTCGTTTTAGTAATGCGCTTTACCGATTTCGTAATGCACTTTTTCACCATAATGAAACATTTTTGTGATTTCAGAGAAATTATGAAAGTGTCACCGCGTCTCTAAAATGGATAGAACATCGGCCCTTGGAAGACCCGTATTTTTTCTAATTTTCTCTCTTTTACATTATCTTCCACTCTCCTAAATTTATTTTATAAAATCTACTTAATTTTTTTTTAATTTTTGGGATTGGACCCAACCCCAGTTGTAAATCCGCCGAACCACTCACCTTTCTCGGCATCTATAGGAAGGACTGACTCTTGCTGGTGTGTAGAGACCCGGCGGATCTCGACCCGGTTCGGGCCCAAGTGCGCGTGTTTCAGTCCGCCCCAACAACTTGGCTGATCATGCACTCCAAATCGGTACCCACGGGCGCCCAATTGGCCCCTTGCCCCCTCTAGACTTGAGGGTCGCAGTAACCTCGCTCTTTGCCTAGCTTCCTTACCTTCGTTATTAGCTTGTTTAGTTGGTTTAGTGTGCTTTATCTTGTTTTGCGTTCGTTGCTTTCGTTTGTTTGTTTAGTTCGTTTAGCCTGTGCTCGTTGGTTTCTGCCAACCGATTTATAGCTTGTCTAGGTTGTCTCGTTGGTTCTGAGTTGGCTTTTATAGTTGCTTTGTTTCCTGTTGTACTGTTCAGTTTGTTATTGGCTTGTTTGTTTGTGTTGTGTGTTTTTCTACATGTTGTGTTTTCTGCGGGTTAGCCTGTCTTGTTTGTCTGTTCAAGAGAGTTTCAGTTATGAGATGGTTGGGTCGACGAGTAGGGTGGTTCAGCATAGACAGTCTCCTAGTTTGAGGATAGGCTCTTGGAAAGTGGGTACGTTGACTGGGAAATTGATTGAACTAGTCAAGATTCTTCAACATTACAAAGCACATATTGCTTGCATTCAGGAGACAAAGTGGAAGGGAAGGAAGGCTAGGGATATTGATGGATGAAAGTTATGGTTTTCAAGAGCCCCTGGTAGCATAAATGAGGTTGGTATCTTGGTGGACAGTAAGATGAGAGATCAGGTGGTGCAGGTGGAACGGATAAGTGATCGTCTGATGCTGTTGAAGATCGTCCTAGAAGAGAAAATCTTAAACGTCGTCAGTGCCTATGCGCCGCATGAGGGCCTGAGTTTAGAAGATAAGAGAAGGTTCTGGGAAGACTTAGATAGTCTGACGAGAAGCGTCCCGACGACAGAGCAATTAGTGATCAGAGGGGACTTCAATGGGCATACCGGGAAGGAAAGAATTGGTTTTGAGGAGATACATGGAGGCTGGGGGATTGGCGACAAAAATGATGGAGGTCGGGCACTCTTCGACTTCGTAGTAGCCTTTGATTGTTTAGTGGTCAACTCTTGGTTCAGGAAGAGAGATGAGCAGTTGGTTACTTTTCAGAGCCCGTTGGGAAAGACACATATAGACTGATTTGTGACTAGAAGGGAAGACATGGGAAGGTGTAAGAACTACAAAATCATTCCTTTCGAGGGCCTGTCGATGCAGCATAGGTTGTTGGTCTTGGATTTGAAGGGGTCGTGTAAAAAGAAAAAGACAAACACGATACCTCAATTGAGAATTAGATGGTGGCGCCTCTCGGAATCTAATGTACAGAGCTTGCGGGAAAGAATCTTTGAAGAAGCAAACGCTAAGGGAGCTTGGCAATAGAGGAGCGACGCCAACGAGATGTGGGACAAGTTGGCAGAGTGCATTCGCAAAGCAGCGTGTGGCGTGTTGGGTATGTCGAGAGCTTTTTTGGGAACAAGAGGGCAGTAGCCTGGTGGAATGATGAGGTTCAGGAGAAGGTCAGGGAGAAATAGCTAGCCTAAAAAGCTTGGTTACGAAGTACAAAACCAGAGAAAGAGGTGAAGTTGGTTGAGCTCAAGGCAGCAAAGAAGATAGCCAAGAGAGCTATGGCGGCCGCTAAAGAGAAAGCGTTCGAGGGCATGTAGGGAACGAGTCTTGTACATGTTGGCAAAAGAAAGGGAAAGGAAGAGATGAAACATAAACAGGGTGAGATGTATCAAAGATGAGGATCGATAGGTGCTAGTGGATGACTTACAAATCAGACAACGGTGGGAGAGGTAATTATGTGGTCTTTTGAATAAGGGTTGTGAGATGGAGGAGAGACGACACGACTCGACAATACGAGAAACCCTGGAGTACCCAATATGCTTCTATAGGCGTTTTCACCAGGGAGGAAATAAAAGGTGTGGTCCGCCAAATGAGTAACAAGAGATCAGTAGGGCCGGATGAAATCCCAGTGTAAGTTTGGAAGTGTTCGGGTGTGAGAGGCCTAGAATGGTTAGCAACACTCTTTAATGTTATTTTCAGGATGGCCAGGTTTCCAGATGGGTGGAGTCTTAGTAAGTTGATCCCGTTATATAAGAACAAGGGAGATGTGTATCAGTGAAACAGCTACAAGGTATCAAACTGCTTAGCCATACAATGAAGATATGGGAAAAGGCTATCGAGATGAGGTTGAGGAGGCTAGTCAGAGTGTCAGAGAACCAGTTTGGTTTTATGCTCGGGAGGTCTTCTAAGCAGGTTATTCACATGTTAAGGAGGCTAAAAGAGGCGTACAGAGAGAGGAAGAAGAATCTACACATAGTTTTCATCGACACGGAGAAAGCGTATGATAGAGTACCGAGATAGCTGATTTGGAACTGTTTGGCAGCTAAGGAGGTGTTTTGCACGTTTATCAGGATAGTCTGGGACATGTACGAGGGCTCGATGACTAGTGTGTGCACCTTAGGCGGGGATACTGAGTTTTAATTTTAAGGTGGAGACAGGTTTACATCAAGGATCCGCCTTAAATCCCTTCAGTTTTACGTTGGTGATGGACGTTCGGACAAGGGAGATTTAGGGGGAGATTTAGGAGGAGATCTCGTGGTGCATATATGTTGTTCGCAAACGATATTGTGTTGGTGGATGAGTCTAGAGCTCGGGTCAGCAGCAAGCTTGAAACTTGGAGGAAGAAGCTGAAGTCCAAGGGCTTTAGACCGAGCAGGACCAAGAATGAATATGTGGAGTTCAGGTTCGGACAAAGTGCAACCCGCAGTGAGGAAGTGCTTTTAGGAGGGGAAGTCGTAACGAGGAAGGAGAGTTTAGGTACTTGGGGTCAGTTTTGCAAAGTGATGGAGGCATAGATGATGACATTACACATCGTATCCAAAGGGGTTGGTAGAAGTGGAGATCAGCGTGGGGGTTCTGTGCGACAAGAAGGTGTCGCTCAAGCTAAAGGGAAAGTTCTACAGAACAGTGTTCAAACCGGCTATCCTCTATGGGGTAGAGTGTTGGCCCACCACGAAAGCACATGAACAGAGGTTGATGGTAGCTGAGATGAGGATGTTAAGGTGGATGAGCGGGCACACGATATTGGACAAAATCAGAAATGAAGTGATCAAAAGCAGGGTGGGGGTGGCCAATATAGGAGATAAGTTGCGAGAATCAAGATTGCGATGGTTTGGACATGTTCAGAGGCAGGGCCCGGAGGATCCAGTTCGTAGGTGTGAGAGCCTGGTCTTTGAAGACGTACATAGAGGGAGGAGACGACCGAAGAAATGTTCGAAGGATAGTATAAGGCAGAATGTCAGTCAGTTGGGGATTTCGACAAAGCTGACAATATGCAGGGATAGTTGGAGGGAGAAGATTCGAGTGGTGGACTACTAATCACCTGAACTGACAGGCCCACGAGGCCTTGAGGATCACGCGCTACGTTTTGTTTTATGATTTGCTTTGCCTTGTTTTTATGCCTTTTTCTTCTTTTAGTTTTTGTTTATGTTTTCGGGTTTGCTTTTTGGTTGCTTTGTTTTCCTACTTGTGTTCTGTGGTCTTGTCAGGTCTTTTGGTCGCTCCCCATTGCGTTGAGCCAGTGGTGCCCCCATCTTGACCCCCAGATTTCCCATAAGGGGAGCTACACTAACTCATTATTGTTGTTGTTGTTGTTGTTGTTGTTGTTGTTGTTGTTGTTGTTGTTCACCAAATTTCATTTAACAAAATACATTAAATGAAATTTGGTGCCAATTTTGTGGAAACTCGGATGGAGGATCTAATGGAGGATTTTGTAGAAAATACATTCAATGAAATTTAAATTGGCACCAAATTTCATTTAACAAAATACATTAAATGAAATTTGGTGCCAATTTTGTGGAAACTCGGATGGAAGATTTTCACTCGAATCCATGATCAAGATAAGTTAGATTTGCCAGAGAGAAGTTATTGAAAGTTTGTGTTTGAGTGTGTTTTCCAAAAGAGAATCTCAATATATATATATATATATAACTAATTTAATTTTAGTATAATTATTATTATTAGTTAAATATGGTATGAGATTAAATATGCGTTAGTTTACACTAAACCAACCCAAAAAAACTAATTTAATTTTAAAATGAATCAAACATATATGAAATTGGTCTTAGGTATATAAAAAATTATGAATTTTAGTATAATAATAATTATTATTAGTTAATTAAAAATTGGGAAACATAATCAAATAATAAATTAAGCCTTTAAATATCCAAAACAAAAATAAATTGTGCATGCCACATGACGCGTTTTAGTTGGGTGTTTTTGCAACTTGTAAGGAGTGAAACCCATTTTGTGGGTTTCGATTTTAGAAATCATCTTGGGAGTTTCATTGACACATTTTTTTTTCCTTGTTTTTGAGCGAAACCTAGTGTGAAATCGGGTGTTGAAACTACTGATATTCATAACATAATTGTTTCCAAGAAAATCATATCATCTTTGCATCTTTGGTCATGACCTAGAGTCACGGCCTCATGCCCACATCCCCGACTCACTATTTTGTCTCTCATTTATGCCCCGTCCTTGTCTAATCTACACGAGAAATGGAACGGGAAATTCTCGTCGATTATCCGATTGTTAACGAAGCCCGATTGATTATAAAAAAATATTTTAAACTTTATAAAAGTTCACAAATATCAAATTTAATAACATAAAATTTAAATTTCATTATATAATTATAGATATATATACACATAAGCTTTTAAATTAAAAACTACATTTATATTTAAAATTTATTTTTATTTTACGTTTTATAAATTAAAAAAAAAACATATAATGTATATAGTGGGGATTCAGGACGGATAATACCTTCCCAGTCTCCACCCCTTTTTAAATCGGGAATATGAAATTGATCCCCGTCCTGCCCATTCTCCACCAAGTCAGGAAATCCCGCATCCTGTAGAGCCTTGTCCTCACGGGTTTTTTGTACATCCCACACTAAAAAGAAAAATATGTTAAATCACCCATTTTTTTTTATCATTTGTAAAATAACCTTGACTTTAAATGAGTTAATATTATTATGCATAACCTTTTTGTAATTCCACAACAATATATTTAGATAATAATTAAATTAGATTAATTTAGATTAGGAATAATGAGTTTAGTTCAAATGAAATAAACTCTTATTGTGAAACGTGAAATAAATGAACTTTTCCAAGTTCGTAGTGCGCTTAATTTTCATACAAAAGTGCATTGCAAAATACGAAAAATGTAATCCGAAAAACTGCACTACAAAGTAAGAAAAGTATATTACGAACTAGGAAAAGTGCATTCGTTTCAGGATAAGAGTTTATTTAAAAATATGAGTTTATTTTATGTTTTTATATTAAGAGTTTATTTTATTTGAACTAAACTTTAGAAATAATACTCAAATAATTTTATACAAATAAAGAAAAAGTTTCGACGTGGACAGTTTTCCATTTCCATTTTATCTCTGAATTTCCAATTTCCACGGAATTTCCTCTTTTGTGGCAAATTTGGACACCGACGAATAAAAAATGAAAATAAAATAGGTTCTATCTAGACCTCTCTTTGTTATTTAATATATATGTTTTTTTATTATATTTATTTTCTTTCAAAAAGCTCCCTTCATATTATGACAGTCATCAACATCCCCACCGAGAGAGCAACCTGTTGCAGTCTTACAGACTGTGCATACGAGAGAGGATTTTCAGATCTGCTGGTGCGATTTCAGTGAGATATTTTCCGATCGCTGGTCCAATTGATTTGCACAAACCGTCGAGTTTATCTTGTTATACTCGATTTTACAGTCATTGTTGAAACGATCTTCATTTGCTGTTGATTGGAGGTGTATGTGATTCCGGCGATGCTCGCCGGAGCGCTGTTGACGGTCCGGCTTCTTCCTGCTGAGCTCCTCCTGTGATCGGGAGGAGAATTTTAAGATGTTCAAGTCGGTGAGATGGAGGAGCGAGAAGAACAAGATCAATGCAGTGTTCAAATTGAGCTTCCACGCTACGAAGGTAATTCAAAAACGCTTCGCGAATGGGAAATCCAGAAGACTTGTTGAAGTTTTTTTAAAAAAAATTAAATTATTGGCGAGCTTTTCGTCGTCTTTGGCTCCGTGTCCTTTTCAATCTCTTAAATTAAAATTGTGAGAGATATGAGATCAAAATTGATAATGCCTAAAGTATCACTTCTGGATTTCCCTGCTCGAAAAACTTTGATTTGGATAGAACATGAGGTTGCTCTTTATCCCTCTTTTGACTATTTTATTGACAATGTTGCGTAACGATTCTGTCCATCACTTTTTATTTTTATTATTGCTTCTTGTGTAATTAGGCGTTGCAATCCGGTGGGAGTGTATTGGTGCTTTCGCTGGTTCCGGCGGACACGGGGAAGCCGACGGCGAAGCTCGAAAAGTGTGAGATTCGAGATGATTGCTGTTACTGGGAGAGCCCAATTTTTGAAACTGTGAAATTTGTACAGGACCCGAAGAATGGAAAGATTCATGACAGAATCTACAATTTCATCATTTCAACAGTATGATTTCCTGACCAATCTCGTCTGCTAGCTACTTAAGTTAATTCAGTGTTTTTTTCCTCTATATATTCCATGATTCTTTCTCTCTCTCTTTTTTTTAATTAATTTGCTGTAGGGATCATCCAAATCAAGTATCGTGGGAGAAGCTTCTGTAAATTTTTCAGAGTATGTTGATGCAACCAAGGCTGCTTCAATTTCCTTGCCTCTTAAGAGCTCGAATTCAGATGCGCTTTTACATGTTAGTGTTCTCCTTTTTTTTTTCTTTTTTTTTTTTTATTGTGTCTCTTCTACTGTTTGAGGATAAGAAGAAACTGTGACACAGTGTATATAGTGGTTTGCTTACAATTTCTTGTGGGGTTAACAGGTGTCCATTCAGAGGATATATGAAAATGTTAACCAAAGGTTAAACAGCTGGACTATCTTGTTATTATAGTTCATCTCCTGTGATTTTGAATGTTCCTGCTTCTTATTTATATGTAACGCAATGCAGAGAGCTTGAGGACCCAAAAATCAAACCTGAAGATAGGAGCCTGAAGGGGCATTTTGGCAAGTGTGATTCTGAAGAAAACATCAATACAAATTACAATGAAGTAATGCTCTATCTTATCTAGGCCTTTTTAGATTTTTCTTTATCTTCATGACTTTAATAGTTTAATGTCAACTTTTTGTACCTGCAATATGTCTTGGTGGGTTTCTGAAACAAGTGTCTGCCATTTTCCTATTTACTCATCCTTTTTACTTATAATTCTTCTGGATTTGTGATGGGTGGTTCACAGGAAAAGCCTTTGACAAAAGCAGTGGCTAATATGGTGGAGCTCAATGGAAATGGGAGGGCCTCCATTGGATCTGACATTACTTTGTCGGGATCCGATAACAGCTCTGTATTGGATACTCCACAAGAACTTGCAATGAAAAGCAATGACATTGAACCGCATAATCAACAGAGAACAACAGGATGGGAGTGGTCGTTAACCGCTGCTCATGATTCAAGTACAGATGACTCTACCAACAGCCAAAGAGACGCTTTAGACGACTCCGTAGAGAAGCTAAAATCTGATCTCATTCTTCTCTCCAGGAAGGCTGATATTGCAGACCTGGAGCTGCAAACCCTTCGCAAGCAGATTGTGAAGGAGAACAAAAGAGGTCAAGATTTACTGAAAGATGTTGCTTTGTTGAAGGAGGAGAGAGATGCTTTCAAGGAAGAATGTGAGAGACTCAAAGCTTCTCAGAGAGCTAGAAACAACATGAATTATGAGGGCAATCCCTGGGATCTTCTCGAGGAAATGAGGCAAGAACTGAATCATGAGAAGGATCTTAATTCCGATCTTCGGGTACAACTACACAAGACACAAGAATCAAACTCAGAACTGATTCTTGCTGTCCAGGACATGGAACAGCTTTTAGAGCAAGGCAATGGAGGAGATTTGGATTTATCATCAAAGCCAGTATCTTGTAATATTTCTGAGAAATTGGAGGAAAGAGCTCAAGAAGGAGACGGCCAAATCAGTGGCGATGATAATGATGATGGACAAAAAGCACTAGAAGAGCTTGTTAAGCAACACAGTGATACCAAGGAAGCGTACGTTCTTGAGCAAAAGATCATGGACCTCTGTAGTGAAATTGACATGTATAGAAGAGAGAAGGATGAGCTAGAGATGCAGATGGAACAGTTGGCCCTTGACTATGAGATTCTAAAGCAAGAAAATCATGACATGTCCTATAAACTGGAGCAGAGCCATCTCCAACTACAGCTGAAACTGCAATATGAGTGTTCGGGTTCTTATGCCACCATACATGAACTTGAAAATCAAGTAGAGACGCTGGAAAGGGAGATTAACAATCACTCAGATGAGTTGTCAGACTCGATAGCCATAATAAAGGATCTTGAAAATCAAAATGACAGCCTTAGGGATGAACTGAACAAACAAGCAGACCAATTCAAAACTGAATTGGAAGCACTTGCTTGTGCCAAAATGGAGAAGGAACAACAAGCTATCCAAGCAGAGGAAGCCCTCAGATTAGCAAGGAAAGAGCTGGGAAATCAGATCGAGACACTGGAGAATGAGCTTCAGAAACAGTCAAAAGAGTTTTCAGATTCATTGTCTGCAATCAAGGATCTTGAAGGTCAAATACAGAGCCTTGAGGAAGAACTTGATAACCAAGCACAAGGGTTTGAATCTGATCTTGAAGCAATTACTCGTGCCAAAGTGGATCAAGAACGACGAGCAATCCGAGCAGAGGAAGCCCTAAGATTAAGCAAATGGAAAAACGCTAACACGGCTGAGAGGCTTCAGGATGAATTCAGAAGGCTTTCTGGGCAAATGCAGTCAACATTTGAGGCAAATGAGAAGGTGGCTACTAAGGCAATGACAGAAGCTAGTCACCTGCGTTTAATGAATAACCACCTTGAAGAGTTGCTGCAACATGCTAGAGACGAGCTTCAGTCAGTGAAAGAGGATTATGAAGCCCGAGTGACTGATCTTCATAAACAGCTGAGTTTGAAGCTGGTGGAGATTGAGGAGAAGTCTAAGCAACTAGAAGCTCAGAGGGAAAATAAGTTGGAGAAGGATGAAAAGGATATGGCCCTCAGAAATCTGGAAAATGAGGTGGATACACTCAGAGCTCAGTGTGAAGAGATGAGACATTCTTTAATAGAGGATGAGTTGGAGAAGGAGAAATTCAGAAAGCAAGTATTGCAACTCAAAGGTGAATTAAAGAAGAAGGATGATGCTCTTATGCATATGGAGAGGGAGTTAAAAGATAACAATGGACGGGCTATTGCAGCAGAAAGAACAAAAGCATCCTCTAAGAGCAGTAAGACCGAATTTGTTTCGTACAGTCCAAAAGAGGCTGCTTCATTGAAGGAGAGAATAAAATTGCTCGAGGTAAATTTTTAAAATCAAGTTATCAGGTTGTTTTTGAATTTTTTTATTTTGGGTTTTTGATAAATAATTTGGTTTGCTACAGGGGCAAATAAAACAGAAGAAAGTTGACATGGAAAGCTCTGCAAATGCCTTTCATGAGAAGGAAAAGCATCTACATAACAAGATTGAAGAACTGGAAGCAAAATTGGAAGAACTCAGTCAGACCAGTATAGTTCATCATGAAGATGACAGCAGAATGGTAAGTCAATGAATATATTTGTACTTTTATTCATAAACTGCTTTAGTATTAAGGTACTGCTTTACAAATTACAACCTAATGCTAATTTCCCTTAAACTTACTCGGCTGTGGAGATGGTCTATACTCAAAACTGATGAAAACAGCCATTTTGAAATATCCAGCACTTCAATTTCTATTTCTGGCTAGCAAATCTTATATGTTTTTCATTTAGGTTGATGGCAATACCGGAGAATTCACATTCCATGCCGATTCCAACAACCTTAGAGGGAATGATACAACCATAAATAGGTATGGATATCTTGTTTGTTTTTTTCACTCTCTGCAGCTTATTTACATTATTAAATCTCCAAGTATGATTAATCTTCCCATTTCTACAGTAATGGAGAAGTAGCATCCAGACTCAACGCGAGAGATGAACACGGCATTGATGCATTATTGAAAGAAATGACGTCTTTGAGGGAAGAGAAGTCGTGCATGGAAGCTGAACTGAATGAAATGCAAGAGAGGTACTCTGAGATCAGCCTTAAATTTGCAGAGGTTGAAGGTGAAAGACAGAGACTCGTTATGACACTACGCAATGTAAAGAGCACAAAGAAAAGCTGATAAATGATACAAAGGTAAAACTCACTTCCTATTAATTAGTAGAACGTACTCAGATGTTTCACATAGAAACGATACTATAATATTATGTGTATATGGGGTCTTTTCACTCACTTTTTTTTTTGTTCTTACTTTCACATTTAATTTTCAATTTATTTCCATTGGTTTGTTCATCCAGTGAGTTGTTCGTTTATCCAGAGTCCTTTTTGTAGTCCCATTGTATTTGTATTCTCAAGTATCAATGTAAAAAAGAAAAGAAAAGTAGTTTGATCAAAATTACTATTGTAATCTACAAAAAATAGAAGTTTTTTTTTCTCTTTGTATTATTTAGCACGTAAATTTATGACTATAGATGCTCGGTGAGATTGGTCTTCTACACATGCATATAGGCCAAAAAGAAAACCTCATGCCATTTGTAATTGACTAAAACAACTCGATTCTGGAGCCATCTATGATGTGTCAACCAACCCCCGGTGGGGCAAATTCCATGATACGAGAAATCAAACTTCAAGCATTCTGTGAAGACGCATATCAAGTGGAAGCAAAGCATAAGAAAACAGAAAATCTATCATTGAGTTCACGATACAAGAACCATAGAGAGCTAGCTTATTACACACGAGTTCAACTAACACACCTAAGGATGTATGAGCTAACTCAGAAGCTAACTAAGGTTTAAAGGTAACTAAACTAGAGTTAAATTCTAACCTAAATCAACTTATACAACTTTGACCACTAACTAACTTCCTATATTATTCACATCTCCCCTCCAAGTTGGACTTAAGGGAATTAACACAAGTTCTTGTTAAGAAATTAATCCACTTTAGAAGCCAAGATCGATCATATCAGTTTTATTAAGAACTCTAATTACATACCTGAATCCATGGTAGCAATCGAACTTGTTGCGGAATATCAAGCTAATGATAGCCACATGTGCGTAGTCTTCCTCAACCAAATCTAGGGTTTTACTTTTCACTTTGATGGAAAGAGTATCGTAGAAAGTTGTTGGATAATATTGACATATTGGGGACTATAACCTAATCTCTATTTATTTAACCCACAAGAATTTCATTAAACCTGTTGGGCCAAATTCGATATCCACCAATTGAGGCATTGAGCCCATACCATTTATTAGAAATCCAAGAGTCTTTTTACTTAAATTAAATCACTTAATTAAACACATTAATTATTTAGCCATTTAATATAATTGTATATAATATGTGATGTGGTCACAAGAGAGCTCGAAAAATTCCAATCCGACATTAAGATTATTGGAGACGGACCAATAACACGATCTAAATCAAAGAAGATGTCGAATGCACTTTTCTCCATTTTGAGGTATGTGTCATCTTATGCCACCATTCCTAGGAAGAAGACCTTAGAGCAGCACTTGAGTCAAGCTAAGGAGGTTCTGAGTCTCGTTATAATGATTACATTCAAAGAAGGACACGAATCGAGCCAAGGATGACAAAAAGGAGCTGGTCGTGCGCTACAAACCAAGTTTCAGCCAGGGTTGTGCACCTACCCACATGGTTGTGCACTAGGGTCATGCACCTACCCGCGTGGTCGTGCACTAGACCGGAAGTCAGGCTAAGGTCGTGCACCAAGGGATGCACGATCGTGCACTTTTTCTCAAAAACAAGCTAAGCTCGTGCGTCGAATCTGAGGCGGGTTGAGCTCGTGTTTGGTCTTGTTCTGCCTTGCTTATTTAATAGACTTGCCTTATATGTTTTATCTAGTTTATATAGATAAGATAATTTTATTATATTTTTAGGAGTTATTATTATTATTATTATTATTATTATTATTATTATTATTATTTGGGTATTATTTTATTGTAAGGATATTTTCCCTATTTAAGTTGATGAAACCCTAGAGGAAGGGCAGATTAGTTTTATGTAAAAATCAAAGAACACGATTGTGTCTTTCCATTGAACGTGAGAAGCTTTCAAACTAAGGATCGCGAGAAGCGGCGCTGGATTAGTTCTAGATTCGTGAGATTCGATTCTAGGATGAATCTATTATGTTTCCAAATTCTATTCGTGAGATTCGAGTTGAGTTTCATTCACTCCATTCAAGATTGTGCTCGTGAGATTCGGGCATAAGGCGATTGGAAACCCATCTACTCCAACTACGAACGATTAGTCCGACCAGTTAATACGTGAGATTCGTCATCAAGTGGTATCAGTCATCGGGATTCAAGGTTGTGAGTAGTCCCATCCTTGATTTTGTTTGTGTAATTCATTAATTTCAGCACTTCAATTGCATAAACCCTAAAAAACCCTAGATCTCAAATTTGCTTGTTGTTTTTGTTTGCTTGTGTTCCATTCCACCACCAAATTCCGCCAACACCAATTTTTTGCCACCGTCATCGCCCAAACACCACCACCGAACCACCACCAACCCCACCTCCATCTTCTTCTCCCTGTTTTCTTGAGTCGCAAGTACTTTCTTCTTTTGCTGTTTTATTATTTGTTTGATAAAAAAACAAGTGTGATATGTGGTGTACCTCATATGCAAATTTGTCTTTGAATCGTGAAAGACCTATTGTTCAGTTTGTGATTAAAAAACACAATTACTACAAGTTGTTGTTCTTGCTTGTGTGTTGGTGTACCACTTGAGTCAAGTGAGAAAGACCTACATACACATTTACAAAAAAAAAAAAAAATTTTGTGCTTGTCTGTCAATTGGTGTACCGTTCAAAGGCTTGTTTACATATGTCAGAAAGACCATTGGTGGACAATTACAAACTTATACATGCAGTTTTAAGAAAGGGAGTGCTTGCATCTTCTTTGCCTTCTTTCCTTTGACTTCTTGCATCTTGTCCTTGCATTGTTGTTGCTAGAAATTGTGAATTCACAACTTAATCAACGTTAGGTTCTAGTTGCTCTTGCTTGTTACGATGTCGTAGGATCACAGAAAACAAAAGGTGTTTGAGGAGTTAGATGATTCACGCACATTCTCGATGAGTAACATGATCACATGATCCAGAAAATGCTGCCACAGATCACATATGAAATCCAGACTGAGTTGAGAGCTAAGATGCACTCACATAGTCACCCTGATGATACTGCTAAAAATCCCTTCCATAAGGATTCACAAGTTGATAGTTCTTCTACCTACCACTCAGAACTATATCGCGTCATCAATGGTGTACAAGGTAGGGCTGGAGGTAGAGGAGGTTGTGGAGGCCATGGAGTCAAATTCAACCCAATATATGACACGGACAACCGGGACCGCCAAGACACCTAGGATCATAATGATCATGGTCCACGCCTCTTGGATAGAGGCATTAAGCTTAAAATTCCTAAATTTGTAGGTACAACTAATCTAGAGGCATATGTGGAGTGAGAGCAAACGACGGAGAACATCCTTCATTATTACCGCTACCTAGAAGAGGAGAAAGTGGAGCTTACCACTATTTGTTTCACCAGAGCTACCTTATCCTGGTGGATGCAAGACATTGTTGATAGAGAATATGAGATGAGATACCCCCATTTCGACATGGGATGAATTGAAGGAGGCCATGCGATAGCGGTTTGTACCCTATGACTATGAGCAACGACTCCAATTCCTCTTAGATCGTCTTCGCCAATCCAATCACTCACTCGAGGAGTTGTATTCGGAGATGTGTCAACTGATGCAACAAACCGATATTCGTTATCCTGCTAAAATTATTCTCTCTAAATTCATTTCTGGTCTTAATAGAGATATTGGTGAACTTGTTGAACAAAAGCATTATACTACTATTGTGGATGCTTTGCATCATACTAACATGTTATATGAGTATAATCAATTAAGAAGAACATGTACAGGTTTTACCAATGGGAGGGGCTGGCCTCGACAAGTGATAACGCCATCACAACCGCCTAGGCAAGCGACACAACAATAGGTGGGGCGTCCACCAAAGCCGAAAGCATGTCGGGATCAACGGGCCACATCCATACATGTAACAGGGTCCGCTTAAGGAGGAGTCTAGCCAAATTCCCTTGCAAGATGTATGATGCTACAAATGCCAGGATCGAGGTCAGTATGCTCGTGATTGCGGTAATACAAAAATTGTTCTCATGACAGCTCTAGGAGAATATGCGATCAAAGAGGAGGATGAACCACAAGTGGATTTTGATGCCTTGGAGCCAATCTATGACACGTCACCAACTAAAGAAGACGAGGAATCTAATCTTGAATGCAAACCGATTTCTGGTGAAGCATTCACTGTGGAGAAGTTTGCTTTACATGTTGAGCCCAATATTCAACCAAACCAAAGGGATATAATTTTCCATACTCGTTGCTTTATTAATGGTAAGGTTTGTAGTGTTATTATTGATAGTGGTTCATGTTTCAACTTGATTGATCAAGAAGTGGTTGAACGCTTTAATCTTCCTACTTTTGATAGACCCACTTCTTATGAATTGAATTAGCTTACTTCTACGGGTTCAGTTTCAATCCAAAAGCAGATTAAAGTAATTTTCTATTGGGGATTACACTAATGTCGTCCTTTGTGATGTGCTTCCTTTGGATGGTTGTCACTTGTTGTTTGGATGCCCTTGGCAATATGATAGAAAGGCCATTCATGACGGATTTTCTAACCAAATATACTTTAATCTTCATGGTCGTCGTGTTACTTTGTTTCCTATGTCTCCTCAAGAGTGTTTACAGGATCATGTTGAACGAAAACAACAACGCCTCATACGAGATGAGGAAAAGAAGAAATCTGCCATTATAATGGGGCCCAATGTTCATCCTAAGAAAAAGAATGCCCCATTGGATGATCACAATCCGAAGCATCTTTTGCTAGCCCGATCCAGCGAGATTGTTAGTGCATTAAAGGGAAGTAACCCATGCTACTTACTCTTATTTAAGGAGTCTTGTGCGGTTTTGGATTCTATGCTAGATTTACCTCCATCTATTGCTTCTTTGTTGCAGGAATTTGATGATGTCTTCCCTAATGACATTCCTAGGGTCTACCTCCTTTGTGTGGCATTGAGCATCAAATAGACTTCATTCCAAGAGCCACCATTCCTAACAAAGCAGCCTATAGGACGAGCCCTGATGAGACCAAGGAGTTACAAGCTCAAGTTCAAGCATTACTAGACAAAGGTTATGTCAAGTAAAGTCTTATCCCTTGACAAAAAAAAGTAAAGTCTTAGCCCTTGCGTTGCCCCATTCATCTTGGGGCCTAAGAAGGACGGTCTTGGCGCATGTGTGTGGACTGTCACATTGTTAATAACTTCACTGTTAAGTACCGTCATCCTATTCCTAGATTAGAAGATATGTTTGACGAATTGTATGGTTCCACCATTTTCTCTAAAATTGATTTGCACAGTGGATACCATAAAATTCGAATGCGGGAAGGGGATGAATGGAAAACTGCATTTCAGACTAAATATATCCTTTAAGAGTGGTTAATCATGCCATTTGGGTTAACTAATGCTCCATCTACTTTTATGCGCTTGATGAATCATGTTTTAAGGGCTTATTTGGGAAATTTTGTAGTTGTGTATTTTGATGACATCCTTATTGTTGGATCGAAGGTTAGTTGAAACAGTTACAGGAACTGTATTGCATAGTTCTGATAGCTCCGTAGGATCAGTCTTGCAAGTCCTCTTCGAGATCCAAGCCAAGAGGGGCCGAGCGAGTGGTGCAGCGTTAGATAGAGAGATCCGAGAACGAGTTTTGTTGGGAGTTTGTGTGAATTTAGAATGAGAGAGAAGAGAGGAAGAGAGCAAATGAGAGTAAAGGCCAATGGAAAGAGTAATCTCAATTTCCAATTAACCAAAACTAGGTTTTACAAAAGAGTAAGGGGCTTTATATAGAGAAGCTCCTTACTAGAAAAACAAGGACTAGTCCCGATATGCAAAACGAGACACACGTCCACTAATAAAAAAAACACAACGATAATATAAATAATGTCAAATTATGCAATAAAACAAATAAATACATAGGCACCGATTAAGGCTCGGCTAGGCCAATAATGATCCGTCACATAAAGTCGCTACCGAGCATATGGCGATGTTTGGATCGACATGCTGAGTGAACTGTAGTTGGGCTCTCAAAATGACTGAAGTAGTAGCCGTAGCAATGGCCTTAGCCCGAGAATGGGTGATAGGCCCATCTGAGCGAACACTCATAGCCTCCTCCTCCTGCTCAACTGACATAGATGTCGGTGTGGTGTCATCACCCCCTCCCCCTTGAGTGTGAAGCGTCCCCGCTTCACCCTCGTCAAACTCAGGGGCAATGTATGGAGTGAGGTCGGCGACATTAAATGTCGTATAAACACTGTACTCTGCAAGAAGATCAATCTAATAGGTGTTATCGCCCATAGCATGAACAACACGAAACGGGCCATCACCCTGTGGAGATAGCTTGGTCTTGCGCTGAGCGAGAAAGCGCTACTTGCGCAAATGCACCCAAACTAAGTCTCCCAGAGCGAACACAACCCGGCGCCGGCCGCGGTTGTGCTGAGATGCGTACTGCGAAGCGTGTCTCTCCAGCTGTGCCTGAGTCCTCCTATTAAGCTCTCTAATCTTCTTTGTGCGGTTGGCCGCGGTAATCTGCTCTCCATCAGCAAGAGGTCTCGGGCTGAAATCCAGGGGCGTCAAAGGATTGAGGCCATAAACGACCTCAAAAGGAGTCAACTGCGTCGCTGAGTGCCTATACCTGTTATAAGAGAACTCAGCATTAGAAAGTAAGTCCTTCCAACGCCGAGGGTTCGCCTTTAACATAGTGCGAAGGAGAGCCCCAAGCGTGCGGTTGGTCACCTTAGTTTGACCATTTGTTTGGGGGTGATAGCTCGTAGAGTATAGAAGCTTAGTACCAAGCTTCCCCCAAAGAGTGCGCCAAAAGTGACCAACAAATTTGGATTCACGGTCACTAACAATAGTGTGCGGAACTCCATGAAGGCGTACCACATTATGATAGAATAGATCAACAATGTCAATGGCACTATTTGTGGTCTTACAAGCCACAAAATGGGCCATCTTCGAAAACCGATCGATGATGACAAATATGGAATCCTTCCCCCTCCTAGATGTGGGCAAACCCACAATAAAATCCATGGATAAGTCTTCCCAAGGCCCAGTCGGGATGGGAAGCGGAGTATACAAGCCATGGGGATGAGAAGAGGCCTTGGATTTTTGGCAAGTGACACAAGCACGATAGTACCGTTTCACCTGGTGAGCCATGTGGGGCCAGAAGAAGTGCTCCTTAAGAGCAGCAAGGGTCTTCGGGATGCCAAAATGACCCCGACCATCATGAGCCTCTCGAATCAGCAAAACACGAATGGACGATGTAGGAATACAAAGGCGTCCAGCCTTATAAAGGTAACCCTCGGAAAGGAAGTAGGTCTCATATTCACGGGATATGAGGAATTGCGCATATAAAGGACCAAAGAATGGATCGGAAGAGTATAAGTCCTTTATGAGAGCAAAGCCTAACACCTTAGTCTACATGTGAGTAAGAAGGGCATAACGACGAGAAAGGGCATCAACAACCACATTCTCGGTCCCCTTCTTATGGACCACTATGGAGGGAAATGTCTCCAAAAACTCGACCCATCGAGCATGGCGGCGGTTAAGATGAACTTGGCTCTTCAAAAACCGAAGTGTCGCGTGATAGCTATGAATAAAAAACTCGCGTGGCCAAAGATAGTGGGACCACGTCGTAAGGACTCTAATCAAAGCATAGAGTTCCTTATCATAAGTCGAGTAGTTGAGAGTAGGCCCAGTCAACTTCTCGCTAAAATAAGCGATGGGATGCCGCTCTTGGTGGAGGACACCACCAATGCCAATATGAGAGGCATCACACTCAATCTCAAAGGGACGAGAGAAGTCGGGCAGCTGAAGAATAGGAGCCTGGCACAAGGCTACCTTCAAGGCCTGGAAGGCCTTATCATGAGCTGGGGTCCACACCACTATTGTGCCCTTCTTGGTCAAACCATGAAGAGGCGCAACAATGGTATTGAAGTCCCTAACAAAGCGACGATAGAAACCAACAAGGCCGAGAAAAGACCTGACCTCAATGGCGGTCGAGGGAGTAGGCCACTCCCGAATGGCCTTGACCTTGCTGTCGTCGACGTGCAACCCGTCCTTGGAAACAATGTACCCAAGGAAGACCGTGGACGGAGCACAAAAAGAGCACTTGGAAAGATTGCCAACGAGAGTCTCGCTACGGAGGTGAGTGAGGATGAGACGAAGATGGTGTACATGGTCCTCAAGTGTCTTAGAAAAGATCAAAATATCGTCAAAATAGATGACAACGAACTTTCCCAAATACTCTCTGAACACGTGGTTCATGAGTCTAATGAAAGTACTAGGGGCGTTAGTGAGCCCAAAAGGCATCACAAGCCACTCATATAGCCCATACTTCGTCTTGAAGGCAGTCTTCCACTCATCGCCTTCCTTCATGCGGATCTGATGGTATCCGCTCCTCAAATCCACCTTAGAGAAAATGGTGGCTCCGTGCAACTCATCTAACATATCATCGAGCCTCGGAATAGGGTGACGGTAATTAACCGTAATTTGGTTAATGGCTCGACAATCCACACACATGCGCCAAGAACCATCCTTCTCGGGCACGAGAATAACAAGGACGGCACAAGGGCTCCAAGACTCTCGGACATAGCCTCGTTCCAAGAGTTCTCGAACCTGCCACTGGAGCTCCTTAGTCTCTTCAGGGCCAACCCTTTAAGCAGCTCGGTTTGGCAGAGACGCACTAGGAACCAAGTCTATCTGGTGCTCGATGCCTCGGACTGGTGGAAGTCCGGGAGGTAGCTCGTCAGGAAACATGTCAACAAACTCCTCTAGCAAAGTAGCAACCGGGGTGGGTAAGGGCTGGGAGTCAGAATCCTCGACTGGAGAAGAAGTCGGAAGGAGAAGAAGACAAGGCTCCTCGTCGTGGAGTGAAGCAGGAATTTCACTGCGGCGGGCCATAAGGAGGCGTCGTTCAACACGCCCCTGTAGCTCGGACGGTGAAGACTGAAAGTGAGGCGCACCCGATTGGGCGGTGCCGTGAGTGGGGCGGGCCGATGCAGAGTGCGGTACGCCTGTGTGTGTGGCGCGCGCCTTGGGCGTGGTGCCCGGCTGCGTGCCGTGAGAAGAGGACGGACCCGAAGGGGCGACACTTTGAAGTGGTGGCTCGGCGCCACAGTAAGGAAGTTGAGTGCTCGGGTGTGCCGCCGAAAATGCCGGCGAAGGAACCCGAGTGTCGGAAGACTGGGTAGGCCGCTGCTTTGGGGCCATCCGTGGAGTATAAGTGGCCTTGTGACGATCACGCTTCATCTGGTCCTGCGCGATCTCATTAGGCGACATGGGGTGAAGGGTGACACGCTTTCCGTGGTAGCTGAAGGTATATGTGTTAAGGAACCCATCGTGAAAGACACGTCGATCAAAGAGCCAAGGACGCCCTAAAAGCAAATGGGTGGCGTCCATGGTAATGATATCACAAATGATCTCGTCCGAGTAACCGCCAATAGAGAAAGGAATGGAGCACTACTCACTGACGCAGTTCTCATTAGTAGACCAGATCCAATGGAGGGAATAAGGAGTAGGGTGCCGAAAAGTAGACAATTGTAAATAATCAACAACTTTCTTGTTGATAATGTTACAACAACTACCTCCATCAATGATAACACTCAGCGCGGCTGACTGGACAAGGCAACGGGTATGGAATAGGTTCTCACGCTGATCAGAATGGGTAGGCTCCCTAATGGTCAAAGCTCGTCGGGAAATAAGAGTCAGCATGGTACCGACGGTAATGTCTGGAGCATGACAAGCCAACTGCTCCTCATCAACATAAACAGGGACCTCAACAACTGGCTCAAGCGGGGCCTCCTCGTCATCTAAAGATTCATAACCTTCAGTGTGTTCCGAGAAGAGAACACACTTGGCGTTAGGACAATTCCTCTGAAAGTGGCCTCAACCACCACACTTGTAGCACTCGACATCACGGGCACGCTTGGTGCCTGATGACGCGGCCTGCGAGGAAGGAGCTCGAGTGGCGGCTGTGGGTGCCGTGCTCGGCGGAGCTCGGCCATGACTAGGTGCACCTGCAATGGAGGAAGGCGCTCTATTAAAAGAAGAATGGCCGGGCTTGAAATGAGAAGTGGTGGAAGAAGAAGGGTAACGGGGCTGGCTAGAAGACCAAGAAGAAGCTCGATTGCGCACGTTCTGTTGATGGATTTGCATTGCGGCGTGCGTTAATGAGTTGATGTCCTTGATGGGCAAAATCTCCAACCGATCACAGATCGACGGGTTAAGGCCAGCTAGGAACCGACAACGGAGGGTCGAAGGCGCAGGGGTGATGTTGGCCTTATAAAACATGTCCTCCAACTTAGAAAAGAAGTCTAGAGGGTTGAGAGAGCCTTAGAGAGCCATGGCAATCTCTAACCTCATTCGGTCCCTATAGTCGGGGGGTACATATTTCCTATGCATGATGTATACCAATTGGTTCCATTCAGTGATAGGAAATTGGCCTCGCCTAGACCTTTCAGCAACAAATCTATGCCACCAAATGCGGGCAGCACCTTGAAAGTGTAGAGTGGCAACTGCGACGTAGTCATCGGGTGGTGTCCGACAATAGCGGAGCGTTTACTCGGTGGACTGAATCCACTCAAGACACGTAGTCGGATCATATAGACCATGAAAGGGCTCAATCTTGACTTTGACCTCCTGCCTGAGCGTGCGAGGCTGGTCATAGTCAAGATGAGGGCGGCGGTCTCGGTCACCCCTATAGGCACGTGCATCGGGCGACAACGAGTAATCATCATCGTGGCCGATGCGGTGCCTATTGCCGTCATTGCGACCCCGTGGTTGGTGCGCATCGGCGCGGCCACCACGGTCCCGATGGCCATGATTACGAGGCACTCGCTGAGCGGGCTCGTAATAGTCAGGCTCGGATCTACGATCCCCATGGCGTGGGGGTGGAACCCAATCAGAAGGGTGACCATGGGTGTCATGGACCCTAGTATGCCCACGGTTCTCGACGAACGTCGAGGGTGGGACCCAATCCGATGGACGACCATCCAAGCCAGGAGGATCGCCCAAAGGTGGCAAGTCATAGGGGTTATCTAACCCCACCAAGTGGTGTTCATCGTCATCGAACTCGTGAAAGTCGTCCATAGGGATCGGGGTGGTATCATAATACCCCTCGGCCCCAAATCGCGGCGTAGGTGCCATAGAGCGACCTAAATGACCTTGGCCACAGTGTGGCTCAATAGTAGTGGTAGGGCCACGATGAGGCGTCATGAGATGCTCATCATAGCGACCCGAGGCGCGCGGCGCGCTTGCCTCTATGTTAGCCCTCGAACGCTGACCGTGCGTTGTAGGCAACACCGATTGGTGATGTCTACTCTCGGGGGCATTCCTATCACTAAAGTACAAGGGATTGCGATGGTTAGAAAACTCACCTCGGTGGTCATAGTCCCGGTCTCCCTCGTCGGAATAAGTGTCGTCCACATAATCCTCACGAACAACGCTCTCCTGTCGACGATCTTGAGTCGGAAGCTGCTGACTCTCAATAACAGATGGGAGACGCCGAATGACCGGCTGAGTAGTAGTCTCCGGAAACATATGCCCCTTACCACGCTCCAAAGCGGGGTTAGCGATGACTCCATTAGTCGCATTCGTCGCGCTCGTTAATTGCGCTTGGAGCTGTTGTTGTTGAGCTCGTGATTCAGCAAGCTCACGTCTCAAATCTGCAATCTCCTGCTACTCGGGAGTCATGACTACTCCCAGCTGCACATTTCCGGCATCTCGGACCTCGGGAGGAACTACATGCGCTAGGGGAGGGTCCTGCGTAGTGTTACTCTCATTTCCAAGGGCGAAGGTTACCTGTAGCCATAGGGAAACAAGTAAAAGAGCACAAAAGGATCTACAAACCAACAAAGCACCCTAAACTCAAGCAAAACCACGTAGGATGGCTTATTTAGGAATGCCGTGAGGGCGGCTTAAGGCTAAGTATGAAAGAGTGATGTTATTATTAATATAATGCAAGTCAAGAAGCACTCCACACTTCAAAAATTCAGATTCAAAAAGCCAAGAAAAGAGGTGAAATGGTGAGAAACCGAAAACCAGCCC
The DNA here is from genome assembly GCA_964016875.1 of Fallopia convolvulus. NCBI lineage: Eukaryota > Viridiplantae > Streptophyta > Magnoliopsida > Caryophyllales > Polygonaceae > Fallopia > Fallopia convolvulus. The sequence goes on along the minus strand of OZ024723.1, from coordinate 11,364,038 downwards.
AAACGACACAAAGAAGTCGCTTTGCCTTATTTTGGCTATTCCGCTTCTAACTATTTTTTTATATGCAAGAAGTTACTTTATTTTGGCTTTCGACTTGCAATTTTTTTTAAAAGGCTACTAGCCTTATGTGTCGAACTAGGCAAAACCGGCTCGGTTGGGGTTCTAGGAATGTGCGGCTGCTATGGACTTAATGTCCAACAGTGAAGGACACTAATTTAGCACACATAATAACCATAATTAATATGATTTGAAATCAGATAAATGGCTCCAACAAAATGGTAAACAAATCCCTAAAAATTAGGAGCTTGATAAGGTAACTTTGAGCAATGTAATCTTGGTTGTTAGGGGCTGTTTTTGGCTGAGATTTTGGGGCTGATTAGGCCACGATTTTTTTAGAGTATTTGGATGGTTTCTAGGCTTAATGTCAGCCAAGATATTGTGCCAAAACAGCAAGAAAAAATGGCTACAATCAAGCAAGTGAATCGACAATAAAACTTCTAGAACAAGGCAAAATCAATTTTGAATTGAAGAATTTGAGGTATGGAATTTTTTAATCAATGAGCATGCATATATCAATCAAATTCACATCACTTCTTATCATAATAAGGGTAGAGAAAAAAAAATTCAAGCCAAAATCACCTAGTAAGACTTGCTTACAAGGCAAGGACACAGATCAAAAGTCGGAAGATCTCAAACAATGAACATGGAAGTATGATATGGGATGGTTGAAACGTGGATATACAAGAGATTAGAATGACTTACAAGTGACTCTTGATACCAATTGATAGCTCTGTAGGATCAGTCTTGCAAGTCCTCTTCGAGATCCAAGCCAAGAGGGGCCGAGCGAATGGTGCGGCGTTAGATAGAGAGATCTGAGAACGAGTTTTGTTGGGAGTTTGTGTGAATGTAGAATGAGAGGGAAGAGAGGAAGATAGCAAATGAGAGTAAAGGCCAATGGAAAGAGTAATCTCAATTTCCAATTAACCAAAACTAGGTTTTTACAAAAGAGTAAGGGGCTTTATACAGAGAAGCTCCTTACTAAAAAAAAGGACTAGTCCCGATATGCAAAACGAGACACAACGTCCGCTAATAAAAAAACATAACGATAATATAAATAATGTCAAATTATGCAATAAAATAAATAAATACATATGCACCGATTAAGGCTCGGCTAGGCCAATAATGATCCGTCACACAAAGTTGCTACCGAGCATATGGAGATGTCTGGCTCGATATGCTGAGTGAAGTGTAGTCGGGCTCTCAAAATGACTGAAGTAGTAGCCCTAGCAATGGCCTTAGCTCGAGAACGGGTGATAGGCCCATCTGAGCGAACACTCATAGCCTCCTCCTCCTGCTCAGCTAATATAGATGTCGGTGTGGTGCCATCAAGTTCCCACACGCAGCGGAATAAACAAACATATAGGTAAATAAAATAGATTAAGACAATTCCCTTATAGAGGAACCTCATAACGATCAACTAATCGCGTGAGTAAACCTCTACCTCCGCTTGGAGGATTTTCGAATGAGTTCCCTTTTCTTTATTTCTTAGTTCCCTAGCCTTCAGGTTACAAGTCCGAATGCAAACTTCTCTGTTCCTACAAGGACTCTCTCCCTAGGCAACACTAATGTATTCTCTCAACCCTAACACTGGTGAATGCTCACAATCGAAGACAAATAAAACTCAAACTTTCCTACCTCTGTCTCTGCAACTGAGTTCCCCTTAGACTTGGGAACTCCTTCTTTCTTTCTTCACCGTCGTCGAGATTAGCTCGCCGTCGGGGACTTTTCACCGAGGCGATGGTCTTCACCAATATGCTCTTTAGCTCTCACTCTTGTGTTTGGCAATTTCAGGATTGTGAAAAGTGTCGAGCAAGGTCATTGTTGAAGGGTTTCAATAGGCGTGATGTGCAACACTTATCCATTTGAGGCATTTGTCCTAAATGCCCTTTTTGCCATGCTCTCCAAGTCTGATACTTATGTTGACATGTGAATTTGATTTGAATTTGAACCTCGTCAAATCTTAGATCACATGGCTCATTGTATGGTCTGCTGCACAGTCTGAAGCCTGAGACACCCTTTTGTCCGATCGAGACAGGATCCCTAAAAATGCGCTGAGATGTCACTTTCACGCATGCGCCGGTTCCCATTCATAGGGAACTCTCGTTTTCTCGGTTCCCTTGTCTTGAGAATTCTCTTGATGTGAGGGAATCTTGTTCTTCTTGACTAGTTCCCTTCTCGTGGGAACTTTGGTTCACTTCTTGAGGTTGGTCGCATCTTGATCGAGTTCCCCTGTCATTGGAACTTTCGTTGCCTCAGTTCCCATGCCTTGGGAATTTGTTTCTCTGTGTTTTGTTCAGCGACGCACAACCTGTTAAACTCAGAAATACTTGGCAATGGGTGTTAGTTCCTATGGTGTTTGTCATTATCAAAACCAAGGGCGTTGTTCCAATGTAATGAACGTGAGTTCCTAACATCGACTCAACACTTATTTATAGTAAAACTGAGTCTGAACACATTGAACACCTTCGACTTGTTTTGTCTATTCTTAGGAAAGATCAATTATATGCTAATCTTAAGAAGTGTCATTTATGTGCGAAGTCTACTATGTTTCTTATTTTTGTTGTTACTAGGGATGGTCTGACTATGGATGAGAGCAAGATTGAGGCAATAAGAGATTGGCTAGAGCCCACAACAGTGTCACAAATTCGGAGTTTCTTAGGGCTTGCCAGTTTCTACAGGTGATTTGTGAAAAATTTCAGCACCATTGCTCATCCCTTGACGGAGCTCAATCGCAAGAATGCAGCCTTTTCATGGGCCCCAAGTAAGAGGGTGCCTTCTGAGAGCTTACGCATCGCCTTACTCATGCGCACTATTGAAGTTGCCTGACTTTACTCAAACATTCGAGGTTTGCATCTTATTTCATCTAATCCCAGTTAACTGAATAGCCTAGCTTTGCTTTGTACCCCAATTTCAACTACAATTGAAAATGCTAATTCCCAAATTGAAATTCTCATTCCAACCCGAAATCATAATTAATCAAATTGGAACTCAAACTAATATTAAAACTAAAATTTGAACTCAATTTCGGACGAAGACGTGTAGAGGTCGAAGAGTTGGACCTGTTGTCAATACCATCTCCCACCGCTACTCTTCCGACTTCATCTCCGACCTCCTCTCTCACCGACGTCGGCCGCTCGTGCTTTTAGTTTGAAGATGTTGGAGAAGTGTGTAATTTTGTGATATTGAGCGTTTGTTTTGATTTTTACTAATTAATGTTAAGAATTACATTTTCTATTTTCTTATAATAAAAAAATTCAATAAAATTGGATGGAAGTTAGGTTTTACAAAAATTAGGCTACGAAACTAACATTGTACAAATTTAAGGAATAGCAACATGAAAATAAATTTTTTTTATGACACCAAAAATCTATGTATATATATAAAAGACGCAAAGAATAAGGCCACCACGTTGCGCCACCTAGAATTTTCCTAAGTGTCGTTTCCACGTTAAGCCACCTAGGATTTCGCCACATAGGATTTTTTATTTTTGGAATTTATATATGTTGATATTATTTTAGGATAATATAGAAATAAAATAAATTAATCCATGAAAGATTCTATCTAAAATAAAGAGATTATCTATTATATATTAGGAATTATGATAGCTCTAAAATATTTTATCTAAAATTAAAATAAATTATAGAACATTAGATATTATATATTCAGATAGATATATTAATTTAGTTTTTACAATTAAATTTCTATCTATTTATATGAAAAAATTAAATTCGAATTTTATTTAAAATTAAAGAAAATTATTTTATCTTTATTTTTTTATCTAATTATGTAAAAGATTTATCTTAAATAAGTTTTGATAAAAATAGAACTTTCAATCTAGATAATTACTTGCCTAAATTGACTTTTGATATAAAAAATTACGTTATATTTTCCTTAATTTTTCTTTTGAATTATTTATGTAAATATAAATGATTTTCTTATCAATAAAAAATCCATTCTTTATTTATATTTTTTCATCGTTTCTCATTAAGTATATTTTTATTTTTTAAAGAATTTTTTTTAAGAACTAAATTTGATAAAAAAAACATTACAAGAATTTAAATTATTTTTACCTTTTTATATTTTTTGTAAATAATTCAAATAAGTTTAATTTATATTTTTGCATAAATAAATTATCATTAAGCCATCAAAATTATAATGAACTCACCTTAATAATTTTGGCCCCGTTTCACAGGACATCAATTGTAAAATTTTATAGCATATTCATTAAATAAATTAAGTATTAAATTCATGTAGTCGTGCAAGGCACAACGGGTATAGCTAGTAAGATACAAAAGTTTAGGATACCAATTTTTTTTCCTAAACTCCCCTAGTAAGATACAAAAGTTTAGGATACCAATTTTTTTTCCTAAACTCCCCAACTTGCCTAGTGGTCATTGGCTAAAAAAACCTTACGACAAAAGAAAGAAATCCACAATTCCAATTTCCACATTTCTACGAACGCAAATAGCTGGAGACCTGGAGTATCTGGAAACTGAAAAGGAGAAAGGAGCCAAAAAAAAAAAAAAAACCCCGCTGATTTCAATGCCCAACATTCTTCATGACCCACCTCTCGAAATCCCATGGGCTGTATCCCTCCATATTCAGAATTCTGCTTTTCTTGGTTCTTCTTTATAACCAAAATTTCGTAATAATTTGCACTCTTTGCTTTCTTTGTTCCCCATCGTATTCGCTTTCTTTCTGTATCTCTACAAAAGCCTCACTTTGAATCCAAGCTTTCCTTCCTCTTATCTCTCTGTACTGAATTTTCTTTCCTCTTATCTCTCTGTACTGAACTTTCTTTCTGCTGGGTTGTTGCTCCACTGTACGCGTCATGGGTTAGCTTCGATTTCACTCTCTACTTCGTTTCCCCTTTTTAATACACTTTTCCACAGTTCACTATCTCCCTGTTTCATTGACAATGCTTTGATTTTCCCAATTTAATTTGGGGTCCAAATAGTAATTTCTTGTCCCTTGTGGCGGGAGATTTCAAGTTTGTAATCAAGAGTAGTCTAATTGAGGAGAGGCGCTAGTAAAGGAAGAATGAGAGAAGCTGCTAGGGCTAAGTTGATTTTGATCCTCTTTGGAGTACTTGTCATAGCTGGTGAATCTTTCGTCTCAGAGGAACGTATGTTTTCTGAACATTTGATCTTTGATTTTTCAATTAGTCCTGCTTTGCCCAGTTTAAAAGGGTTAATTGTTTCTTTGGGAATCTTGAGTGTTAAGCTTAGATTGTTGAGAAACTGTGTATGATTTTCCTGATTGGAAATGTGGGTTTATTGTTCAGTTTGGGCTCTTACTACTTTCAAGGAAGCCATATATGAAGACCCATTTCTGGTCTTCTCAAGTTGGAATGGTCTAGATCCAGAGCCCTGTGAATGGTCTGGCGTTTCTTGTTCATCATCTAGAGATCATGTTGTTAAGCTGTAAGAATTTTTCTCAAGTTTCATTTTAATTTGTGAAGTTCCATGCTCAACTATTGGGATTCATAATGATGGTTTGAAAATCAACTCATTTTGCAGAAACATTTCTAATTCGTCTTTAAAGGGATATCTTGCTCCTGAATTGGGTCTGCTGACACACTTGGAGCAACTGTAAGGGCCTTCAAATCACTATTTGCATTGGAATTGGCTTTCTTTGCTGATTTCTTGACTATTTTGTTACCTTATCTGTAATTTGGTTTGAATACGCAGAATCCTGCATAGTAACAGTTTGATTGGGGCCATTCCTAAAGAAATTGGGACATTGAAGAAGCTCAAGGTTTTCGATTTAGGAGAGAATCAATTGGCAGGATCGATTCCTCCCGAGATAGGGAATATGAAAAGTTTGGTTAAAATGTATGGGACTCCTTATCCATTCATAATCTGTGAAAAGTTTAGCTGTCTTACTATTTGTTTTAATGCGTTGCAGAAATCTCCAATCCAATGCATTAACTGGAACCATTCCACCTGAACTTGCCAACTTGGAAAACCTTCAGGAACTTCGCTTGAATAGGAATAAGCTTCAAGGCATTGTTCCAGGCGTTAATGACACTGAGTTCTCATCAAATTTTCATGGAATGTAAGTACGGGTGTTTTCTGTGAAGCACTATCATTATCATCCTCAAGATGCCTTGATTGTCATTAACATTTGATAAAACCTCTAAACTTCCTGGGAATCTGCATAATCACTCTAAATGTTATAAAATGACAATGTGCTAAGAATTTGAGAAATGGGGGACATGAGATGGCACATGAATGGGATAAAGGATCTGTATTGTTTTGTGTCAATGGTACTCGTATTTTGCAGAGGAATAACACTAATTATAAGTTTCAGCATCACTTTGAATCCGGAGTTTTATATAAATCTGAACTTGATTCGCTTTTCATATATGACATGAGCTTGGAGATTAGAGGGAACTAGTATTTGCAACTTATGCTGCAAGCTGAATCTATTCAAATAAATTGTTATATTTTGTGCAAGTCCCTCTCTCTAAAATGCTTATGAGTTGAACTGATGATGCATATCCTCCTTTAATGCGGAAGATGCTTCTATGAAATAATACTCACTCAAAATTTTTCTTTAGGTTTTTGAATGAAGGAAAATTTTCATACTGTAAAAGATTAAAAAATTACTCATTTGTGGCAAGAGCCCTAACTGCAAAAGAAAAGGAAATTTACACCCGGAAAATATAGCATAAATAATGCCAACTTATTGCTGTTAAATATGTCCAAAGTAGAACCTGAGTTATCCAGTGAATTTATGATAATATTTTTGCTCAAAAAAAATGCATATTGTACTATGTAATAATTACTCATAATGAGGATGCTACTTATAGACATCTTCTCATCAGTTGATTTATGGATTATCAGGTTTGTGTCACCAGGAAATGCTGTTAGCTTTTGCCGTTCATCCAAGCTGAAAGTTGCAGATTTCTCCAACAACTTCTTTGTGGGGAGCATACCAAAGTGTTTACAGTATCTCCCACGGTATGATATCTGACATCTCCAATTATTCATTCAGCAACCATTTTTGCATTATATCTCATAATTCACCATCTTATGCCAGATCAAGCTTTCAAGGAAATTGCCTTGAAGTGAAAAATGTGAAACAGCGGCCCAATTCACAATGTGGTATTGACTTGTGCTTTCTCAATAAGTCAATATCATGTAATGCTAATTTAGTAACACAATATCAGCTAAACCCCATAATAAAAGTTCTGAGTTTATTTAGGTGCAAGTTCAGCTCCTTCAGCACCGGTCAAAAAACATCCATCTGCTAGTAGTAGATCAGAGCACAAACCCCAAGAGAATGGAGCTAAGCCCCATCCAGGGAAGTCTAAACTGACATGGATTCTAGGTGTGGAAATAGGAACAGGAACCATGGTGGGCGCTGGCTTTATTGTTGCAATCATAATTGCTTTCCATAGGTGTAACACCAAATCAGCCATGATAATCCCTTGGAAGAAATCAGCAAATGACAAGGACTGCTTGTCTATACATGTAGGTAAGGATGAAACATGATTTTTCTGTTACCTCTTCTTTTTGTTCACCACGAAGTTTTAATTTAATGGTCATTTTTCAGATGTATTGAAGGATGTTAAGAAATACAGCAGGCCAGAGCTTGAATTAGCCTGTGAGGACTTTAGCAACATTATTGGATCTTCCCCGGACAGCGTTGTTTACAAAGGCATCATCAAAGGTGGGCCTGAGATTGCAGTTATATCCTTCTGTATCAAAGAAGAACAATGGAGTGATTATCATGAGCTATATTTCCTGCGAAAGGTAACAATTGACCCTTTTTCCTATATTCTTAATGAGGTATGTCATTAGAGAAGATGTGAATTGTTGGTATTTTTTTTTTGGTGTGGTATCAGGCTGTGGATTTAGCTAGATTAAACCACGATAACACGGGTAAATTGTTGGGTTACTGTAAGGATGGTTCCCCATTTACAAGGATGTTGGTTTTTGAATATGCACCCAATGGAACACTTGCTGAACACCTGCACTGTAAGTGAACTTGCCATTTCAATACCATTCCTAACCCTTATTCAAAATTTTGACATGTTTTATTTTGGAGAGTTGATGATCTTTTGTATGCTTCCAGTTGGGGACGGTTGCCAGCTGTCTTGGACACGGCGTATGAAAATAATCATTGGCATTGCTCGGGGTTTGAAATACCTTCACTCTGAACTTGACCCCCCATTCACCATTTCTGAGCTGAATTCTAGTTCTGTCTATCTCACAGAAGATTTTTCACCCAAAGTATGAACTTCGGCTTTGTTCTTTGAACTCTTTAACGTATTTACATAGCGTCTTTTTAATGTAACCCATTTTTGGTGCTCATCACAGCTGGTCGACTTTGAGAGTTGGAAAACCATTTTTGCAAGATCAGAGAAAAACTCCTACTCCATAGGAAGCAATGGAGCCTTCTGTATTCTGCCAAGTTCCATTGAGGAATGTCATCTTGACATGAAGGGTAATGTGTATGCTTTTGGCGTTCTTTTACTAGAGATAATCAGTGGGAGACCTCCTTACTCAAAGGATCATGGTTCTCTAGTAGATTGGGTTAGTTTTCTTTTCTTTGTGTCGATATTTTTGAAAAGATTGATTGAATGATGATGATGATGATGATGAACTTTTTATCTTTCATTTTAATAGACTAGAGACTTCCTTGAACACCAAGAAGCCATGGCTGATATGGTGGATCCACAACTTAAGCATTTTGAAATGGAAGACCTCAAAACTGTGTGTGAAGTGGTGAGCCACTGTGTTAAAGCGGACCCCGCAAAGAGACCGCCGATCAGTGAGTTGTGTACGACGTTGGAGAGTCGGATTGATCTGTCCATCTCGGCTGAGCTCAGATCATCCTCGTTAGCATGGACTGAGCTTGTCTTGGACTTGTAGCAACAGACTGCTGCCTAGGGTTAACAAGAATATACTACTAACACATTTAAAGAGAGAAATTCACCATTCTATGATTTTGATGGTGTACTATGTTTGTTGTATCCTGATTTTTCTTTCTTGGAGAAAATCATGTAAAGGTTTGTTTTTGTGATGAATGAAGACAAAAAGTAAGGACCCTTTGTTCCTCACTTGTATAGTATTTCAGATTTGAAGTCCAAGTCATTGTATTTAATAAATGGAAACTAAGAATTCAACAAGTAACTGAAGTAAGTGCAACTCCAAAGATTCTCTCCAACAAAGCCGTGCCATACCAGAACTTGCTAATTTAGCTAACAGGTCTTGTCTCTTTATGACATAAGTCTAGTGAGTCACCCCTTCTTTGGAGTAAAAAAAACGTAATCAGGATCTTTAATGACACTCTGTAGAGATCACTCTGTCACTAAATTGTTTAGATCATAACTTATGTAAGGATTTTTATAATATATTTATGTTGTATACTTGTATATTATCATTCGTTCATATTTAACTCTTACAATAAAAAAATCTGTCTTCACAAACAAAATTAATCTTGGATTAAATTCTACCAAAAAAAAAAATTAATCTTGGATTAAAACATTCATCCTTGTAAATATGTAATTTGTAATTGATGATTTGTCAACATTATAATTTTAATTACTTAAATAATCAAGTGACAGTCTCATGCAAAACTGAGTTAAAGATAGGTGAAAGTATCTGCATAATTTCTTGAAACATGTCTTTTCAACTGAATACACATACATATTAATAAATAAATTTTTTTTTATCTAAATTTCCCCTATTTTTAGAAAAATTATTAAGTAATAATTATTGAGGAAGAAGAGTCTCGTGGGAACGCCCGCGTGTGTGAGAACTGAGAAAGCTCCCAGGCCGTTCGATCGTATCACACGGACGGTTGAGATTGCTCTTATTTAAAAAAAACTGTAAAAAAAGGAAACGCGCCACGCGGAGCGTTTAGGAGACGCGCTTTTTATAAACTCCATCGTCTTCTCTTCTCTTGCCATTTCTCTCTCACTCACTTTTACAGTTTTCGAAGCGGTTTTCAAGCAGTTCAAGCGTGAATTTGTTCAATCGAAGCTATTTCGGAGCGATTTCGAGCCTGATTCTTACCATTAACGCCATTAGAAAGCTCAATCCAGTTCTAGATGGAGAATCAAAGTTCATCTCAAGAGAATCAAGGTTTTTATCTCTCGTTTTAAATTTACTAAAACCCTAGGTTTTTATTTTGTGTTTGCCGAATGTATATATACTAAAGAGTCCGGAACCTAAAACCACCCGTAAAATACCCCATATTCCACGAAACCACCCCGAATATAACTATTTATTTTGAACCACCCCTAAAATACCCTCCGTTATCTCTTTACCACCCATCGTTAGTTGCCCCGTTAAAAAAGCGAGAAAACCACCCTTATAATACTTCTAAACCCGAAAATACCCTTATCACTTTCCTTTTACTCGACTAAACCCTAAACCAGACAATGTCTCTTCCCAAAATCCTCTCGTTCTTCGAAACCTTCACAACTGGCATATCTTCTCTGTCTCGTCAAAGTCTACAAATTCGTCTGCAAAATTGATCTTTTGAACTCCTTGTTCTCGATTGGTGGCCATGTCGGTCCCGGTACGCGAATTTTGAGGTGTCGCCGGAGATCTTGACTGACTGGAGTGCTTCGCGACGAGAGGAGTCGAGCGCATCGGGCTATCGAGCCAGACGACGCTGTGCATTCCGGACTCCGCGCTTCTCCCAGAGCTTGGCGGAGGCGGCAATGCCGAAGACCACGTGCGAGATGCTCATCGGCGGAAGCGTCTCCGGACGAGTCTGGCTCAAATTCGCGTCCGAATCGGACTCCTCCGCCATCGATTCAAAGGAATCGTTAGGGCTTGAGGTCAATTGAATAGTGGTGGTGGAGAGAAGCCACTACCTGGCGGCGGATTCGGCGGACGAGGAGCATAAATGTCGGTGGGAGATGAGTCGGACGGTGTAGAGAGCATAGGTGACAGAGATGAAGACGATGAGCCATGGCATGAGCTGGGCGGTGCCTCTGAAATGGGGGTTGGAAGCGACACTGTTTTTCTTTCCTGCTTCTCCGACCTCTCTCTATCTCTTCTCTTCTGTTTCTTCTCTGCCTCCCTTTTTATTTTCTATTTTTTACTCCCACTCCCAAAATCTGAAACTAAGAATCAAAGAGAAAATGATGATGAAATGAAATAGTGGGTTTAATTATGCGTTTAGATTAATGGATTTCTTTGATCTGGAGCTATTGAGATTGAATTTCGTTTCCAAAATTAGTCGGGAGATGTTGGATTTCTTAGATCTGGAGTTATTGAGTTGTTGAAATTGTGGGTTTAATTTATGTGTCAATTAGAAGGAGAGTGACAAGGGTATATACAGGTTTTTTAAATTTTTAACGGGGCAATTAACAGAAGGTGGCATTGAGATAACGGAGGGTGTTTTACGGGTGGTTAAAAATAAATAGTTATATTCGGGGTGGTTTAGTGGAATATGGGGTATTTTACGGGTGGTTTTAGGTTCCGGACTCTATACTAAATGTTTGATCAATTGTGTGTTTTTTAGTGTTTATTTGAGTTGTTTGAAGTTTATAGTGTCAATTTTGGTGTTTTGTGCTTTTCTGAATAAAAAAATGCATGAATCGTCACTTTCTTTTTACTCGATTTTTGGTCCTACCACTTGAATAAAATACAAATTGTGTGTGCATGTGCGTATTTGATGTTTTTATCCTGGTTTTTGATGTTGAGTTTTGCAATAGGTGATTGTGGCTTTGTTAGTTGCATGAAATGATTTCGTATACGTGCGTGGGAAAGTGTTAGTGATCTTGTGTTGACTTTTGTTCATTCATTTGTGCATATTTGTTCATTCAAACTGGCATAGCATTTGTTCATCAGAAACTGGCATTTGTTCATAAGAAACTTGTATTTTGTTCATCAGAAACTGACATTTGTTCATCAGAAACTTGCATTTGTTCATCAGAAACTTGCATTTGTTCATCCGGAACTTGCATTTGTTCATCAATAAAATCAAACATCGTGGTGGATACATGTGTGAATTTGTGCTTTGTATCTCTTGTTTATTTAGGGAATAAACATCCAGGATCTATTAAACAACGTTATGCAAATTATAAACAAGTAAAACATCTAAGGTTTGGTACAATGACAATCGGAGAAGATGAAATATGTGCTATTCGAAGAGGTTTTCCATTTTTTATTTTTGTATTGTTGTTTTGATATGTTTTTTTTTGTGCTTTTAAAATATGTGTTTATACTGTCTTTTATCCCTTTTTTGTAACAGAAATCAGGAGCAAATCTGGAAGTGATGCCTCTTCTACTGTCGAAAAGAATGTGAGAAGAAAATCAATTGCTACAAAGCCGGTTTCAAAATCAATTGCTATTGAAGTGCCTGTATTGAGGCAAAAGCCGGCTGTTGAGTCGTCTCCATCAAATAAGAGACGTCGACTGGACAAGGGAAAAAAGTTTGTGTCTGATGAATACCCCGATGATACGTTGCTAATTGATATGATCCCTAGAAAGGGAGTGATGATAAATGAACCATCTGAGAGGAAAACGGATGCCACTGTTGGTGAATTACAAGTTGTTAGGAAGAAAAGGAAAGTTGATATTGCTGTCGGTAAAGGACAAGGTGCTGGTAAAAAGTCAAAAGCGAAGGTGCCATTGAGAGCTTTGAAGCTGGGGCATTTGTCGTTGAATCACAAGAACTCTCCCAAGCTGATTTGTGAAGTTATTGTTGGTTTTGAAGGGGGAAGCAAGTTTACTCCTCTTAAAGAGATGGGGTTTGAGTACCTCATATAGTGGAATGTGACTGATCTACCTAGTAAGTTGTGCTACTATGTTGCTAGCTGTTTCGATCCTGCATCATGCACATTGAAGATTAGTGATGGACCAGGTGTTAGGATAACACCTGAACTTGTGCAATTTTACCTTGGTCTACCTCGTGGTCCAAGGACAATTTCTGTCCCGAAGACTGTGAAGCATTCAGATATGTATAATAGTTTTAGAGAACAGTTTGTGTTGGATGAAATTGATGAGGTGACAGGGAAGAACAAATTGATGGAGTTTGAAAAGATCAAAATTGGGCTTTTGAGTACAGTGATCAAGGAGGCTGATAACGGTGGTGCTTGGTTTAGGAGGAACTTTATTATATTGTTATACACCCTCTATATAGAGAGCATTCAAAATGGTGGTGTAAAATTAAAGTTCTTGGATCATTTGGTAGACTTGGACAAGATCAGTGAGTACGATTGGTGTGCTCATCTTGTTGAGAAGTTGGTTGAGAATGCTGATTCATGGAGGAAAACAAACAATGGGTTTTTCAGAGGATCTATTATATTGTTGTTGGTATGATTTTCTAATTTGTTCATTACTATCATTAATTTGTTCATTGGTTTATGCATCTTTGTTCATTAATAAGATTAATTTGTTCATTAATTTGTTTCATGACAGATTGTCTATTGTGATTGTATGCTCATCTACCATCGTCCTGAAACTCCAAGATCCTTCCCCGTGATCAAGCATTTCAACCATGATTACTTTGTTCAGAGAGAGAGTTTCGAGGTTTCTAAGGGTGGTTTTTGAAAAGGGTGGTTTTGAGGTTTGCCTGAGTTTGTTTACCCTGGTGTTGATCATGACAAGAATGAAGGGAAAGCCCCTGCTTCTGAACATTTAGAAGAACGAATTGATCTTGGCGATGGAGGTGACGTATGTGTTTTGATTTTTGCATGTTTTTGTCTTTATATTTTTTGCATGATGGTGATGTATATTTATTTGTTCATTAAAACTGGCATATCATTTGTTCATCAGAAACTAGCATTTGTTCATCACAAACTAACATTTGTTCATAAGAAACTAGCATTTGTTCATTATAAACTAGCATTTGTTCATCAGAAACTAGCATTTGTTCATCACGAACTAACATTTGTTCATCAAAAACTAGCATTTGCACAAACTAACATTTGTTCATCAGAAACTAGCATTTGTTCATAGCATGTTGTGTCTTTTTAAAAAAAAAATTTATGTACTTATATTGATTACTTCTTGTGCAGTCTTTTCTGAAAGAACATCTTGAGATGTCAATGGAGTTGGCATCATCTTTAAAGAGATATCTTGATCATGTGCAAAGAGCTCCAACTGAAATTGCTAGCCATGGACTTTTCACCAAGATGAATGAAGCTTTTGAGAAGCTATTGGGGTTGAAGGGTGTTTCATCATCATCACAATCTGGCACCCAAGAAGATACTGAATCGCCAAGCCAAAATTCATTCTGGGAGGAAGCTAGAAAGGTTTTGGATGAAATTGAGGCCGCAATGAAGGCAAAGAAGTGGTTTGAATTACCTTCTTTTGACCCGGGCGTGTCTCCGTTGAGGGATGGTTGGGTTGGGGTTGTAGATATTGGTAGGGAAAGCGTTACGATGCAAGAAGATGAGGCCATGAAGGTTGATGTGACAAGGAAGAAGGAACTAAAGATTTCCTTTGTTTGCAAGGGATTAACTGATGAACAAATTAGAAAAAAGGCTGAGGAAGACATGAGAAGGATTGAAGAGGAAGAGACGTTGAAAAGGGATGAAGAGGACAAGAGGATAAGAGAAGAAGAAGAAAAGAGGAAGCAAGAAGAGGAAGAGTTGGAAGCCATAAGGAGGGAGGTTGCATTAATACAAGAGGAGGAGAAGAGAAAGAAAGAGGAGGAAGAGAAGAGGAAAACAGAAGAGGAAGAGAAGAAGAAGTGGGAAGAGGAGGCAGAGAAAAAGAGAAAAGCAGCTGAGGAGGAAGAGAAGAGACAAAGAGAAGACGAAGAGAAGAAAAAGCGTGAAGAGGAGGAAGAGAAAAGGAGACAACTAGCTGAGGAGGAAGAGAAGAGACAAAGAGAAGAGGAAGAAAAGAGAAAGCGGGAAGAGGAGGAAGAGAAAAGGAGACAATTAGCTGAGGAAGAGAAGATGCGTGTACAAGAGGTTAAGAGGTTGGAAGATGAGGAAGAGAAGAAGAGGAACAAGGAAGAGGAATAAAAGAAGAGAGAAGCAAAGGAGAAAGAGAAAAAGAGGATTGAGGAGTTTGAACAATAGAGAAAGCAAGAGGAGGTGAAGAGGAGGCAAGAGGAAAGGAAGAAGAGGAAAGAAGAAGAGGAAGAGAAGAGGAAGAGAAGAGGAAGAGAAGAGGAATATGCTGAGGCGAAAAAGAAGATTGATGAAGAGAAGAGAAAGGAAGAGGAGAAAAAGAAGAAGAAACAAGAAAGGGATGCAGAATTGATGAGAATTGGAATGGAGTTGAAGAAGAAACAAGAGGAGTTAGATAAGATGAAGGAGGCTGAAGCAAATAAGAAATTTGAAGAGGAGCTGAACAGGATTCAGGATGAGGTTTGTTCATTTATATTTCTGATTTGTTCATTGATTTTTGCTTTTTTGTTCATAAGTTATAGGACATTTTGTTCATTGATTATGTATGTAGTTTGTGTCATGAATAATATATGTTTTTACATTTGTAGATGAAGAATGAGGCGCAAGAGGTTGGTTCTAGTTTGATTGACACTCCCGTTGGTGTTAAACTTACTGGTGAGGATGTACTTGATAAAAGAATATCTAATCCTTCTGATTATGTGAAGTCACCTTACATGGGAAGGAGTGTTGTTTTGACAGAAAAAGTATCTCCTACGGCCAAGAAATTGTTCGATTGGCTTATTGAAGACATTCCTGATCAAAGAGGGTAACAATGCATAGAATAGAATTTTTTCTTTACATATTGCTCTTTTTATATCTTCAAGTTGATTTTTATTATTAAAATTGAAAGTTTATTGTTTTAATGTTCCTGATTTTGTTTAGTGTTCAAATCTTTAAGATGATGAAAGTTTCCGCCATGAAAAAGAGTTTTGTTTCAATGGAGGTAAAATCTGAAGTGGAATAAAATATAATCGGGCTTTGGAGCTGTTATCTCAATATACAAGAGCAGTGGAAAAGCGACTCAAAACCCTTGAGGTTATTTATGGCTCCTGAGGATTTGGTAAGAAAAAGATTTTTTTTATATTCACATTGTCTTATTTTAATGATTTTTTGATATTTTCAATCTAATTTATACTTATATGTATTTTGCAGGCCTTTCCACTGGACAAGGATTTTAGTGTTGAGGATTCCATACAGTTTTTCATTAATGCCTTTCATGGCACTCTTGAAAATTTCAAGTGGATTAATGCGCGTAAGATTGGCCTGGTATGCATTTTTGTTCATTGATATTCATTTATTTGTTCATCAGTACTACATAATTGTTCAGAGTTATTCGCTATTTGTTCATTAGAAAGATTGACTCTTCACTATGTTATTTTTAATGATTATAAGGTTTGTCCATGCTTGTTTTTCCTCTGTATTTTTACAGTTTGTGTTTCCTATCTGTACCTTATCACATTACTATTGTATTGCGTTGAATGTGAGAATGCCACGTTTCCACATAATTGATAACTCAATGACTGATGTGCCCTTGGAAGCAAAGTATGAGCATGTACCTGCTAGATTGGTGAGTTTTATTTTGTTTTTGTAATAGTTTGTTATTTATCATTGACACGTGTGTTTAATATTGAATGAATTGTGTTTGTATCTTTGTTGTTATTTTTGTTAGAGAATGCTCTTTGTCAAGCTTTTGAAGACGCTCAAGATGGATGCGATGGCTACTTTGTTCGAGGATTTGGATAGGGTTCCATATGAACGTCTTGAGATGAAATGGAGAGATACCAGAAACAAGACTGATTGTGGAATTTTTATGATGCGGCACATGGAAACGTACTTCGGCAGCGGCTTGTCTGGTTGGGAATGTGGACTCAATAAACACGATCAACATCAACTTGATGACTTGAGGATAAGGTACTGTAATGAGTTGTTGTTGAGTCCATTGAATGATCACAAGGCAATAGCTGAAAAGCTTGTTCAAGAATTTGTCCCACGTAAACCGACAGTCGCATCTCGTGCTCCTCTTACAAGGAAGGCAAAGAATAAGAAGTGATGTACAATGACACGTGTTTGTTGAAAACAATTTGGAAATGGGTTTTGTGTTTTTGTATGGTTTGTGTTTAGAATACAGTTTATGGTGCTGTATGGATTGATGGTGCAGACATTTGGTTTTTCTTTTTATATAGTGTGGAATGTGGATGATGGTTATTGAACAGGTTATTTGTGTTAGAGTGGCATTTTGATTCAGAAAACATGATTTATCGTAATATGTTCATCGATACCTTAGATTTGTTCGTGACACCTTCGATTTGTTCATCGATTGAGAATGAAATTTTTATTGTTCATCAATACCTTATAATTGTTCATCCATAACTTAGAATTGTTCATCAACACCTTAGGTTTTTGTTCATCCAATGATGTCATTAGATTTTGTTCATACATTTTATATGAAGAATGAAATTGTTTTGTTCATTAGATAGTAAATTTGTTCATTGCTAACTGCTAATTGTTCATCTAAAACCATAAATTTGTTCATTGATAATGCGACAATTAAGAATACTATGCATTTTACCCTAATGCAACAATTATGTATCAGAAATCAATGATTAATGAGAGATCTAATTGGGAACATAGGTGCATGTCCTGCTGTTGTGTCCAAGCTTCTTGCATTTTGCACAAGCCCTTTGCTCCTTGTTTTCTTTCTTCATTGCCTTCTCTTTACCTCCCATAATACGCCCTTCTTTCTTCCTGCCCTTTGTCACTGCTCGTTCAGGAGGGTGTACCTCAATAACACTCGATCTGTTTCCCAAGAATGTTTGGATTGAACTCTGCCTTGTTGATGTAGATGATTCCCCTCCCAATAAGCTTAGATATGTTTCCTTTTTTTCCTTCAAGAAACATATCAGCTCTTTGAGGCATTCTGTGTTGTCCCGTATGGCATTAATGCAAGAATGTACCTCGCTCAATAAATCAGCAATCAACAGCTTCTTCTCATTCATCATATCACATTGTTCAACTGTTGAACCTTCTATCTCAAAAGTAGGAGTCAGATTTGATGTCTTCGTCCATCTATTCTTGATGTATTTAGTTGGCACCTTCGTCAACCCAATGTTTTTGAATACGAAAAACGTATGGCAGCATGGAATCCCGATATTGATGAACTTATAACACGAGCAAATGAACTCTTCGTTTTGAAGCACATGTTTCACAACATGTACCTTCCCAAACTGCCCGATGATGTGATACTCTTTGATGTTGTCTTCCTTGAACAAATTGCTTAGACCACATTCAAATACAGAAGCAACAATTTCTATCTGGATGTCATAGAAGACGTTTATGGTGTAAACAGATGCACAATGTTTCTCTAGATCCAATGGTGTCATTAGAGTGGGGGAGCTTGTTGAAGATTCATAGTCTAACCTCTGCTTATTGTGCCTTTGTGAATCAGTTGCACTCTCAAACTACATCATGAAGATAACTAGAGAAGATGTGGATCCAATGAAATGCGAGAAGAAGAAGTTCTGACTTTCAGACCTAGAGTTGTTCTAAGAAGTCCACCCATGTTTACATCATTGAAGTACGTAGGGATCCATAAGTGATGTAGCTCAAACATCAGCGGTAACCAAGTGTTTGACTCAAGTCCAAATTCAGCAATAATGGAATGCCAAGTCTCCTCAAACTCTTCCCGGCTAATTTCATTGCTCCAAACAAGCTTGTTGAACTTGCTTCTGAATTGATCATTGTTATACACATCATTTGTAACCTTTGACGGTACCTTGAACATGATATGTCACATGCAGAAACGATGCACAACCTTTTCGAAAACGTTTTCAATTGTAACTCTTACTGCAGGATCTTGATCAGTGCGAATGACAAATGGTTCATGCCCCCTCATTGCATCTTTGAAGTTTTTGAATAGCCAGACATAAGATTCGATATCTTCTTTTAGAAGCAACCCAAAGGCAAAAGTAATGCTCTTCTTGTTCTTGTCAACCCCTGTGAATGGTACAAACACCATTTCATACCTGAAGGCAAAGAATTAAATTTGTTCATCAATATTATGTGATTTGTTCATCAATATGTACGATTTGTTCATCAATATGTACGATTTGTTCATCAAAATATATGATTTGTTCATCAAAAGAATTAATTTGTTCATTGTAAATTCCTGAAGGCAAGTATTAATTTTGTTCATCAATACATACGATTAGTTCATTAAAAGAATCAATTTGTTCATCAAAATTAAGCTTTTTTCATACCTGTTTGATTTGTATGTTGCATTAGCTGAGACAAAATCTCCAAAATATGAGAAGTTCTTCCTTGCAATAGGATCACACCAGAATAATTTGGTTAATTGATGTTTTTCATCAACATCATATTCAAAGAAAAATGTGTCACATCTTTCTTTTTTCTTGAACAAGTTGTCAATAACCATTTGAGCATCACACCCAATCATGAAGGAGTTCAGATCCCTTTTAAAATTCTTGAAATCAATTATAGTTGCACCAATTTTTTCATATGAACCAACAAACTCCTTGTAGATCTTGTATGACTTGCTTGTACCAACGTTTGCTCGGATGCAATTCATGATGAAATCTTCATGGTAGGAGGTCAGTTTCCTATTGCTCTATGCAAAGTGTTTTTGCCCATCTTCAAACATAACATGGGTGTGACGCTCTTCAAATTTCTTAACAATATGTCCGTTTCTTCCAGAAAGTCTCATAGCCAGTTTAGCAATGCAACCACACCTTTTGGTTTCTCTTTTTCTCTTTTTCACTTTTCCTTGTTGTCCTTCTTCTTCATGATTCTCTTCATCATTATCTTCGTCATCTTCTTTGTCTTCTTCTTTACTAGATGCAATATATTGAGATTTTTCTTCTTCTTTTTGAGTTGAGTTTTTAAATCCTGCCCGATTACACAACATGTATTTCCAAACTGTAGTGTTAGTTCCATCCGAAGACTTTGTAATGGTTCCAGCACGTTCTTGGAAACCACATGCATCTGCGTATGCCTTGTAGAAATTTACTCCTTGTTCTCAGGTTCTAAACAACATCCCCTCTTTAGGCCTTAAGTTGTCATCACAAAATGGTATGTAGTAATGTGTGTTGCCAGGCGAGATCACAATCTTTAATTCCTTTTTATCTTCTATTTTTCCTTCATTATAGGAAAAAGAAACATGTAAATACGCAATAGTATCCACTACACGTACAAGTGATATCATTGAACAAATGCGTGATATCTATGAACAAATCCGAGATATTTGTGAACAAATGCGTGATATATATGAACAAATTTTGGATGAACAAATTTGTAATATCAATGAACAAATGCGTGATAGGTATGAACAAATCCGCGATATCAGTGAACAAATGTTTGATATCTATGAACAAATTTTGGATTAACAAATGTGTAATATCAATGAACAAAGCCGAGATATCTATGAACAAATGTGAACAAATGTTGTCTTCCCAAATAAATCATAGCAATGTCCCTCAAAACCATAAAATGGGAGTTTTCCTATTGCTAATGCTTAAACATAAACAAATTTTGACGATATATGCGATGAAAACTTTCAAAATCGTGTTGTATTAGCTTTAATCAGGAAAAAAATCGTTATTACCTGGTTCCATTAATTGTAATGAGTCAGATCTTCAAAATCGTAAATCTGAACAAAGCTCCTTCGAAAATCGTAAATCGTTGTGTTTCAATCCAGTTTAGAAGCTTTATTTTCGCAAAGGAAGAAAGAGGTTTTTTGGTTTTGATTTGGAAAGAGAATCAAAAATTGCCTTTTTTTTCGGGTTTGCTTGGGCGACAAGTACCTTCTGGTAGTGTTTGGTTTACACGCGCGCTCGTTTTTTTTATGAATTATTTGGAGCGCTTTGCACGTCCAAATAATTCAAGCTAGATCGACGGTTGAGATCCGTTCTCTTTTTGCACCCAGGCGCCCATTCGCACATGAACCGCCCTCATTATTAAGAATAATTATTACTTCAATAATTATGGGGGAATTTGAATAGAAGTAGAAAAAATATTTTAAAAATATATTTTATAAAATAAGAAAAATGAGCTAAAAAATCTTTTAAAACGGAAGGAATATAAACAAGGGGTTGAACAAGCTCATTTTTACTGAAACCAAAAATGGAGCTACGTGATTGGTTGAAGCATGAGAATCAAGATATGGTCCCGTTTGTGCACCATTTCTCCATACAAAAGGCTTAAGATGTCACTTATTATATACTATGGCATGCATAAAATTGTGGGTTATGAATTATGATTAGATATCTATATATATATATAGTATTAGGTTCTATAGATACTAGTTCTTAGAGTGATACATTGTGACCTAATATGAGCCTTAGGATTAAAAAAATTCGTACGGTAGAGATGGAGGGTACAAATTAGTGTAGAGGTGAGATCCATTGGATAAATTACACTTCCGTAAATTGAGGCCCATTATGATTTTTTTTGGATTTTATATCCGAAATTACACAACCGGTGGTTATACAATATCTCAACGCTACAATCTCTCTCTTGCGGGATACCAAAAGGCGATTCACCGGCGATTTCTCTTCAACTCCCTCTAATACAAGTGACGGAATATTTCACCAATCGTCTCCCAGTTGCGAGATTGAAGTACAAGAGTCTCAACCTTCCTTTAATCCCGTTCTTCAACAGATTTGCCGGTCGAGGTAAGCTTCTATTTTGCTTAAAAAGAGTCTCAAATGCATGCATATGGTTGAATCGGACTGGTGAAATTATAGATTTGATGTTAGGTTTGATGAGTCTTAGTTCAAGTAATAACGATTTGTGCTAATTGCTTTATTTATTCTCAAATTAATCAAAATCGTAGCATGTAACAGTCACTAAATCGTTCTAGGGTTTTTGTGTTATGAACTGTTAATATGAAATTGAGTTTTTTCTGTAGTTAATTGAAGTCCAATTGGAGATTAGTACAACAATGGCACCCAAAAGAGGTCGGAGACTTGTAAAAGGTAAGAGAATGCTGATATTGCGTTTCAATTTTGTTGTATATTCTGTAGAAATTGATGCTGTTTTGGGTTGGGATAGATGAAGATTTGCGTTTGCAGGGTTAGATGTTTTTGATAATTTTTGTTTGGGTTTAAGTTACTAGGTAATTGAGAATATTTAATTGATTTTAGCGCGATATTTTCAAACATCGATATCGTCTTTCATATGAATCATGTGGTCCCTATTATATGATTTGACCATACTAATTAGTGTTTGAATATAGTAATGTATCTTCTATATACACAAATTGAACAATATGATTTCAATAATGATATGTGTGTATACATCCATTGATAATGTGTTTAAATATGGGTGGAGCTACATATACATCCATTGAATTTATCATATACATGCATATATAAGATGTATACATATATATATATATATATATATATGAAACTTTTCATTCATATGTTTAACTAACAATATGTATACATCATTTGAATATAATGTATACACATAATTGTAATGTATATACATAACAAACAACAATGTATGTAGATGTATATCTTATTTATATGATGTATTTATTAGATGTAAAATATTATTATAATTGTATTTTCATCATGTATCAACAGTCTTTTCTGATGCTAGTACATCAAAAGTGCAAGATGAAAGAAAAGTTGTTTCAGATTCTAAACAGAAGGCTGCGAAAGAGGGCCAACTTCAAAGTCAATTATAAGTAAACCACACAAGGGTTAGTAATATTTATAAATTGTTTCTTAATTGAGTACATCAATGTGAATCGGAGTCCTATTATATATTTTTCACTAATATGTTTTTTAAATGTTTTAATGTATAATACAGTTGATACTACTGGTACTAATTAAAAGAGGAAGAGTGGCAAGGATTCCGAGGATGATGAAGATATCACTCTTGCTGAAAAGTCTAGCAAGGTTGCTGTAAAAAACTCTACTGATGTTGGTAACAGTAAAGGTGTAAAGAAGCCTAGAGCTAGCTTTGAGAAAATCCATCATAGAACCACTCTAAAATCATCAATGAAGCTGCCAATAAAATGAATGATGATCAAAGAGATGTTGTTAGAAGGATTGGGTTTGGCAGATTGCTTGAATTGCCATTCAAGGAAATTCCGAGGTATTTTGGTTGAATTGCTTGTTATCATGTATACATAATGTAATACCATATATACACAATATAATGTATACATATACTTAATATGAATCATGCATATACCTGTTATATATTAAAAATTGGAAATGGATAAATGTGGATACTTGTGTTTATGACTTGTTAAGAATTATGATGCTAGGAGAGGACAAATAACTATGTTTGATGGTAGCAAATTTGATGCAACCATGCAAGATGTTGAAATTTGTCTCGGTCTTCCCCGGGGTGGCAAGGAAATAGTCAAAATACCAACTAATGAAATTAAAGAGCTGGTTGCTGAGTGGAGGAAAAATGTAAGATTGGAGCATCATCTGCATCAAGCACGTCCTACTGAGGTGTTGAGTTTCATGTTTCCTAAGAAGAAGGTTGATGAAGAGGATGGGTCTGGTGATGAAAGTGATCTGTTGGAGAGATTTCCGGACATGTGTTGGTTCGTTCGGGATTTTTACATCCTTGTTTTTTCATGCATAATCGAGCCTCATCAATGTGGTTCTATCAATCATAATCTTATATTACCACTTGATGTTGTCGAAGATTTGGGCTCATACAACTGGTGCGGCTTTGTATTGTCATGTTTAAATGACGCTAAAGGGAGGTGGGATAGAAACCCAAAAGGGCACTTCACTGGTCCTCTCCTTTTCTTAACGGTAATGGTTACTTAAAAAATAATATGTTGTTTTTATGTATATTAAAGGGTATATTCTCTATATTGATAATCCATGTTTTGCAGATTTACTACTTGGATAGGGTCGTTAATTATCGGAAAAGGGACGTCGAACCGAGGTCAATTCAGCATTCATTGGTTGGACTGATGCACTGATTGATAAAAGAGAAATGCTTGAGATGAAGCGAGGTGGTTTTGGTATTGGTTTGGTTGACCAACAACAAACCATACCAAATGAAGTTAATATTGAAGACCAAACAAGGAATGGAGTGAATGTTGGTCCTGCTGAACCAAATTTGGTTCAATGCCAAACCTCCAAAGAACAACAATCTGAGGTATTTGTAGATAAAAGTTTACAATTTAGATTCTGTTTACATATATTTTTATAGTATATACATGATGGTAACAGTATATATACATTGAATACTAGACTAATGTTCTTTTTGGTTAATTTTGTTATAAAACCATAATCTTAGTTGTAATCTGTTTTAATGCTCCAAGCTGCAAGTGATATATCATTAGCTCATTACTTAGGGATATCAATTATGTTGCTAATGTTGTTATCTTTTCATAGTCATTATACCAGTGTGACTAGGCCCAACATATTGTTACTATTAACACATGCAATCTATTAAAACAGATTACATGCAATGCATAGATGAAGTTTCATTACATTCAACATACTATTTGTTTGATGTTTTAAATCCTTACCTCCATATCATCTAATACTTGATGTATATATGAGTTTGAGGTTGTATTTGTTTGACTTGTAATTTAGGATTTCAACAGATCATTGGCTAAAGATCTGAAGGATTTGATGGGAATTGTGATTCCAATTTATTAAAAAGCAAAAAATCTCCCTGATGAAAGTAACATTGTATCAGTTACTCTAGCTGAGGCTGCTAGGTCCATCTTAGGTAAGAGGGAGGGTGTAATGTCACAAACAGATGGGCTTACACAGTTTGGGAAGGCCATCACAAGCAACACACAAGGGGAGATTTTGACTGATGCTGAATTGGTGAATGTTATGGAAGAGTTTGAAAATGCCATGCAACAGAGAGATGCTTTAGTTGATAAGGAATTTGTCAATCCATTTGCTATAATCACGGATGGAATTTCACCTCCAACTACCGGGATCGATGGAATCCATCATCCGATGGAAGATCAAGTATACCATTAATCTTGGTGTGAAGTAACTAGTATACGGTTGATGAATAATATAGATATACATGAATGAATTGTGTATTATATGCTTTTTTCCCATTTAGGTTAATGATGAAATAGTGGTAGAGGATTTAGGAATGGAAACCGACAGAATTGCATTTCACAAGAGGTATGAGGAAAAAATCATATACATACATTGAGTATGTCATATACAATTTTACATTTTACATACATGTTTTTTTTTTTTTTTGATTAGGAAAGGAATTAGGGAGGTCACTAACAAACTAGTGACTGCCCTAGAGCATCCTGACGGATGAGGGTACAGAAACCCAAGTCATTTGCAAGTGGAACGGAAGATACACGTCGGAAGGAGCCAGCGATGAAGTCAGCTACAGAATTACACTCACGGTAGACATGAGTAATACTCCAATCCTGGAACTGAGCCAACAAACAGTGGATGTCCGCATGCAACACTTCAATCTCCCACGGGCAGCGCCAGTCGCCAAGAACGGCCTTGACTAGCTGCAAGTTATCGCCTTCAATCTGGATCCGGGGAATGCCATGATGAATGGCCTCGAGAAGTCCCTGGCGTAAGGCGATGGTCTCGGAGATCAGAACAGACTGTCAACCGATCAGTCCTCCGTCGAACGAGATGGGAGAGCCGTTGGAGTCCCTAAGTATGAATCCAAAAGTAGCCACGCCATCTGCACACACAGCACCATCAAAGTTAAGTTTAATATAGCCGTTCTTGGGTTTTACCCACTTAGTATTTTTCCTTTCAATTCTTACATGACCCTTGTTAGGTTGTGGGTCAGTGGAGTCTGGTGCCCTAGCTAGTTTCCATTCTCTGATTTGTTTTTGGGTAAATTGACTAAGTTTGCTTGCATCGTCTAGGTTTGTTCCGGTGTTGTTATCAAACACCCTCTTATTCCTGGAGTACCAAATACACCACCAGGTGCTGGTTAGGATTTCCATTTCCTCTTTATTTATTTTTGCCCTGATTTCCTCCAGGACCTCGTGTGGTTTTTTTCCATCGGAGGAGATAAGGTCGATCGTCCTCTGTAATTTGGGTCTTATGGTGTTAAGGGTTTCCTTTGTCATGAGGCATGAAATCAGAATATGATTTGTGTCTTCGCACTGGTTATTACATGCAGTACAACCTTGTGGTACCGGGATGTGTTTTCAGCAAGTCTCGATTTGGTTGGTAGGCCATTTCTTGCCACCTTCCAAAGGAAATTGTGCATTTTAGGTGGGACATTGAGTTTGTTAATCCATTCTAGATTGATTTTCGGTTCATTTTTAGCAAGGTTTATCCACTGCATAGTGGAGTGGGTGGAATACCAACCGTTTTTGCTTGGTTGCCAGTAAAGCCTATCTTGGATTTTGTTAATTGGGTTAATTATTTTGGCTATATTATCTAGGTCATCGGGATTAACAACCTTACTTAATTTTTCTATGTTCCACGAGTTGTCCTCTCGTAAGTACGATTCGACTCGTTCCTCCCAGTTAATGTGGGTCTCAGTTCCAGTTTTTGGTTGGATAGGGCCATACCCGATCCAGTTATCTTTCCAGAAACGAATGGTTTTCCCGTCCCCTACTTGCCAAATGAGTCCAGATAGAAAAAGATCTATAAGACCCATAAGCTTGGACCATTGCCACGATGTATTACGTTTTTTCTTATAATTTAGTATGTTATCCGTTTTGAGGTATTTCTCTGTAACTATTTTGACCTAGAGGTTATTAGGTTCTGCTAAGATTTTCCATAGTAATCTCATCTGGAGTGCTCGGTTCATGTCCTCTGCCTTAGCAATTCCAACACCCCCATGCGCAGGGGGGCGACAAATGGAATTCCAGCTAATTAGAGGCTTGTAATTGTTTTCCTTGTTCCAAAAGAAATTTTTGTTGATTTGGTCCAATTCTTTTAGAGTTGTCTGGGGTAGCATGAAGGATTGCATTATATAGTTTGGTTGTGCAGAAAGGTTCGCTTTGATTAGGATTTTTCGTCCTTCCTGTGATAGAGTGTTCGCTTTCCATTTTGATAATTGAGCTTTGGTTTTCATTATCAGGGGTTTAAATGTGTTTTGTGTTACTTTCCCATTGATTATCGGGCAACCTAGATATTTGTCTAGAGATACTGTGTTTTTTATCTGGAGTAGTTGTTTTATTTGTTCTTTTGTGTTGCTGTTAGTATTTTTTGTGACTTGGAACGCAGATTTATGAAAATTGACTTTCTGGCCGGATATCTGGCAGTAGTCATCAATGATTTCTTTCATGTTTTTGCATGACTGGCAATTAGCTTTAGCAAAGATGATAATGTCATCTGCAAAGGCTAAGAATGGTATTGTTGTTCCATTTCTTGAGATTTGGATCCCGATTCCGCTCTTTGGGTTGGTACTTGCCAGATGGATCTGTCTAGCCAGAATCTCAGCAGCAACGATGAACAGGTAGGGTGAAAGGGGGTCTCCCTGTCTAAGTCCCCGTTGGGGAAAGAATTGTTCTGTTGGCCCGTTGTTCACGAGGACTGAGAAAGATACTGTTTCGACGCATTCACGGATCCACCCCAGAAATTTCTCGTGGAAACCGAATTTTTGTAGAACTGCAGGTAGGAATTCCCAGCTTATGCGGTCATAGGCTTTTTCCATATCTAGTTTGACTGCGATCCACCCCTCCCGCCCTTGTTTGTTGCGGAAGGAGTGGAAAATCTCATGTGCGATTAAGGTATTGTCATGGATACTTCGGTTTTGAATGAACGCACCTTGCATTGGGTGGATTAGTTTCTCTAAAACGTTTTTTAGACGATTTGTCAATATTTTTGATATAATTTTATATATGGTGTTACATAAGCTAATTGGTCTGTAATGATTGGTAGAGTTGGGATTTTCACACTTTGGCAGTAGAGTGATGAAGGTGTGGTTTAATTGTTTTAGAATTTTACCAGTGTGAAAAAAACTTTTAACAACTTTAGTTACATCCGGGCCAACAATATGCCAGTATTTTTTGTAGAAACTAGCCGGCATTCCATCCGGGTCGGGGGATTTGTCGTCCCCAATATCGAGCAAGGCGTTTTTGACTTCTGTGTTAGAAACTGGTTTGATGAGCTCTAAGTTATCTGCATCAGTTATCTCTTTTTGGACAGTTTTTGTCATGTTTTGTAGTTTATCGTGGTTTATTTCTAGAACCCGAAATCGGTTTAGGAAATCACGTTTGATTTCGTTCCGGATGTTGTCAACACCAGTGATTTGTGTGCCCTCCGCTGTACGGATTTCTTTTATGTTTGTTCTATTTCTCCTGCCGGAGGCAATGCGGTGGAAATATTTGGTATTTTTGTCATTTAGTTTTATGTGTGTGTTCTTTGCCCTTTGTTTCCAATAGGAATTGTGGAAATTCAATAGGCATTCCCTTTTCCTTGATACTCTTTCTTGTCTTTGGATTAAATGCAGATTTGAGTGTTCGATGATATCTTTTTGCAAATTGATGATCTCTTCATCAATTTTCTTTATTTGTTCAAATATGTTTCCAAAGGTATGTTTGTTCCATGCCTCCGCTTTCGTTTTGAGCATTTGAGTTTTTTTGGTAAGGTTGTACATATGGGAGCCACCAGCGTTGAACCGCCACGCTTGTTTTACCACGTTTTGGAAGTCCTTTCTAGAAGTCCACATCATCTCGAACTTGAAAGGTTGTGCTTTGAACTGTGTGCCAGTGGGTATTTCACATGATATAGGACAATGGTCTGAAGATGAGAACACATGATTTTTTGTTGCAATGGACGGGTACCATTGGATAATTTGGTTATGGACAAGGGTGCGGTCTATTTTTTCAAAGGTGGTATTTTCCAATTTCTTTGATTTTCTCCATGTAAATTTATTTCCAAAGGACGGGATGTCACACATGTCACAATCGTCTTTAAATTTTGTGAGTCGTTCAAATCTGGCTTGGGTGGGATTGGCACCTCCCTGTTTTTCGTCTGGGTGTTGGATTTCGTTTAAATCCCCCATGAGTAAGCAGGGAAGGTTGCAGTGATGTATGAAGTCCTTTAACTTCATCCAGAACTGGTCTTTTTCTTGCGCCTTCGGGGGAGCGTAAGCAAATATTAGGATCATTTCTCTATTATTCTCGAGGTCAACATAGTGGAAGCTAATAAAGCGTTTATCTTTATGAATGGTTTTGATGGTTTCATTTGTAAGCGATGAGCCTTTCCAAAGGACACATAATCCACCAGAGTACCCGAAACAAGGTCTGTATGAAGTCCTTTAACTTTTTACATACATGTTAACTATATGGTTGGTTATTTTTGTAGGTCGATCATCAAAACAAGGTCAGTGATGTTATCATTGAAAAAGAGCATGCTGGAAAGGAACAGGAGGTATGACTCATCTTATAATAATGATATGACTATTTTTTATACCACTTACAATGACATATACTTACTTTATATACTTACATACTTTGGTTAGAGTATTGTATACACAGACTAAGTGTATATATTTTAACATATACAAATTATAATCCTAATGTATACAGTATAAAGCATCATATATACATTCAATTTCAATCATTTATTATACATCCATACATGTTAATTAGACGTTTGGTTATGTGTGTAGGTTGATAACCAAACAACGGACATTGATAATGTCCTTTAAAGTGAGCATCATGGAAGAAAGAAAGAGGTATGGTTTATCATATATATACATAATTTATATGCATATATACATTGTTCAATTATTATATAATGAATAAATGATTGAATAAGAAAAACATATACTAGATAGTACATTGAGGTATACATGATTAAGCATCATGTATACAGTAGTGTAATAT
This sequence comes from Fallopia convolvulus, assembly GCA_964016875.1. Lineage (NCBI taxonomy): Eukaryota > Viridiplantae > Streptophyta > Magnoliopsida > Caryophyllales > Polygonaceae > Fallopia > Fallopia convolvulus. Next base: position 11,334,300 of record OZ024723.1, on the reverse strand, counting down.
GTATATACATTGTTCAATTATTATATACATGAATCCATGATAGATATTACATTAAGGTATACATGATTAAGTATCATGTATACATTAGTGTAATATCTATTGTTTCATACCACGTACAATTTGTAATGTCATATACATTAGTGTATACACGAGCTAAGTTTCCATTAGTAATGTCATATACAAATTATAAGGATAATGTATACATGATAAAGCATCACATATACACACATTTTTCAGTCAGTTTTTCTAGATCGATACATATTAATTAGACGTTTGGTTATTTGTGTAGGTTGATAACCAATCCAAGGACAGTGATAAGGTGATTGAAAGTAAGAATACTGGAAAAGATCAGGAGGTACGATTCAGTGTATATCTATTTTACTTACATTGTATTATACCATTTACAGTAATGTATACATAATTTATATGCATATATACCTTTTCTCCATTATTATATACATGAATCAAGAATTGAGTAAGCTTATCATATACTAGATATTACACTAATGTATACATGATTAAGCATCACATACATATAATATAGATAATGTTTTACAAATATGTATACACATGATCATTGAATTAATGTTTTCATAAAATTAGGTTGCTATGAACCGCGATGTTGTTGTGCAAGAGAGTGAGTTGAAATCTGGACATAACTCTGGACCAACCGAAGCACAGGTATGTGCACAACAATTTAGTATTTTAATCTATGTTTAGTTGTGAGTATATTGTATTAGCATCATTCGATAAGATTATTTTAACCTATGTATTTATGGAAAGGAGGAGGATTTTAATATATGGGCTTCAGTTAACAAAGTTCTTGTTGCTCTTAAGGTGGAGGAGAAGATGAATGCAGATTCCAATGTACTGCAGCCCGTAGCTAATCGTGGTAAACGTGCAAAACCTGACACTGGACGTGGAACAAAACGGGTAAGCTTGAGGAGGAGTGAAAGACTTAAGACATGATTGTCTATTTTGTAATCGATCTTAATTATCCATCTAGATTATTGAAGATAGTGCTTTCAATATGTAATATTACCCCAACTAACACTTATGTGAAAATTTTGTATGTTATAATATTGGGGCCGGAATAGTTGTAATATCAACCTTTTATAGTATTTTATGAAAATTTAGTTATGTAATATATATAATTACTATGCTTTTTTTGTTTAAATTCAATATGAATTTCTTATTATTAGGTTGCTTCAATATGTATCTTATGAAACAAAATAAAATGCAATTTATGGTTAACAGGATAGTTTATTAAACCATGGAGATGACGCTTTTCAGACTCCAATCCAAGTCAAACCCCAAGAAAGAAAGCGTGTCTCCAAACTTTCAGAAATTGGTAGAAGCCCGTACTTTGACCGTTTTGTAGATCCATTTGCAAAGTACACTGCGGAGCATCTCAATCTTATGGGTTACATTGTCTCAAAGTGTGACGATAAGTAAGAGCTAATCAATTGTTCATTAATTTGATTAAGAAAATTTACGTATGACATTAATACATTTTGACAATCTTACAGGGATGTCTCTTCTTTAACGATGGAATACCCATAAGTGGAGAAGAAATCAAATCACTAGTTCAAGTAAACACACATGTCATGATTTCAATTGTCGATTTATGGTGTACAATATTGAACAAAGGTGAAAATCTACGATCGTCATCGTCACCAAAGAGGCTATTTGCATCTCTTGTAACTACAGTCAATACTATTGCTTATATTTTACACTGTTGTGTATGTTAATACATTACATAGCGTATATACAATTGAATAAAGTATATACACATATCACTGTATGTATATATATTCACACACATAATATTATTTTAATATTGTTGTTACGCAACAATTCACAATTTCAGTTATCGCCGGTAGTAGATGGAGAAGGAAAGAACTATGTCTGGGTATGCTGATTTCAAGTAAGGACTGAACCACATTATTTCATCAAGTCATACTAACATTACTTGCGCCGATGCAGATCTCGTATATGTTATTCCAATAGAGTTTTATATTTTTTAATCATAATATACATATTATTTACATTGGTTATTTGGGTGTATCATTAGGTTTTCTTCCCTATACTGGCGCACGCCCATTACTACCCGGTTTGTTACAATTTCTTGGCATCTACCATTGACATTATAGATAACTCTACAACCGTAGACAAAAATCCAGACGCAAAATATGGCTCCATATTGACCTTATTGGTAAGGAAAATGATTTTTGCTACTATTGTTATTTCTATATTATATTTATCATTTTTTTATACGTCGAATACCCAATTTATTGTGGATGAACTAATATGTTTTATGAATTAAACATATTTCCATTCACATATTACAGACACGAATGTTTGCACAATATATGAATGAGATGTGTCCACAAGTAGGGTCTACAATATTTAATGGTAAGAGGTCGCTTGTTCTTCAAATGAGGTGGAGAGATAACAAAAACAAGGAAGATTGTGGTGTATATTCGATGCGCCATTTGGAAACCTATATGGGACAGTCGGTGAAGCAATGAGATTGTGGTTTCAAGCAAGGTTCTAGGAAAAACATGCTTTCATTACGAACCAAATATGCACATTCGATTCTTTCAGATGAATTGAACATGGAATGACAACGTGTTAAGAAGCTCGTTCGGACATATGTAGCTGAGAAGGCAGCCATCAAGAAGGCACAAAAAAATAGAAGTAGAAATTTTTGGTTTTAGATTGTAGTTATATGGTTAGACATTATGATTCCAACATTAGATCCATTATATATATCAATGACAATTTTCACTAAGATAAGTTTGATTTGAATTGTGATGAATTGTGTGATGTTTACATACGCTTCATTTGCTTATACAATTTGTTATCGAACAAATTAATTGTATAACATAATCAAGTATTCGTTTGTATAACATAATCATTTATAAAACAATTATGATTAGTGTATACACTTTTTAATATCTTTAAAAACCGTTACAAAATTGTATATGATATGCTATGACAAACTATACATGGAGCATATTAGTGTATATTGTTATTTGATATACGTTGTAAAAAGTTGTTAATATAACACATTAAAGGTTTGTAAATGGTGCATTATAATTATATATACACAACACATATAAGTTTATATGTTTAGTTAACACCAAGGAAAACTCCAAATACCAGTTTTTAATATAACACCTTAAATTTGATAATATACTACCTTAAAGGTTTGTATATGATGTATTATAATCATGTATACACAAAAGCATATAAGTGTATATGTTTAGTTAACACCAAGGAAAACTCCAAATACGTATTATCCTTATCATACAAACAACAATCCATATTAAAGGATACGGGCTTTTAAAATTTTAAACAAATCAACTCGTGTATATGATGTGTTATGATAATGTATACATATAATGAAATTGTGTACCTGATTAATTAATACATGAATGGAAAACAAATGGCGCATAAGTTTCAAATCAAAAACATCCAAAACACATAACACGGAATAAATCTATCACATTACAATTGAAATTACTCTGAATCGAAGCTACTTTTTGCCTTGTTAAGCGGACAATTACGACTATCATGCCCCTTGTTCCCCACAAGTTTTTCACTTTCGTTTTTCTTTCTTTTCTTGTGCTTCTATCGACTTTTCTTTCCCACTTCTCATTCTTTTACCAGGGGTACCACTGCCCTTATTCTTTGCCTTGGCTGGTGGCTTAACAATAATTTTTTCTGGTCGCTCAACCCCTGCAATTTGATTGCAAATTGTATATGAATCAAATAGTTTAAATTACTATATGCTTCAAATAACTGATATATACCTGCAAAATTCTCCACCATTTGATTGATTTGTCTTCATCAATTCCCAACTCTGCGTTTTCCATCTTATAAGATGCTTTAATAACAGTGATCTTACTCAAAAGATCTTGCAAACGAGCTTTGTCATCCTGTACGATCCCAACACATGACAACATTTCAGACCAAACCTGGCTCAACAATGCATTTCTCTCGTCTTGTTCAGCACTCTGACGTAACACTTCATTTATTTCTGACCCACTCAATTTATTTGCAGCATCTTTCAACCATCTTGGCAACAGTAAACTGTTCGGAATTATTTCCATTCCCAAAGATTTAAGAGCTGTAAAGATGTGACAACACGGTAATCCAACTCTGTTGAACATCATGCAACTACAAGATGTGAAATCGTTGAATACTTGGTGTGTCACGTTGAATAACTCATCATTGTTATCCTTTATGATAAAATATTTTTCTCCATCTCCTGCGTGAGGTATAAACAAGTTCAACACATTAAAATCACGTATAATATATTTAATTAAAATTGTTGAAAGTATATTAATAATTACCTCCATATTCAGACTTCACACTACAATCGAAACAAAATGCATAAATCTCCTCTTGCAATTCAAGAAATACTCGTAGTGTGTAAACATCAGATGCATGCACTTCAATCGCCAATGGCGTTTTCAACTCATGTTTCTTCGTTATTGAGTTAACATCATTTTGGAATTGGATATAACATTGGGTATCCATTGCAGTATCAAATTGCATCAACAACTCAACAAGGCTGTATTTACCGCTTGAATACCGTCCAAAAAAACTGTTTTGAGACTCTGATATAGAGGTAGTACGGATTGACCCCCCTACCAAGACATCTCTGAAATAAGTTGGCACCCAAGATGATCTAATGGCATACATGTTTGCAAACCACTGTTTCTTATACAGTTTATGATCAGCTACAAATTGTTCCCATCCTTCTTCAAATTCAGCTTCATTTATCTTGCCACACCATACTAAGCTACCCATCTTCAATATAAAACATCCGAAATTAATCTTTTTCGCACCAACCTTGGTGGAAACTTTCTCCATTATGTGCCACATGCACAATTTATGCCTTGTGTTTGGGAATACCTTGCAATACAAAATTTGGTTTGAAATTGCAGGTATATGTGAATATATTATGTATACATAAATAAAATTTAGTTATATACGTTAGATACAACAAACATACCCGTTCTATTGAAACCTTCATTGCAGGATCTTGGTCAGTAACTATAATGCTAGGTTCCTTTCCATTGCTAATTTGAAATTTTCAAATAAACAATTGAAAGATTCCACATCTTCCTTCATTAGCAAATCACATCCAAAAGTGACACTTTTTTTATGGTTATCAAGCCCTGTGAAAGGTGCAAATACCATACAATACCTGTATGTACCATATAGTTAGTATGTACCAAAAAATAACACTAACACTTAGTGGTCCGTAATATTAGCACTCACTTGTTTGTCCTGTATGTTGAATCAAATGTGAACGCAACATAATTTTTCTGAGCAATCGGATCACACCAAAATAGCCTTCTCAGTTGTCCACATTCATTTACATCATATTCAAAGACGAACGAACTACACAATTCCTTCTTTTTTGAATCTGTCAATCACCATTTGAGCATCAACTTCATTTATGTATGCTAGAATATCACGTTTGAACTTTTTGAAGTCTGCTTGCATTGTTCCAACGTTACAAAATCCACCTGTAACACCCCGACTTTCGTCGGGGCGCTACTCGGTGGTAGACCCTGTCCGGGTACTACTCAGATTAGTCAGACAACAAATTTCACTCGGATCTTGCAACTCGGGCACGACGAGAAAACCGTTTAAAACATCCAACTAGTATTTACTCAAACAATAGGTTAGAAAACATACATATAAAACCCAACTCTTAAGCTTAAAAAGGATCCAACTTTTATCAAACTTCACAACACAAAACTCTTTTCAATTCTAAAACAATTCTCACCACTCAACCAAGGAAAAGAAACGAAAACCCTCAATGTATTCCAAGCCTATTGACACGTGCGCCAACCTCCGCTCTACCACTCAAAGCAACTTAAGTTAACCAGTAATTAACTAATCCCTTAATCAAAAGCTTAAAAGCAACACCTGTACAACCTGCACAAACCGATTGAACCAACACCTACTAATATTTGATCGGTTTCTTTATTCTTTTAAAACAAACTATATACTAATAGGATACCAAATTACGAGTATATATATCAACAAAACTACATGCTGACTTAATATCACTTTGACCTGATGCCACACTAAAAACTCCTACCGATCAAACTCTTAGAATTGAATACGGTGTTAACTGAGTTCATGATTCAATGGCCACAACACCCACCGCAGACTTCAACCACCGCCCCAACTACTGCCCAGACATGAGACTAAAACAGAGGAAGGCAGGGCGTTAGTTCTTACCCGAATCACCAGCGGAGGAAGCGAACACCGACGGAGAAAACGAACTGCAGGAACGCTGACGGCGGCTTATTGTGAGCCCGATCGAACTCGGATCTCCAAAGGCACGACAAGCGGAACGAAAATACCACGTTACGGAATAAGGGAAGCACGAAGTCGCCAGACAAGTGAACTCTACAGCTTCGAGGCGCGCGACTCCGAGGACGATCGCTTGAAGAACTCTCATGTGCGAGACCGAGTTCGATGCGATGGAGGCGTTAATAAAAACCCTAAGTAACTCGTCCCCAACAACGTACGTGAGTAGAATATATATAGGGTTGATTCTCGGAAAAGAAAATATCGGGTAGCTAGGATAATTACTAGAATAAAAAAAATACTTAATTAGCTTAGGTTTTACAAGATATCGTTAAAAGATATAACTTGAACTTGTGTGGGTAAAAAGATGACAAATATTTTAATTAATAGTATAGAAACGAAATTAAAAGGTTTTTAGAAAGAATTATGATTAATAAATATTTTTTTTTTTGAGATTACTTGTACAACAAGAAAGTCATTTTCCGACCTAAAGAAAAAGAAAGCAAAGCCCGACTATTACACCACCAACCATCTCTTTCAATAGTTTGTAAGATTTAACTGGTCCCAAATTAGCCTTTGCACAGGTTAGCATAAACTTTTGATGCCCAATGTTTAACTTCCTATTTGCTTTTAGCAGATGTCTTGCAGTATATGGCATCATTTCATGATTGTGACCATCTTCGAAAATTTAGCATTTGTAGCTATCATTTTTATCTGCTTTAATGACAAATTGGGCACCATATCTAATCCTCTTGGATGGTACATTAAGAACACCTTTATTGTTTGTTGATTTGTTAAAACCTTCACGGTTGCGAAAGAAGTGTTTGTCTTTAATTTTGTACGACATGTTGAATTTATGGTGCGAGCCTGCCCGCACATCAAAACCAACAGTCTTTGCATAATTCCGATAGAACGTTTCAACTTCATCTATGTTGTTAAACGTCATTCCCACCATAGGCTTCATATGATTGTGACATCTTGGAATCCAATGTTTGTTGTTCCTATCGTTTGGATCCTGAATACAATCTGCTCCGTATAATAATTCTTCATCGATCTCATTATATACATCATCGCTTTCGTCTACGTCATCATCAGACATATCAACTTCATTCTCATTTAGGTGTGAATACTCATCTTCATTGCGTTGATTTTCTGAATGGAAAAAAAATGTATATCCAAATATATTTAATTTATACGTGATAGTAAATAATGTATATATCCATTACTAAATACATTGACAACTAATACAATATTGTAAATAATGTATATACATGTGTTCAGTAGTCGTATACAATTTTTTAAGCACGTACCATAAATAATTTCAGTCATTTAAATTTTGGATTACGGATTTGTATATAATTGTACAAAACAGGTATATAACATACCAAATTTCAATTGTTATAATAAGCTAAACATTCACAATTAATAATGTATATAAAGCAATATAATGTTGTATACATTGTTTGCTACATATTGCAACACCTATATCAATAATATTTTTTGATGTATATATTGCATATATTTTTTGTATATAGCATTTCAAACAATGTATACTTGCTTAATATACTTACATCATTATATTGTATAAATAATAAAAACCTAATGTACATGCTAATATTAGTAATTATAGACATCACCTTGATAATTGCTTACATCATATCCAAAAAAAAAACACAATGCGTATATCTTTATGTACACAGATGAGATTAATAAACCAGATATTGAATAAGCCTATAGTTTTTCTATGGCACGATAACAAAAATTATCGTTTTCCATATGTATGTTTGTGATTCATGTATACATATGTGTTAATTAACGAAAAGCATACCTTCTCCCATAGTACTGAATTACGTTGATTGTTGATACCGGAATCTGGTATTGAATTTGGTGAAAACTGCTTCAAAAATCGTACGTATTAGCAAACAAAGGACTGAAAATTGGTGAAAACTGCTTTGCATAGGATGATGATTAGTGCGTGGGTGCAGATCTGTACTTATGGAGTCGGTGCAGATCGCCGTAGAATATTAGTTACAGAACGCAATAAAATTGGTGTAGTCGCCGGTTGTATAATCAAGGAATGGAGAGATATCAGAAGAAAAATTATGGGAGTAAATCACGTAAAATGCTAGATATGGTAGTTATACCTCCATACATGATTTATAGAATAGGAAATCCCCATAATACCATATATAGATCCCACAATATTGACCGTGGATGGTAGTTAATCTAACGCTCTATATTTGTCCACTAAGTAGCAATCTAAGAATGGTCTTACTGGAACCTACCTCTCTCTCTCTCTCTCTCTCTCTCTCTCTCTATATATATATATATATATATATATAGACTAAAGAAGTCACTTTTTTTTACACATGTTGGTTGCCTCCATATTTAATTCGCCTATGTGGCGCCACATCATCAATACTCTAAAAAACAATTTAATACTAATTTAAAAAAAAGATATTTATAATTATTTTGTTTTATTTTTATATAGGTTTGTTACAAACTAATAACTAAATCTTAGATTCATTCTTATCTCATTCTATTTTGATTAGTTATTTATTTATTGATTAATTATATATTCAAATCTGATATTATAATGAAAAAAATTATATAAGTTAGAATTAAACTTTTGTTTGATATTATATGTATAGATTTTAAATTTAAACATATGTGTACAAATTTTAAATTCTCTAAAGTAATTCATTTTCTTTTAGTAAGGGAAAAAAGAAAATATTGGGTCTTATATTAAAATAATGCGTAAATTTTATTCACATAGATTTAAAAAATTAAATTAATTTATTTTTAAAATAAATAATTTATATTTAAATAAACTCGTACAACTTACGGGTTTACCACCTATATTATTAACCAATTTATTTAAGAGGGAATTGGGTGAAATATCCTATTTCGGGTGTTTGTTTCTAACAACGTTTTTATTGTCCACATTAGCCTCTCACTTCCTACTATCCCCTCCGACTTTTCATTTGAGCAAAACGTTGACATTCTGATCTGGAAACTGTAAGAATAAGATCATTATAGCCGAACAAGAATCTGAATGTAGGCAGTTGATTTAATGTGTTTGAGACGAATTACTATGTCGTGGAATAACCACTGCCTTAAAAGCAAAAACGCCCTGACTATGGTGCACGTCAAATACCGGGATTTCTCCGATTTTTGAAACTAGAGAAGAGAGAGTTTTAGGATATCTTGGACGAGAGGCAGATAGGAAGTTAATAGATCGAACTCCTCAACCACCCATGATCTGTACTCATCCAATAGGCATAGAATCTCTCTTCTGTTGAGAAAAAGACCGTTTTGACTAAATCAAAGAAGTTTTAAAACATCTTAAAAACTGAGTAGTTGCAGAAGAGTTACGATAAATTAATCCACAACCCTCGTGACCCAATTTTATCAAAATAATTAAAACATCTCGCAAAAAGATAAGCCCCAACACCACACCGCGCACGTGTCACGAACATGAACACAAGCCGAACCGGAGGCGGCGCGCGCGTGAGGGAGCAATCCTCTCTTGACTCTCTAACACATGGTATGTCACTACCCTTTATAAGACAAGTGATTTTCCTCCACAATCTCGATGTGGGACAAGAGCTCAACTAGAGCTTTTCATGTGACAGCATTCACGTGAGCAATATATTGTATTAAATAACATTGGATATATTATATATTAAATTCCAACATTCCCCCACTAATGAAGAACATTGTCACATGAATACTCTGAATTGTAAGTAGGATTAGTGTTTGAAATACAATATCTTTCGATTTGAACCAATCACCTTAGTGAACTCATGAATACTCTCATGTCAGAAGTGAACATAGTCTTGAACTTTGACCCTTATTAAGAGCGTTACCTAAGAACACACTTCACCAAGTTATCTTCCATCCCTGCAATTGAGATCTCACTCTATAAGTCTCATTCACTTGGGATGCTCATGAGTGCTTCTCACAAGACTTCATAAGTCCAAATGCACTCACGTAGGTGATCTCATCAAGTTTGTCTCAATACAAACCACCATATCAGGGCTATGAAATCATTAAGAGCTTATAGCTAATCTTCTCGTTTTTCTTATCACATCTCCATAGGAATAAAAAAGTAGAACTTTCATATGGGTCTACCCCATTTCCCTCAACGATTCCAGGACCATTTTCCTATTTAATCCTTTTGTCAAAGGATCCGCAAGGTTCCTTTCAAACCTTATATATTCCATGGTTATTACACCATTCAATATCAAATGTCTCACAGCTTCATGTCTTATGCGTATGTACCTTTTCTTACCATTGTAAGCACTACTCTTGGCAGCACATATAGTTGCTTGAGAATCACAATGTATAGATACAAGAGGTGTTGGCCTCCCCCACAATGGAATGTCAGACATCAAGCTTCTTAGCCATTCGGCCTCTTGTCAAGCTAAATCAAGGGTTACAAACTCTTATTCCATGGTGGAGCGAGCTATTACAAACTGCTTAGTAGACTTCCAGGATATATCCGCACCACACAAGGTAAAAACATATCCACTAGTAGAATTCACTTCATCATTATCAGATACCCAATTAGCATCACAATAGCCCTCTAACACATTACGTAATTTCACATAATGTACACCCCAATCAATATTACCTCTAAGGTATTTTAATAATCTCTTTAGAGCAAGCCATTGTTCATTGCATGGATTATGGGTATATCTACTCAATCTACTAACATCATATACAATATTAGGTCGAGTATAGTTCATCAAAAGCATCAATCTTCCTATTATCTTAACATGCTCAAATTGAGTGACACTACTCCATTTATGTTTCTTCAAGTTCATGCTAAGATCATACGGAGTTTGAGACATCATACAAATTAAATTTCCTAAGTATCTTTTCTACATAATGAGATTGAGACAAGGTAAATCCATCTTTGGATTTAGTCACTTTCACACCCAAGATCACATCTACTTCCTTCATTTCAAATTTTGACGACAAGAAATCCATAGTTTCAATAACAACATCTATGTGTGTACCAATAATTAGCATGTCATCTACATATAAGCATATAATCGCACATTTTCCATGATTCAATTTAGAATACACACATGCATCTTAATCGTTCACAGAGAAACCAAAGCATAAAATAGTTTTATGGAATTTATCATACCATTTCTTTGGCGCTTGTTTCAAACCGTATAAAAATTCCTTGATCTTACACACCTTATGCTCGTGACCAACTATTACAAAACACGAAGGTTACTACATATATATTTCTTCTTCTAAATCGTCATTAAGAAAAGTTGTCTTAACATCCATCTGATGCACAATTAGATCATGAGTGGAAGCTAAAGCAATCAAAGCACAAATAGTGGCGATTTTGGTCACATGTGAGTAAGTGTCAAAATAATCTATTCCATATTTTTGAGTGAACCCCTTAATTACTAGCCTTGCCTTATATCTATCGATTGAACCATCAATTTTCAACTTCTTCTTGAAAATCCATTTACAACCAATAGCTTTAATACCTCTAGGCAAGTTTGTTATTTCCCATGTTTGATTAGACATTATAAATTCTAACTCATAATCAATAGCTTCCTTCCATAAAGTAGCATCTATAGTTCTCATAGCCTCTTCATATGTTTTAAGGTCATCTTCAATCATATGAATGCATACAAGAGATTCATCTATTATATCAATGTTTTTTAGTTCTATTAAAAAGAATGTAACGAAATTTGGCCCAAAGCTAGTTTCAGTTCTATGTCTCTTACTCTTTCTAGGTTGAGAAGAGTTAATTATATCTTTACATGCAACAGATATAGAAGAAGATGCAGGATTTATGGCATTAGGCACTTCATGATCTTTCAAAGGATAAACATGCTCAAAGAATTCTGCATCATGGTATTCACATATAGATCAATCATTCAATTTCATGAACTTATAGGCTGAGCTATTATAAACATACCTTATGAACACACAATCAAAGGTTCTAGGTCCAACAGTCTCACATTTAAACACAAGAAAAACAACCTTAGCTAAACACCCCCATACTTTCAAGTAAGACATATTTGGTGCATAACCCTTCCATGACTCATAAGGGGTTGCATCTAGTTTTTTTATGAGGCACTCTATTCAAAATATGATTAGCAAACAAAACAGCTTCATCCCACATATTTTCAGGACACCCAGAACTAATAAGCATGGAGTTCATTTCTTTTTAAGTTTAGTTTTTTCTTTCAGCTATGCCATTTTCTTGTGGAGTATAAGGAGTTGTTGTCTCATGAATAATTTCATCTTCTTCACAATTTTTTTAAGAGAATCAACTCCATATTCTCCTTCTTTATCAGACCTAAGTTGTTTTATCTTACGGTCTAATTGATTTTCAACTCTGCTTTATATACCAAAAAGGTTCTTTTAGCTTCATATTGTGTTCCCAATATATCTAGAAAATTCACCCACGAAAGTAAAACAACTCATGCAAATTCCTTTTTTCTTTAATAAGATTAGCTAAATGACACCCTAGTTTGTTTGCCAAATAAACAATTATCACAAGGGCTCAAAGACATACCTTTGGCTATAGGAATAAGGGACTTCTTTGCCAAATTTTGTATCCTTTTTTCACCCATGTGCGCCAGCCGTCTATTCCATAAATTTGGTGATACTTCATCTTCAACTGAATTTAGGCCCTCTCTTGTGACCTTCATCCGAGTCTTATACAAATTGTAGTTGAGACTCCCTCTAACAATCACCATGGACCATTTTGTCAACTTCCACCTCTTATCACCAAAGAAACCGTGGTAACCCTCTATATCCCAAGCTTGAAGAGAAATTAGATTCATACGCAGATCAGGTATTACAAATTCTTTAATGTAATCGTGCAACTCACATTTGTATGAACAAAAATTTCACCCATACCGGGAATCTTTGCATAACTTGTGTTCCCAATCTTCACCTTTCCAAAGTCTCCGACTTTGTCGCTAGTGAAAATATCGTTTCTCGGTATGGCATGGTAGGATGTAGCTAAGTCCACTACCCACTCAATACAAGAATAATATTCATCATTGTGATCATCCATATAAGACAAAACAACTAAACCTTCCTCGTCTCCACGCACAACAAATGTGGTGTTCTTATCATCCTCTTTTTGACTTTTCTCTTCCTTCTTGTTGTTCTTCCATACTTGGTAATTTTTATTCATATGCCTCTCTTTTCCACAATAAAAGGATTTATACTTTCCTTTACCTTGAGAAGCCCCCCTATTTTTTGATTACCCTCTAGACTTGCCATGTCCTTTTCACTCTATACTTCTCCCTCTAGATTTGTCCTCTAATGTCGTCGCCAGAGTTTGTGAATTGCTAGTACCCATATCTTTCCTCCTCGTTGTAGAGACTATCAATGACAATACTCAAAGACACAACACCTTTAGGAGAAAAATTGTTCATGAAAAGTACCAAAGTGTCCCAAGTATCAAGAAAAGAACTCAAGAGCATCAAAGCTTGCAACTCATCTTCTAGAGGCAATTTCATGGCACTCAACTGATTTACTAGCTCCTAAAACTCACCTAAGTGCTCGACAATAGACTTTTCATCTTTGTACTTCAAATCGACAAGTTTCCTAATCACAAAAGCTTTGCTCTAAGTTGACTTTCTCTCATGCATAGATTGATGCTTCTTCCATAAAACATTTGCATCTGTCTCATTGCTTATATGACAATAAACATTATTCTGTACCCATTATCTTGTGGTTCCCACCGCCTTTCTATGTGTCTTCTTCTAGTCGATGATGTCCTCAACATTAGATGTCTTCTTTGATCCTAATTCAATCGGATCATACAAGTCATTGCAAAATAGAATATCTTCCATCTTCGACTTCCAGAGTGAATAGTTGGAAGATGTCAACTTAATCATCATTCATGGAAACTCATTTGTCTTAGTCGCCATATCTCACCAAAAAATGGACAAAGGTCTCCCAAACTCTGATAACACTTGTTGGGGGATATATTAATAGCTCCAAAAGTCCCACTAACAATTTCAACGGAAGTAAACAACAATCTCTAGGACAACAAATGCAACCATGATGACAAAGCCAAGCAACCAATCCAACAACGACAATCTAGAAACCAAATCAACCGCAAACAAGCAAGGCAAATTCAAGTAAAATTGAAACAAAGATGAACACCAAATTTAAGTGGAAAAATCCTCAAAACTAGAGGGAAAAAACTCATTGGTGCCCGACAGAGCAAAATTCCACTAATCAACAATTGGAAAAAAAGTGTCTTCAAATCTCACACTCGAAGATCATCAATACATGGAGATTCAACTCTATAACCCTCACATTAAGGCAAACACTTGAAAATTGAGATTCGAGTTTCCAAAGGGAGAGAAAACCTATCAACCAACAACCTAGTTGTTGAACACTCGAAGCTAGAAATGAATAATCTTGGGCTTCACAAGAAAGATCTCTTCTTCATCACCCAAAATTTTCCTCTCTTTTCTCCTTTCTCCCTCTTCACTGGTGTGCTTTTATTTCACTCTCAAATGGGGGTTGATCTTGTGTTCCCTCTTTCTACTACACAGACATATTTTTTTCCATTTCATTGTTAAATGCCTAGCAAGTTGAGGTGAAGTAATTTTGGGCCTTAGCCCAACACTTTTAGCCCTAAATAGATATAACAAAATTAAAACAACACAATATTAAAAAATCATTTATTTTCTTCATGTGGAAAATATGGGTTCAACTCCATATTAAAAGAAATAATAATTAAAAACTCTTCTCTTTGATTGTTTACCTAAAACCAAACCTAAAAACTAAAAAGAAAACTCTTACCAAACAAATTTTCATTTGAGTCGATCTTCTCAAATAAATCTCTTATCCTTGCAAGCCAACCTAAAGATTCGTTTCTGCGATTAGGAGTTGATATGAGTAAAGATTGAGTTGTGTCTAGTCGAGGTCACACTAGAGGCTCCTGAAGACCTTTCATCTAGGTGGGGGCAACATCATGGTGGTCCGTTGTGCACTTCCCGGATGAAGTTGACCCGCTTTTCCTACCTATTGCCAATGCTACTAAGTAGTACTTGACTCCGCCTCTACCCATGCTTTATTAGCTCTTGATTTTTTTGATAAGGTAAGAATTCGAAATAACAAACAGGCTTCGTAATCCGAGAGGTCGTAATAAAACGGCATCCGAGAACGACTAAGAGAGTAAAAAGCAAGTAGGAATAGCTATAGAAGGTACAAGTCTCTGAAAAATAAGAACTAAGACGAGTTTGAGATCAGGGTGAGTAAAGCACTATAAGAATAGCGCAACAGGCAACAGGTCGACCCCTCTTGGGCATGCAAAATGGATTACTGACATTCCCTCCACCGAGATGAAGGATCTTCAAAAGCCTCAAAGCACCAAGCGACCTGACCTAATACAACTCGGTCCAATGCCAAACTCAGCTCTAACTCCTTGGAAAAAATACATTAAATAAGCATCGAGCTAACTTGCAAGAAAAGAAGTCGAACTTGCCTTACAAGTCAAACAAAACATTTTACTTGCGGGCAAGTAGACACAAAACTTGCTCCATAAGTAAAAATCTTGCCTCGCAAGTAAGAGAAAGAGAAAAAAAAAGGGAAATTTCGGATGGTACCCTTAAACCTTTTGCTTTTCCGGATGGTGCCCAAGAAAAAAATTTATTCTGCAAGGTACCCTTGAGTTTTTATTCTAGTTCGTTCCATACCCTTTCTTACCATTTCTTTTACCTTTCGATTAGATTGTTATATTTAAAAACGAAAATAAAAATAAAATGCAAATACAAATCATAAAAAGGGGAAAAACTCATTTGTTCAATTGTTCTTTTCTTTTAACACCTAGTGAGTTTTTTTCCTTTTTTTTGCCCCCACATTCCACCTAATGTTGCCCCAGATTTCGACTTCTTGCCTCTTGCAACTGAAGTTGGAGATCAATTCTGATTTTCTTTCTTTTGAGGTCTGCCTTGGTCCTCCTTGAACTGAACAGATTTGTCACCCTCCCTTGAGAAAAATCCAATGCTACACGAAGCAAGGCCATGACACCATTTTCTCTTGCCATTTCTTCTTTAAGAGAGGAAAAAGAGGGATACATTCAAACGTCAATATGCAGGCATTAAGATTCTGTATTCTAATTGGGCAAAATACATAAACAGACACCCGAATTTGTAACTTTTTTTTCAACCAGCCCCGTACTCTGAAAGTTTCAAAGAAACACCTAAACTTGACTATTTTTGTTCAACCAGACACGCCTCATTTTCGTGAGATTGACGCGTACTTAGGTGGCACTAAAATTTACCATCTAAGCGCCACATAATCCTATTTTGTACACATACATGCCACATAAGCCTATAACTTTTTCCATATAAGTCCCAACTAAATAATTTTAGGTTGTTGATTTATACACACAAAAAAAGTTGTAAGCGCACACATATATCCGCGCAACTCCATTTCGCGCGAAATGGCGTTGCGCGGAAGGGCAATTCCGGAATATTAAAAAAAAGTTTCGGGAGCGTGGCAGAAAGGAGCCGCGCAACGACGTTGCGCGCGAAATGGTGTTGCGCGCACAACACCGTATCGTGCATGCGCACAACGCTGTTGCGCGCAATCTTGAAATGTGTCGTTGGACTGGCGCGAGGCCTCGTTGCGCGGATCTCAACGGTAAAAAAAAGGTCGAATTTTCCCCTATAAATACCCATTTCGATTCTCATAGTTGGGGCATACCTTCATTCCACATCATTGCTTAAAAATGTCGTCAGGAGAAGAAGATACGTCATCGAGCGATTATCATCCCGAGGAGGAAGATTCATCGTCAATCGATAGTTTCATAGCTGAGGATGAGGAAGGTGTACCGGAAGAAGACTACGGAACCGATTCCGATGCATCAAGCGAGCCAGAACAGGTATTTTTCAAAGAAACCATAATATTATATTTTTAGGATAAAACGCATTTTGTTTAGGCTTTTTTGCCATTTACGAACGTAGTATATTGAAAGTTAGGATAGTGTAATTTATAATATTTTGTTCTTACATTTTGAAATCATAGGTTGTCGGAATAGATTTTTCTATTGCTTTCCACTACGATGGGTTGTGGAGTGATCGAAGAGAAATGCTTGATTGGGCTAGACAAATTGCAATTTCGAAGAATTTTGTACTAGTCATAAAAACCTCAAATCCAAATAGGGTCATACTCCCTTGTGACCTAGCCGGTAGATATAGATGTGGCAAGAGGGTGTTGCCCGGACCGGAAAATAGGAGCATTTATAAGCCACTTACCGATACTCCGACCAGGAAGTGTGGATGTCCGTTTGAATTGAATAGGGTCCGCCTCAAGGGAAAAAATGGCTGGGTCTTAACGGTAAAGTGCGGACAACACAATCATCGCCTCTCCACTAGTTTGTTAGCTCATCCATATGCGGGCCGATTGACAGCTGAGCAGAAGGAGTATTTGAAAGAGAAGTTCCTATATCTAGCCACCCCGAAGATGGTACTTGAAGAGTTGAGGTAAAGGTACCCGGGAAATGTGACCTCAATTAGACAAATCTACAATATGAGGGAGAAGTTACTTCTTGAGGATTGCGGAGAATTGACGGTGACACAATGGTCTTTGAAGTTCTTGAAAGACCAAGGATACATTGTCCATCCAAGACGAGTAAGGGGTTCTGATGTTATGAATGCCTTGTTTTTTGTGCACCCCACGAATCTGCGCATGCTGAAGATGTTTCCCTATGTTGTCATTATGGACTCCACATACAAGACCAATAAGTATATTATTTTAATCTGTAATCGACTTGATTAGTATGTTTCCAGTATAAATGTTTAAAACAACTTGTTGTGCTAGGTACGACATGCCTTTATTGGAGATGGTTGGCTTCACTTGCACCGGAAATACATTCAGCATCGGGTTTGCATTTATTTCAAATGAAGATGTCGCTAGTTATAGGTGGGTGTTAACTCCATTAAAAGGCGTGTACGACGAGCTTAGAGTCCAGGTCAATGCAATCCTGACAGATCACGAGTAGGCTCTAATCAAGGCGATAAGTCAAGTTTTCAGGGACGGAGTCTAACATTTGTTGTGTTGGGTGCACATCAGACACAAAATTCTGGCGTACGGCCTAAAGGTGTTTGCGAACGCTGAAAAACCACATGAGTTATCACGCGGGATTGCAAACGCTTGTTGGGGTGCTCTTTTCGTCCACCATAGAGGCGACATTTGAAGAAAGGTATGTAGAATTGAAGAGAAGATGGCGACCGACGCTTATTGCATACGTGGAGAAGGTGTGGCTTAATCCATTCAAGAAGAACATAGTTCGTGCTTGGACGGATCATACACTTCACTTTCAGACGAGAACCACCAATAGGTAATTTCATTTTTAGCATTTGAATTCAGTTTGAATATTAGAAAGTGTATTCGTTCAATATTTAAACTCTTACATGTGTTTTTTAGGGTCGAAGGGATGCACGCTGTACTGGAAAAGATATTGGATTCATCTCGAGGAGGCTTCAACACCGTGATACTAAGGATTCACATCCAAATGCAATCTCAAACCAACACTTTGAGGACAACCATTGAGAGAACCAGAATACAGAAACCAACAAAATACAAGCTACTGGCGAATAAGTTCAAAGCGTTGTTTCGTCCTATACGCGGACACGTTTCAAGGCAATGCCTAGGTAAGTTGTTAGACATGTATTATGATATAGCAATTGAGGTGACGCAGGGTACACTCGATATGGAGTGCCACGACTACTTTTGGAGGGAATGTCACGGTCTTCCATGCAAGCATCGAGTTGCACACGCTATCCTAACTGGGTAATCAAGGACATGGAATACCGCCACCATTCGTTGCTATCGCCCACGTTGGTCAACGGGACCACTTCATACCTGTGAGAAATTTGTAATCACTTTTTTTAAGTTGTTTGTTTTTGTACATCTTGCTTGCGTATATGTGACATAACATTTCTTTTCAGGTATGGCTTACGGGGAACGCGCCTATCCCCCCCCCCCACCTCCTCATGCATGGCGTTAATTTCACGACCCCAGCGCCGACTACTGGCTTGAGCCTCTTACCCCGAGGATTGACCATTGGAAGGCTTGCTGAAGGGACATCGGTCGGGATCCGGAGACATTTGCTTAGGACAGTCATTTGGCAAGAGGGATTGTTATGGGATATATGTACTTTATTAAGAAAAACATGTTTTCATATTTCATGTATTGTGTGCCCCGTTTAGGGGATTTATGAACTTTTTTAAGATGTTTCGATGTAAGTGGGTCGAGCTTTCCCCTGTTTGAATGTTTACCTCTAATGTTAAGAGAACAAATCTTGTTGAAGTGGGATGAATTTCAAACTCATGCATGTCAGACTAGGTTTGCGAATCTTGTTGATGGGTCTGAAAAGGCAGAAACAACAATGGCTCAAAGTGGAGACTGAAATGTTGAATTGTCATCTTGCCCTTCCCGCTTGGGGGAGGGAGAGAAATAATTTGGTTCACTGTGTAGGTATTTTTTTAATAGTATAATATCACTGTGTAGGTAACAAAAGGCGCGCAATGGGCCTTCGTGGCTCCGCGCAATGGGCCTTCGCGTCTGCTCGAAGGCCCATTGCGCGTTGTTACCCCTTTCACCCAACTGGGTAATTCCAACTTTTACCAGTTTCGCGCATGCTTCTGAAAACAGTATACTAGCAGCTTTTCTGGTGACAAGACTTATGCATGCACATCTCTCCCTTCGAGCAAATTCCAAGTATAAAATGAGACCTAAACCTTCTCCATTGACGCTCCACTCTCTATTAACCCTAAACTCTAAACCGAAACCAGAATTTCATTATCGGCACACCAATGGCTAAAAGGAAAGCGTGTTCATCGTGAACCTACCCCTTTGCTCCTCCCATCATAAACTTCTCCATCGTCCACGTCCGTGGGGTGAGGGAGACAAAGATGGAATGGTCTGTGATACAAGGCGCATCAATAAAAAATATCATCATGAACTGGAGCGAAGCTGGCTATGGAGCACCACCAGGATATTGTCGCTTCTTCTTAAACGACAATGATATAACACATCGCATCTACGCCAAAGAAACGACTATGCAGCTTCGCCTGACTGAAGGTGCCGAGATTCGGGCGATCGATGATATTTCGCCGGAGAATTAATGATGTGGTTTACTGTTATAAGTCACTTTTTATGGATCCAAGTGTTTTTTCAGTAAGTTGTTTATGGTGTAGGGTGTAAGTTGTTTATGGTTTTTTCAGTAAGTTGTTTATGATTTTTTCAAGTGCCACTTGTTTAGTGGTATAAGTCATAATTGTTGTTTACGGTTTTTTTTGGTAAGTTGGTTGTAAGCATCGTCGAAATGTGGATCCAAGTGTTATAAGTAATTCCATCGCTCATCTTCAACTCCATTCTGTACAAATTTCAAAAATCTTAACCACAAGCTAGAAAGAACAAGAAGAAGAAAACCAAGGGAGAAAACTTTCCAGGGTTCCATTCTCAAAGATGAATTTGAGGATGATCCTGAAGAAATTTGGAGAGTTTTCCATTTTTCTCAAGATGTCTAGAGGTAAATTGACGCTACCCTAAACCGTAAACCCTAAACCCTACACATTATAAAAAATAATTGTATGCATTAATCACATCTTGTAACAAGGAGAAGTTAAGGTATCGGTTGGATCAATAATAAAATTATGGAGATAATCCAAAAACAACAAAAATAAATACATAAAGTACTAATGTATGTCATCCAAACATCCGAAATCAAGAGTATTAATGTGAAATGAAATCAACAATCCAAAACCACCAAAAATAGATACATAAAGTACTAATGTATGTGTAATATGAAAGCATCTAAGTCTGGCGCTCATGCGAGGTGCCGCTGCCACTGCCGCGCTCGTGCACTGAATCCGGAAAGTGCCGGGCGGGCATCGGTGGGGGAGGCGGTGCGTCAGAATCTAGGATACTGAGCACGTGCCTGAGATGTTGCGCAGCCGGATGATTAGGCGGCATCTGTAGTAGCTGGCTCCGGGCATATCCCACTAGGTGATGTACCCTCTGCGCAAATAAAATTGATCGCTCTCACGGTGTGCGAGGGTCTAGAGATACAATTTATAGCCCGACCCCGTTGTAGCACGTGGTGGGTGTCGAACACTCGGGAAGTCTACTCGATTGATGTGCCTAGACACTAGGAAGCTGGAAAAGAGAGCTTAAAACAAAGGAAAACAAAGAGAACAGTCGGGACCGACACAGAGGTCACGTCGGGCCCGATGTTGGCGACAAGAGGAAGTCGGGACCGACGTAGGGTAAGTCGGGCCCGAGGTAGCTGGGTTTGTCGAACTTCAAAGATTAAAAGTAGATCTTGGGCTTTTGGGTTCCTTCTCTAGTAGATTAAGGCTTATCCACCCCAATTCAAGCAATGAGTGATGATCGGACTAGGATCGAGTGCTTTCGCCCTCGTTCCAACCACTTCTACACATCGATCATTGGGGAAATCCCCTTCGAAGCAAGGTCTTGGGATTGACACATGTTCACTTTCTCTACTTTGCCAATCTCAAGCCTTGATTCCCAACTTTCGCAAGGAATTGTAGCTCTATGTAGAGTGGGTTCCTTAGATCAAACACTCAAGGCTATGGAATTGGGGTTTCTAGCCTAAACCTAGCTAGGGTTTTCCCCCATAACCCAAGATCAAGGAGATCTACTCCATGTGACAAGCAAAGAAAGCAATCAAATCAAAAGGGAAAGCAATCATCATAATCAATCTCAAAACAAAGCGAAGTTTCATTCAAATCCAAAGCAATCCACAAATTCAAATCAAGGGTTTTCAAATCCACAAGAACGAAGCAAATCAAAGCAAATCTACCAACAAAACCTATCAAGACTTCCTCCCTTGGCCGATTCTCTCTCTCTTCCTTCTCCTCTCCTTCCTCCTTGCTCTCCAAGAATCCTCTTGGCTCCCTTGGAACCCCCTTTTTGTGTGTGTGTGAGAGAACCACCCTTTTTGTGTGAGAGAACCCCCCTTTTTGTGTGAGAGAACCCCCCTTTTTGTGTGAGAGAACCCCCCCTTTTTGTGTGAGAGAACCCCCCTTTTTGTGTGAGAGAAACCCCCCTTTTTTTGAGTGAGAGAAACCCCCCTTTTTGTAGAAGACAAGAGGGCCTTTTATAGATTAGATGAGGGGCAAAAGTAGAAGTTCACAATTTCGTGCCTTGGAGCCCAAGTAGTCCAGTGACCGACTCGGACCGACACGGAGGACCTCGGGCCCGAGTTACTGTGCAACTCGGTCCGAGGTTGGAGACTTCAAAGTCGGGCCCGATGTTGGTTGCAACTCGGTCCGAACCTCGTTCCACCTTCTTCTTGTTGGCTTTCCTCTTGTTCTTCTTCATGGCTTGCTCCTCTCTTTCCTCCTTTGCTCGGGCCTCGCTCCATGTCTCGACCCTCCTTCAAATCGATCCTTGATTCATGCCAGATTACCTACAAAACACATAAAATGTGCGTAGTCTCCGAATCTCATAGAAATACGGGAACTAAGCTAAAAAGGAACAAAACGCACAAGAAAAGGGGAAAAAGAAACATATTTACAAAGGAAATCACATATGAAAACACCACCAAATAGAGAGACATCAAAAATCAAATCATATTAGTTTGTACACTCAAATATCAACTTAAACATACAACTAAAAAATAATATGTTCTTACCATCCTGTCAGAAACTGCCGGTATCGGGTGAGGCACAGGAGGACGGGGGTCATCCTGGTGCGCCGAAGTCGGGTCGACGTACACGTGAGATCGGGCCCTAAACCATGCCAAGCAGCCCTCCTCCACCTGCCATGCATACTCGGCACGCTGCACATCCAACTCGATCAGGTGCTCCGTATGCTGTGCCCAGTGAAGGTCCGTCGGATCATATGAAACAATGTATGGGCGGTTCTGAATCGCCTCATGTCGGACCACATGCGTAGGCTGCAATGGTGGAGGAGGCACGGCCTGGATGCGACTAAACTGGCGCAACACCCTCTCTGGATGGTACGCCTCTTGTACCCTATCAAGTACCAAAACGCCCCTATAGCGAGACACCCGGTACGCGCCATCAAAATCCAGCTCGTTGCCCCATGACATCCAATGAATCTGCAAAGCGGAATACAAATCATCAATCGTCGCACTCACACTATAGAATGTACGTCAGGTTGATTTCGAAGTCTAACCTCCTCTGCACGGATTGTGTCTAGAAGCCGCCGCAGCGCATCCAGCCTCGTCGCGTCTCGGCTGGGGGCCCGCTCACCAGGCTGTCGTGCGGCTGCACGAGGGTCAACTAGCACCTACATAGCCAACTCGATCCGACTCTAGGTGTGCTCGAAATAACTCATGATCCATGTCTGAAACAATACTCATAAGATATTGAATCCAACCAAATTCGAAGAATGAAATATTTAGGCCGAAGCACGTACCCTCATAACAAGAGCGCAACCCGAGCATCCCCTAGCATCGGCGCGCGACGTCATGCCCAGCTCAGGAAATAGCCCCGCCAATAAACCCGTCCCCCAAGCATATCGACCAGTCCTCTCGTGGTCGAATAGGAACCCCAATATCCACGTCTTGATCTTGTTCCCGAACTTGTCCACGAATAATGTCATCCCGAGAAAGTACCATAGAAACACAGTGGCATTGGTCGCTGGGGGTGCGGGTCGCCTCCCCCTAAACATGTCCGATAGAATAGCTGTGATAGCCTCGTTCAGGGCCCGTGTCTTCCACTTGTGTGCTGTCTGTGGATCGAGGCCGAGCAAATCCCCTAAACGAGCATCGAGCTCCAACGGATCCATTTGGGGTACCAGAGCGTCTCCATCTATAGGCACCCCGAAAATACGATGCATGTCATGGAGGGTGATGGTCATCTCTCCCCACGGGAAGTGGAAGGTGTTGGTCTCTAGATACCAACGCTCCCGAAATGCAGAGATGAGAATGTGGTCAGTTGCGCCAAACTCCAAGCCGATCAGCCTGGTGAGACCGCTCCGCTAGGCGAGGCCCCACCAAGAATCGGGTCCTCCATGCATATACTGTCGAAACGAGCGTAAAGGATCAAAGTTCCTAGACCACACTCTAATGACCCTAAGATACTAAGCAAAGGAAAATAAAAATGAGTTAGAAAAACTAAGCATTGCTTTTGAAAAAAATTAAATACTCGTAGTTTGGAAAAGTTTACGTACGGTACGGTCGATCCAAATCCTGCCCGCCACGTGTGTGGAATACGTCGTCAACAGGCTGCCGTCAATAGGACCTCCCGGTTTTCCCACCGCAGTGGGAGGGTCCTCATGAGCGGCCCCTGCTGCTGGTGCAGGGGGGTGGGGGTCCCTCCGCAGCGGGGGAGGGGCAGACCCAGCTGGAACGTGAGGAGGGATGGGTGTTGCTGGAACGGGTGGAGGTATGTGGGATGCTGGAACGGGAGGAGGGATGGGTGTTGCTGGAACGGGAGGAGGGGGAGACGGAAATATGGATGTAAGCAGTGGAGCTGAGGGTCCCGCCACGGGTGTAGTAGGATCGGTCGAAAAAGTAGGTGGAGGACTGGAAAAGACCGGTGGCGGTGGCGGGACATGGGTCGTGGTGGGAGGTGAAATATAGATGGTGGCCTCGGATATGTGGTAATCGTCAACCGACAAATACTCCGCTGTACCCACGTGGAACACCCCCTTACTTACCCTGGAGGTATTACCGCCAGTAACCCCGATTAAGACTAAACTGAAGCTACCCAAGGCTTTAAACTGACGGACAAACTAAAAATCCAAAAGTTGGAGTCATTTACATCAAAAGTATGAAAATGAAAAACAATAAGATGTCGTAAAAGAACTTAATCTTTATTATTTGACAACTCCAACTTTACAATGTTTAAGAAACGTTACAACGGAATAAATACAAATGGTCTTATAACAACATTAGCTTTGTAGTGGCACAACCATAAACTTCGCTCAACACAACTTCTGGAAATGTTTCTTCAACTTCTTGGTCCACTTCTCAAATTAACTTCCGAGAAATACCTGATGTGTCGTAAACAACGGTGGACACCAGCCGACCATGCAATGGAAGAAGGTGGTCCGGTTAGTCTAATGAAAGACTAAGCAAGTGGAGAAATTGACTGGTTCTTATGGTAGTGACTAAACATATTGGCATCGAAATCCGAATGATAACCGGTCGATGATCCAACAGTTAGCAGTCCCATAGAGGATAAGAATGAGGCATGCATATTCAAGAGATAGGACACCACACCTTGTGGTACATTACGGAACATGAACAATTTTTGGGAACTCATATTAATCACATAACATTTTGAAAAGCCTCCATCGACTAATCAGATTGACTTAATCAAAGTTTGATTAAGAATCATTCATAACCGGGAGCAAGAATGGCTTTCCGACTGGACGAACCATTCAGGTATATTAATATGCCTAACGCACTTATCTTATATTACTTTTAAAACTTTTCACAACCAGGTTGGTGATTCATAATCGGCTCGAACTACTGCCGAAATATTTTGGTATTGTAGAGATCCTCAGAGTATTTCATCCATGGTCATCTACCCTGTACCAAGATCACAGGACTTAAGCTATCCTTGATCTTTCATTTGCATATGGTGATGTAGAGATCAGAGAGGCCTATGACCCTGTCGTCTACACTGCACCGTACCAATTGCACTTAGCAAGAGTGCGCATCACCCCTCTCACACGAAGAGCAGGGGAAGAGTCATGACCCACCATTAGGATTACGCCCCTCCTAATGTAATCTTTTTAAAGAGAGGATATGGAACCACGTTCCCCTCCCTGAAACTACCTTAATTCAATAACAATGTCTCAGCATGAGACAGTATACAAGGTCACCCATAACGGACCTAAATCCAGTTTTACCGCAAAACTGAATAAACAACATGGTCATTATTTCTAACAACTATAACAACCTATCATATTTTATTAAGCACATAAGTTGTTCCCAACACAAATATTAAATGGGATTCAATTCCTAATTTAATAACAATAATGCAAGAGAGAACCGTCCACTTGCCTTAGAAGACGTGCACAACGTTCTGAGTGATTCCAACCGTAATCTTTATCACCCTTCTTCCAAATATAACAAAAGGATTTCTCAACAACGAGCTCACGGAAACACTTCTTAGTTGTATACTCAACTCCTACAACTTCCTAATCGATAAACGATTTGATTTCGTATATCGACTATATAATAAATCCTTAGTTATCAAGCTTTAAGGAGCCATCTTGGAGAAATTATAAATAATTATCCGCTTCACTTTTGAAATAATTTTCTAAACAAAAAGTGTTCATCAATAGCAATTCTTAAACGTGACCAAATCTCGGATCAAACGGATTAACAACGAATCCTGAGTAATTATCCGAAGTCCTT
This sequence comes from Fallopia convolvulus, assembly GCA_964016875.1. NCBI lineage: Eukaryota > Viridiplantae > Streptophyta > Magnoliopsida > Caryophyllales > Polygonaceae > Fallopia > Fallopia convolvulus. The sequence continues at coordinate 11,307,572 of OZ024723.1, read as the reverse complement.
TACCTGCAAATCTATGTCAAAACTTGTATTCGCTATAACGGAAGATCTGGACGTCCGTTTCTCGAGCGGTTTGAACCTGCGGGACCGTATCAACGTCAAGATTATAAAAACCATAAATTTAATTAGCAAAGCGGAACCGAAAGGCCCTTACGGTGGCTTCGCAACCAACCCACTAATTAATTTCGATCGTAATTACCTTTACTTGAGCCCATGGCTCGTTTGGCTCAATAGTGGCTCGATCCCCAAGTCCAAGGGTGGTTGAGTATTGCCCGGAGGCAACCCTCGCAGTAGTGATGGTCGGCGGGACAGGTGGTCGCCGGCGACGACGTACGGCGAGGCAAAGGAGCTTGACGATGATGACAAATCCTTTCTTCCGGTCCGCCGTTCCGTCCAACTCCTCTCTCTCTAGAACAAGGCAGCAGGGTGTGTTGGTGGTGCCGCCTGGTGGTTGAAGTTCAGGGGTGGTAAAGGAGGACGCCGGCGGTTGCCACCCAAAACAGGGGCGAGGCAGAGGAGATAGCCGACGATGATGAATTCGAATTCTTTCTTCCCGAGTCCATCGTCCTGATTTCTCTCCTCTGGTTATGGCTCCAGCAGTACGTGCCCAAAGGGAGGAAGAAGAAGATAAGGTGGAGGAGATAAGGAGGTGGCTGGGGCAAGGAGAAGGTAATCGGCGGTGAAGATGCTCGCCGAGTCCGTCGCTCTCTCGGTCTCGCTCTCGACTCTCCTCTGTTTTGCTTTGTCAAATGTTCGAGCCCCTTCCTCCATATACTCTCTGATTCCTTCCTTAATAAGGCATAGAAGATATAGGTTTTAAAACAAAACCCGTCTCGGGACGGAATTCGCGTTAAAGCGGTAAAATTATGTACCTCGGATGGAAAAACTTACTAAATACAAAACGTCCCGTAAATTATGTGGACCAATAAAATCAATTTTCCATGATTTTATCTTGCTACCCTCAACTTTCAAGGCTTCCGTTTCGTATTTTAAAACCTTTACAATACATAATTAAAAAGACGACTTATTCAATAAATATTCTTTTCCACTGAAAAATCCTAGAATTCACACCAATCCATAAAATCATTTCTTTGTGATTTTAGGATATCACCAACAATTTTCTAGGATTTAAATTCCGACAAAAATATTGGATTAAGCGTTAAAACGGACAAAGAGGTTAAAAGGATATTCGAGAAAAATTCAAAAATATCCTTAAAAACCACAATTATTACATTAGTACCCCCTTAAAAATGGTTTCATCCTCGAAACCAAGGAGAACTCGGATCACAAGGAAGGATAGCATAAGCACACACACACAACCACTATAAACCTATACAGAAGTTTGCAGTACCCACTTTAAAAAACATGGTGTTACTTCTGTACTAAGCACAAAACAACCACTGCTTAGTTACAAATCTTCTTCTTTACAAAGTTCACTAACTTTGGAAAGTGACTCAGCATTTCCTGTCTAGTTTCTCAAGTCTTTTCTTTACCTCCAATTTTAGGCCAAGATAGCCTAACCAAAGGCATTTTTCCTATTTACGATTCAAACTGGCCTTTCTTCATTGGTGTCATTTCGTTGAATATCCATCTCATTATTGTTGAGTACATGAGATATATTGAACACATACCATCTTAGAATAATCACAAGAAAGACGAAGAATCACAAGAAAGACATTACGGATAGAATGCACTGAAGGTGGCAATACCAACTATTAATCAAGTTTACCAGTTCTTTCCAGTATCTCAAAGGATCCAACATCGCGAGCATTTACGTTGTCTCGCTTTCCCCTAGCGAAATACGCCTTTCAAGGCGGATACCAGAACAAAAACGTTGTTCTTTACAATGAACTTAACATGCTCTCGCTTTAACACAACACACAATTGTTGTCGCTTTTGAGCAGTTAGCACCCTTGAACGTGTTAGTGCGATGTCAATTGTTGTTCTCTTGGCCAAGTCTAGCCTATGAAGAACCTTGCAGCATTGTCATTCCAACAAATTGAAAACCAACACTTCCAGCCTTACCAAGCCCCAAAAAGAGTCATTTTCTTTATCGTGAAATCAAAATTCTTGTGTGTGAAGTCACTCAAACTCGAGCTAGCATTCCAACTTGTGTGGAATCTAGGATACATATCCTCGGGAGTTTGAATTTGTTTCTTTGCATTACTCATCAGTTTAATGAGGGAAGCCAACGCTAAAATTCAATTCACTCCACAAAGCTTGATGTTACTCCTTTCAAAACCTTGGCATGAACCATCCATCTCAATCAGAGATAATAGTCTTTAGAGTTTTATGAAGATGAAACACTTCCTGCATGAACACCTCAGTTAACTTTTGTACTTTCTAAGTCATCTTAATTGCATTAAAATGAACACTCTAGGTGAGTTTATTAACAACCTCCATATGCATCCTTCTTTCATTAAGTCTTGAACGACTAATGACAAGAATCCATTGTAACATCTTTCCACTTTCATTCTGAAACAGGAAGAGACTATAACATTTCATATGGTCTTCTATACTCAATCAGGACTTTCAAACAAACCAAACACATCAAAACAAACTCGGTGATATTTCGCTTCATGTCAATCCATCAAAAGTTTTATCTTAAATCCTTATACATTTACTTGTTCCAGGATGAACTAATTTAGCAAATAACTATGCCTCCTTTGAAATAAGCTTTCAAAGCTCATCAACAACAGATACACATGAACAGTTTTGAAACCAAGCAATCCATAATCTTGAATAACAAATCCCGGTGTCTTACCTTCTTGATCTTCTCCATTGATCTTAAATAATATTACTTTCCCATACTACTTTCCCTTGATCTGGTCAACAGATTTTGAATAAAATCCTAGGGGATTCACACAACCTTGTTGTCATTCAAACTAAACCTTTAGTCCTTCTCAAATTAGTTTCTTTACAAGGGTTACTTAAAATCCTTACTCAATTTCCTTTTTGAGATAAACTTTCAGTATTACTTTAACCAAGAATATGAGATTTATCAAACGCATGACAAGATAATAACCTATCTTGTCAATCCTTTACATCCTTTTCTCAACCAAAACTCAGCTTGGGCATACTGACATTCAAAAGTAGTTATCTCTCTCAACTACTTCAAACTACACTCTTTACGCATTACTATACCAACATATTGGACAATAATACCATTAGTCCAATAATTTCCAACAAAATTGTCTCCATTGACAATTTTCAGTCTTTTTCATCAAAGAACTGTTTAGACTTCACTTAACATTCTGACTTGTTGAGCAACCTAACTCTTAGGATTAAAAAAATATATCCTCACGTGTTCATTCTCTATATCCAACAACTTATCAAGCTGAGATTAAATATCAATACTAATTTACATATCCAAACTCCAGACCTATTGGAGTTCTACTTAAAGTCCTCACTTGACTATCTTATCTCAAAGAGATTTAAGTTTTCAAGACAACATGAAAACAAATAACAACTAATGGAGAAATTACTAATACATCCTTTATTCCAAAGAAAGGATTACTACAATATCATTCCTTAGAAAGGGTTCCATTCCAGGAGTCCATATCAACTTACTTTCAAGGACAATTCCGCTAAAAAGGCAATGTCTTAGATATAGAAATTGCTATAATGCAAAAGAAAGCTTGCATCTTTTCATCTCAAACAACTACACTTGCAAAACTCATATGATTGCAAAACTTATATGATTGCCAAATCATACTAGAAACGTTTTATTCTTTACGACCCAAGTGAAATCACTTATCAAATGGTTATTTCCAAATTCCCATCACAGCCTTTGTGTAATCATTCCAACCTTGACAAGAAATGTAACTTCTACAAATTTCTTATTTCGAACTTAAACCTGAGGAATTATGTGATCTAATTCCACCATGTGATCAGGATGGGGAAATAAAATCAACACAACCCTTTACTGCATTCTCATAGGAATAAGACATGTAATCTTGCCTTACCATGTGATCAAGATGGAAGACAAAATACATTCTTACTCACCACCATGAAAACCGTAGAAAATTTTATTCATGAATTCCGTATATCAAATCAACATTTCTTTAAAAATTCATACCAGAATTCTACAAAGTCATAAGATTTTTCTCAAAAGAGAAAATTACAAAACAATTTCAAATATCCCTTAAATCATAACAGCTTGACAGGAACTCGACATAGGTTACTAACATACTTATTTTAACTTTGAATACTGTGGAAACAAAGATTAGCTACTCTCTTGAAGAATTGGGCGCATTAGCCAATGCATCATATAAAATTGCTGACCTTATTTTCATGATGCTACGGACGCTTTGGCCTAGTTCTGTGTTGATATTTGCACCTTAGCTGGCCTTACCAACTTGGCCAAAGTTTCAAATCAAAACTGAACTTCAAAGGACCTAAGACAATCCAATTCACTTATGAGTACTACATTTCCTTTCGAATGTAATACATCATTCCTTCCTCAAGATAGAACCTGGTGGCATACCTTGACCTTACTTAATTAGACATATTACCAAATTTTTCTATAATCCATATTATTGAGTAATCTTTGCCTGATTTAACTCAATCTCAACCCAACTTAATTTCGCAAGTTCAATAAAAGAATTGATTACTCAAATCCACTTACTTGCAATCCTTAGTAAAGATGTGGTTTCAACCACTTCTTACCCATGGAAGATTGTTCGAAGGTCGTTCTCAACTTGTATGTCTCCCTTGACATACTACTTTAAAGTTATGCAGATATAATCCATTGACAAAAATTTAATACTTGAGTTCATCCATTCACAAAACAACAAGCCTTTTGCAAGTTAATAGTCATTTAAATTCCGATATCCAAGAGTGAACTATCAAACTCTTTTGAAGATTTTAAGGGCTTTTAATCCTTTTAAAACTTAATCTTCTCAAAATAAAAAATGAACTTTCAAACTTTGCATCTAGTTCAAAACATTCACTCCATATACTTCTCTATAAATATTGAGAGTCCTTTAAATTTCCAATTTCTTTTAACAGAAGAATGCACATGGCCAATAAAGATATTCTTAAACTTATCCCAATTCAACATTGGTAAACAAACTAGACTTCTCCATCATTCTTGTCTTCTTATTTAACCATAAGGAGAATACATGTACCTTTTTACTAGTTCAAGTTCAAACCACATTGCAAAGGAAGAACTTGTGGTTAGGAAACTTGCCGACAACTTAACAGTTTCACCAGTACCACCTTAGGCATTAGATTTGATAGATATAAAATCTTCAAAATCCAAACACAACTGAAATTATCCTTTCAGCGATAGAGTCTAAGCCTTGTTGACGATAGATGATTGCTATTTTTCTCCCAACTGTTTAAAAGATCACAGACGAACATACCAAAATCATTCCTTGAATGATTTTATCAAAACTAAACTTTATCATTGGTCAATTATAGACCTCAAGTCTCTTCTCATTATCTCAAGTTGGGTATCATACAACGAAATTCCCATAACTTTGTATCCTCTGGATATAAAATTCATTGTAATCCATTAACACTTGAATTAAGTAGTTAGTTCAACGTAAATACATCATCGATGAACTTCTTCTTGTTCAATCCTTTTTAACCAATGAACCTTATTCACAACAACCTTGGTGATTAACCGCTTGTACACTGTTTGATCTGAACCAATGTTCTCCCTCTCTTCCTTACTATAACAAAAAAGATGTCCCCATTCCATTTAGGATTCTCAATCCTCTTAACTCAAAGGATAACAATATATATGAAAATCAGAGTTCGAATACTATCAGATTCAAAATTGAATTGCATTTTCTAGTAGATTAACAATTCAATTGATCCAACATTTGAGCACTTCAAAGCTCTTTAACTTTCAACTGGAAAAGAAAAGTATAGAATATCCATGATTCTATACTATAGAGTCACAAACACAAATGTTGAAGAAAGTTTCCAAATGTAATCCTTTTCTTTTCAAGATATGCTTTTACATCACTTCATGATCCATACTGATCTTTTAGAATTACTAAAGACTTATAAGATTCACCAAATCTTACCATTGAGAAGTAGAGGTTCCAACTCCAAACTTCTATTGATACTCGAATTTCAAAATTCAGAAATTCCTATAAGAATATACTCGTGAAAACTCTTAATCTTATGACTTCAATGTCAAAGAAACTCACTTTAAAATTTCCTTTTTAAAGACAACACTTGAACTTTCACATATCAAGAAAAGAAATTAACAATTTCTTTCACATACCTGTGAATCATGACGTTTTTAAACAAAATTCATAACTTGAAATCTTCCATCATACGAGCTTAAAATAGGAATCCTTCAAAATAGAAAGTCTTTATGAAGTACAATACTTAACTTCAAAATCTCACAAGAAGTTTCCTAATATGGAAGAAGCGACGAGGGTATACCCAATTCAGACTCAAAAGAGAGATTAGGAATTTATTGAGAACTTGATCTAGAACCGGATCAACTTTAGGAATCTTCACCTAATCTTACTCTGGATCCTTCTCGGAATCCATTCCCATCTCCAGGGAATCAAATGTCCACTATAGGACCTTTTTCACATAAACCATTACAAACTTGTTACCTCGTGTTCTCCAATTCCCTTTCCTCCTTCTATCTCTTCACGAGTCTGACTTCCAATCTTAACCACTTTCCATAAATGGTTCTAAGATAACACATATATAGAATTCTCCGTAATTCTATATAGAAGATGAAAGTCTTAAGCAAGACTTAGGAACTTTTAGCTCTGATACCACTTCTGTAACACCCCCTTACTTACCTTGGAGGTATTACCGCCAGGTTCCCCGATTAAGACTAAACCAAAGCTACCCAAGGCTTTAAACTGAATGACAAACTAAAAATCCAAAAGTTGGAGTCATTTACATCAAAAGTATGAAAATGAAAAACAATAAGATGTCGTAAAAGAACTTAATCTTTATTATTTGACAACTCCAACTTTCCAAAGTTTAAGAAACGTTATAGCGGAATAAATACAAATGGTCTTATACCAACATTAGCTTTGTAGTGGCCCAACCATAAAACTTCGCTCAACACAACTTCTGGAAATGTTTCTTCAACTTCTTGGTCCACTTCTCAAATTAACTTCCGAGAAATACGTGATGTGTCGTAAACAACGGTGGACACCAGCCAACCATGCAATGGAAGAAGGTGGTCGGCTTAGTCTAATGAAAGACTACGCAAGTGGAGAAATTGTCTGGTTCTTATCGTAGTGACTAAACATATTGGCATCGAAATCCGAATGACAACCGATCGATGATCCAACAGTTAGCAGTCCCATAGAGGATAAGAATGAGGCATGCATATTCAAGAGATAGGACACCACAGCTTGTGGTTCCATTACGGAACATGAACAATTGTTGGGAACTCATATTAATCACATAACATTTTGAAAAGCATCCATCGACTAATCAGATTGACTTAATCAAAGTTTTATTAAGAATCGTTCATAACCAGGAGCAAGAATGGCTTTCCGACTGGACGAACCATTCAGGTATATTAATGTGCCTAAAGCACTTATCTTATATTACTTTCAAAACTTTTCACAACCAGGTTGGTGATTCATAATCGGCTCGAACTACTGCCGAAATATTTTGGTATTGTAGAGATCTTGGGAGTATTTCATCCATGGTCATCTACCCTGTACCAAGATCACAGGACTTAAGCTATCCTTGATCTTTCATTTGCATATGGTGATGTAGAGATCAGAGAGGCCTATTACCCTATCGTCTACACTGCACCATACCAATTGCACTTAGCTAGAGTGCGCATCACCCCTCTCACACGAAGAGCAGGGGAAGAGTCATGACCCACCATTAGGATTACGCCCCTCCTAATGTAATCTTTTTAAAGAGAGGATATGGAACCACGTTCCCCTCCCTGAAACTACCTTAATTCAACAACAATGTCTCAACGTGAGACAGCATACAAGGTCACCCACAAAGGACCTAAATCCAGTTTTACCGCAAAACTGAATAAACAACATGGTCATTATTTCTAACAAATATAACAACCTATCATATTTTATTAAGCACATAAGTTTTTCCCAACACAAATATTAAATGGGATTCAATTCCTCATTTAATAACAATAATGCAAGAGAGAACCGTCCACTTGCCTTAGAAGGCATGCACAACGTTCTAAGTGATTCCAACCGTAATCTTTATCACCCTTCTGCCAAATATAACAAAAGGATTTCTCAACAACGAGCTCACGGAAACACTTCTTAGTTGTATGCTCGACTCCTACAACTTCCTAATCGATAAACGATTTGATTTCGTATATCGACTATATAATAAATCCTTAGTTATCAAGCTTTAAGGAGCCATCTTGGGGAAATTATAACTAATTATCCGCTTCACTTTTGAAACAACTTTCTAAACAAAAAGTGTTCATCAATAGCAGTTCTTAAAGGTGACCAAATCTCGGATCAAACGGATTAACAACAAATCCTGAGTAATTATCCGAAGTCCTTTATATGCCAATCGATGTCAAAACTTGTATTCGCTATAACGGAAGATCTGGACGTCCGTTTCTCGAGCGGTTTGAACCTGCGGGACCGTATCAACGTCAAGATTATAAAAACCATAAATTTAATTAGCAAAGCGGAACCAAAAGGCCCTTACGGTGGCTCCGCAACCAACTCGCTAATTAATTTCGATCGTAATTACCTTTACTTGAGCCCATGGCTCGTTTGGCTCAATAGTGGCTCGATCCCCAAGCCCAAGGGTGGTTGAGTATTGCCCGGCGGCAGCCCTCGCAGTAGTGATGGTCGGCGGGACTGGTGGTCGCCGGCGACGGCGTACAGCGAGGCAAAGGAGCTTGACGATGATGACGAATCCTTTCTTCCAGTCCGCCGTTCCGCCCAACTCCTCTCTCTCTCAAACAAGGCAGCAGGGTGTGCTGGTGGTGCCGCCTGGTGGTTGAAGTTCAGGGGTGGCCGAGGAGGAGGCCGGCGGTTGCCACCCAAAACAGGGGCGAGGCAGAGGAGATAGCCGGCGATGATGAATTCGAATTCTTTCTTCCCGAGTCCATCGTCCTGATTTCTCTCCTCTGGTTCTGGCTCCAGTATTACGTGCCCAAATGGAGGAAGAAGAAGATGAGGTGGAGGAGATAAGGAGGTGGCTGGGGCAAGTAGAAGATAACCGGCGGTGAAGATGCTCGCCGAGTCCGTCGTTCTCTCGGTCTCGCTCTCGACTCTCCTCTGTTTTGCTTTGTCAAATGTTCGAGCCCCTTCCTCCATCTACTCTCTGATTCCTTCCTTAATAAGGCATAGAAGAGATAGGTTTTAAAACAAAACCCGTCTCGGAACGGAATACGCGTTAAAACGGTAAAATTATGTACCTCGGATGGAAAAACTTACTAAATACAAAACGTACCGTAAATTATGTGGACCAATAAAATCAATTTTCCATGATTTTATCTTGCTACCCTCAACTTTCAAGGCTTCCGTTTCGTATTTTAAAACCTTTACAATACATAATTAAAAAGACGACTTATTCAATAAATATTCTTTTCCACTGAAAAATCCTAGAATTCACACCAATCCATAAAATCATTTCTTTGTGATTTTAGGATATCACCAACAATTTTCTAGGATTTAAATTCCGACAAAAATATTGGATTAAGCGTTAAAACGGACAAAGAGGTTAAAAGGATATTCGAGAAAAATTCAAAAATATCCTTAAAAACCATAGTTATTACATCACGGGAGCATCAAACTGTATGTCCTGCTCCGTGAAGAGTTGGTCGTCCCCTACGAAGTCATCTGGCAAGTCGTCTTGCAGGAGCTCCTCTGTAAAATCCACCTCCACCTCGACGGAGGGGTCTACATCTATCTCCGGTGCATGCGTCAACTTCGGATCACGAGCTATCCGCTGCTGCTCGGTAGGCAGCACTCCGGCAAGTACTGCACGTGCAATCTCGGCGACCGTGAGCTTGGGCGCCTCCTTTTTCCTCCTCTTATCGAGGAGGACGGCGCTCAACGTCCTTTAGGCGACAAGTTCAAATTAAATTAGTAAGTTTTCTATTAATTTTTTTCTTTTATTTATGTAAAATTAGAAATTCACCCTATGAATATGAATTCAACTAATGAATTCGTCGTTTTCGTCGGAATTCAAAAACCGACCCAAAAACTCATATATCGTTACTAATTTTATTTCATTTTTCATTACGTTTATAATGAAAAATGAATAAAACAATAATTCAAACTCTAAATATAACTCTATTATTTTTTTTAAAGCAAGAATTCAACCTACGACTATGAATTCATATTAATTACAAGTTCATAACTAATAATTCAAAATCTAAATATAACTCTAAATTAATACAAATAAATTAAATAAAACAACTAATAACAACAAAAAAAACTAAATATAACTAGGAATTTGAATACTAAACAAATTATGAAATTAAATATCTTACTAAATAAGCGAAATTGATTTACTCAATATATTCAAATTGATTAACTCAATTATATAAACTAAATTTAATACCTAAAATTCAATACGAAATTTTACCAAATTTAAATAATATAAAATTTCGTAATGAATTTAAAACGTACCTCAGCCGTAAATGTCGCTCGGGTGCGGATCCGGCTACGAACCGGATTGGCTCGGTGGACGGTGGTGGCGACGGGCTCGGTGGCCGGTGGCAACGCGCCGGCGACACCCTCGGTGGCCGGTGGTGACGCGGTGGCCGGTGGTTCCACCGGAACAGCCGCGGTGGAGGCGGGTTTGATGGGGTCCGTCGCGACAGGCTTGGGTGCGGACTCGGTGGGGTCCGTCGCAATGGGCTCGGGTTCGGTCGATGGCGGCTGTGGCAATGGCTCGGTGGCTCGATCGGTGGCCATGGCGACGGGCTCGGTTTTTTTTGTTCGAGCTTTGTTTTGCGCGGAGCTCGTTTCGTAGAGGGAGGTAGACGACGATGGCGGTGTTGCGTCGTTTTTAAACCTAAACACCCTCGAAACGGGCTTGCGCGGCTCCAAAAGCCGTGCAAGCCCATTTCACGCGGCCCAAATTGCTGCGGCGGCACCCTAAACCCTGAAACCCTAAATATGCGCGAAACCCCGTTGTGCGCGGCCCAATATGCGCGCAGGCCCATTTCGCGCAGCCCAAAATCATTTCCCGAGTTCCATTTTCCATTTGACAGTTTACGGTTTTGTCCTTCCGCGCAACGCTATTTCGCGCGAAATGGCGTTGCACGGATATTCTGTGCGCTTTTAAAAAAAACTGTGTGTATGTACCCCGCGTAATTTTATTGAATTTTAATACAAAAATGTAAATACTCCTTTTTTTCTTTACTTTTTTCTATTTAGGTATTCTTCTTCCTTATGACTAGGGGGAGTTAGAATCTATTCACCATTGGTATATTTCTCTACCTCTCTGCAACGATGGACGATGGACTCGGGAGTCCAAAATTTGACCTCCATCTTCTCTGCCGGCATATCTTCTATGCCTCATCGAAGTCTACATCCCTAAGTCTTCTCTGGCTTAATGAACGAAATTTATTCCAGATCCAGAATCAAGACGGACTCGGGAGTTAGAATGCTTCGAAAACGGCAGACTCAGAGAGAATCTGAACGGAATGGAAGACCCGGAATTCTCAGAACCGGAGAGAATCAGGACGGAAACGGCGGACTCGGAACCGGGAGTTCAAATTCTTCACCGACGGCATATCTTCGAATCGTCGTTCCGTCCTGTATCGTCGTTCCATCCAGATTCGAATTCTTTCTCCGAATCCGTCGTTCTGTCCTTATTCGTCCGTCATTCCGTCCTAATTCGTCGGCAGAGAAGTTCAAACTGGCGGTGAATCTAAGGGGTCTTCAGTCTCGCCCCTCCTCCTCCTCCAATTGAAAACGACAAGTTCAAACCGTCGGTGAAGAAGATAACTCTAGATCTGGAAATTTTTTCACATAATTAAAAACAAACAAGAAAAGAATTGTGATATGGAAATTTTTTACCAAATGGAAATTTCATGTAAATTGTGATATGGAAATCTGAGGGGTCTTCAGTCTTACTGTATGGAAATTTTGTAGGAAAGGATTTTTTTTAATTTAAAAAGAAAAATTATGATATTTCATGTAATTTAAAAGAAATAAATTAAAATCACTATATGATAAGTTTATCACTTGCCTATCCACATCAACGCAGTTGGTTCTCCATTTTAGAGAAAGTTATAGAGAAGCTGTTGGGCTTGCTCTAATAGAACAAATTTAATTAAGTTTAGGTGTTTCTTGAAACTTTCATAGTACGGAGGGTTGGTTGAACAAAAGTTACAAGTTCAAGTGTCTGTTGATGTATTTTGTCATTCTAATTGAATAAATCACATCATATAAAAGTAAAACTCAGTTAAGTTATTCTTATCTTCTTAATGAGATTGTTCTTAATTTAGCGAGAAATATGTTGATTCCTCCGTTAATGCCGAAGCACTCAAGAGAACAAAGTTTTTGGCTCTCTAATTTGTTCCATGAATCTACTTCAAAACTCGATCGGAGGCTCACTGCTCAGAGAGCAAGAAGCCAAATTGGAGTCTTTACCAAAAAATTTCAATCGATAATTAATTGCCTGCAAATTTCAATTTTTTGCTTCCCTGAGACCACAAATTGATCAATTCTTCTTTGTTGAGAGAAAGAGAGGCAAAATTTGAGATTTCAACATGTTGAATCTCATTGGCATTGGTGTAGAAAAGAAATTTTGAACGAATAAGTTTTTTTTTCCTTTTTTGATTTTTGATTTGCATTTTATTTTTTTATTTTTTTTTTAAAAATAGCAATCTATAAGAAAATTATTAGAAATGGTAAGAAAGGGCACAGAGCAAATTAAGATAGAAACTCAGGGGTACCACGCGCAATAAGTTTTTTTTAGGCACTATCCGAAAAAGCAAAAAGTTGAGGGGTACCATCCGGAATTTTCCTAAATAAAACTTGTCACACAAAATAAGAAGCCGAAACTTGTCACACAACTAACCCAGAAACTTGTTGGGAGGACATGAACTTAAAAGCTATTAGATTTTTCTCTTCTTCTTTTTAACTAATTATTAAGCTAATATAATTTTTTGGGAAATTCCTTTTGGTACCCTTGAGTTTTAGGCTTTTCCTTTTGGTGACCTAAAAAAAGTTATTCCTTTTGGTAACTCTATGGTTTATACAAAGTACCTCCCGTGCCCATAACCTTTAAAAATGTTAAATCCTCCGATAAAAATATAAACAGCTCAATTGAAATGAAAAGAGAAATTGACAAACTTGAGAGCTGTTTATCCACTCGTGATCTTGCAACACAAAAGGTCGGATTTTGATGCCCCGATTTCCTCCGTCAAGTTTGTCAATTTATCCGAAAATTTGGGGTTTTTTTGTTGGGTGTTAGTCTTCTAATTTCGTAATTTGGCAGAATTTTGATATCTATGAAATTTTGTTTCCTAATTTGAATTTTGTAATAGAAACCCCAATTGAAATGAAATTCAAAAGCTGAGTTCTGGGTTTTGCAGAATTTCGTCTCACATGGAGAAGAAAGAAAAAGAAGATAGATAGATAAAAAAAAAGGGAATCCGCTATGGTTTGAGCTGTTCCATAGCTAAATGGAATTTGCTTCCTAGTAGTCCACTTTATGCTCTGAAAACGGTTCCTTGTGCTTTTAAATGCCCTTCTTCGCATGTCTATATAGTTGCCATGTAAATTTGTTCTTCGACTGGCTGCTACCATCCTCCTGCCACCTCCATGTCTAGATCTCCGACTTTATCGAGCACTCCGTCTCTCACCGGTGACTTCGAAGAGTCTTCATTCCCTCGAGTTCCTACACAAGATGTAATAGCTGCTATTTCTATATAAAAAAAACGGCTATTTATTTATTTATTTATTTAATTATTTCTCTCTAAAATAGAGAATTTAATTATTATTATGATTTTCATAGTTCAATATTAAAAATTTATAAAGGCATAGTATAATGTCAAATGAAATTTAATTAACTGAGATTAAATAAAAAAATTGAAATTTAATTTATAATACAAATAAAAATAAGTGGAAATGACCAAAAATAAAAATACAAGAGGTGGAACTTGAACCTGAGACCTCTTGCATTTTCTCACAAACACACACACTCCCTTTTCCGCTATACTATAATAACTTTTTCTAGTAGTTAAGGATTTAAAAACCTCTTATTCTTTATTTTTCCTTCTTGCAAAGACTAACAATGGTGGGAATTTGATTTGACGTACAATCAATCCCCACATCTCCACCTCTATCCATGGCCACTCTTTTCCTTCTCTCCACCTCTTCTCTTTCCCAATCCCCTTCTTCCAACTCAATTCAAAGAAACACACTTTTACCCAATCACCATGGATCCCACCTTCCATGAGAGATCAATCCATTGAGGTGTGATCATGGCTTGGGTTGTCCACCACTATATAAAGGGGTCTCTTCTAAAGAGAAAATCACATCTAATTTCACTCTTTTTCCTCTTTAGCAAATTCACTCACATTCAAGTGAATTTTCAGCCAAATTAATTTGTTCAATGTGCTGATTTTTTTTCCATAAAATTCTCAAACCCTAGTTCCTTGTTGCCTTGCCCCGCCAGACCACCGGCCATCGGCCACCACCGTGCGTGCACCACCACCACTCGTCGTCGCCGTCGTCCACCCTCTGTCGTCGATGCCTTGGTGATGCTCCTCCAGGAGCGGTTATTGGCATCTGCAACCCGCGCGGTTGCACAGGGCCCTATTTTAGCAAAGGGCCCTCAATTTATACTTATTAATATTAATTACCCTAAATATACTAGCTTTTAAAAAATACCTTTAACTAACATATATATTTAACTAATTAATTAAAAAATTCTTCAAAAAGATGTTATCTAAGGTAATAAGGGGTAATTTTGATAGGAATTTTTGTTAATAAAATATACATTTAAAAAAATTACGTATTAATCAGGATCCCCAAACTTCATTGGACGCCTCTCTGCTCCTCCATCATCGTTCTGTCCTGTACTGATGAGCGTGAGTGCACATCAGGAGAAAGAAAGAAGATTTGTTAAATTTGGGCTATTCTGCGCTGATTTTTAGGCCCAAAATCAAGAATTAGCCCATCAGAATTTTTAAAAAGGAAAACAGAAGGTGAGGCCCAAAAATCTGCCCTCCTCGAAATCCGTGCCTATTCCGCTCCTGTTATCGCTCGGTATAATTTCCCGACTCGTATTTTAATTAATATCTTTTTATAAAATAATTTTCACATCTATATAATATTTATTTCATTAAAATTGAGTAAATATTGCATGTGGGTTAAAAATGAATTTATATGATTAAATTCACTTTGCATGCACAAATAGTTAAATACAAAATTTTATAAAAATTATGTAAGATCTCACTTTAAATTTAATAATAAATGAATATTATTATTTGATTTTTTCCATCTAAATTATTATTATAAATAATTTAAAATATAATACTTTCTCTAAGAGAAAGAAAATAAAGAAAGGGTTGTATACTTGTATTACTTGTATAATAAATAAAAATAAGGCTTTTATCAAGAAATACCCTTGCATGTCAACTTATCCTTTTTATAATGTTGAAATAAATTATAGTATGACCTTGTTAATTAAAGTAGACTTCTAAAGAATATAATATTTACTTAAATAATTTAAATAATGGTTGCATGTGGATTAAAAGACTTTATTTAATCTTTCCACCTTGCATGCCAACATTTAAGACTTTATCAATACTTTTAAAAATAACTAGAATGCTAATCCCGTCCGGACGAGGCACATGTTATATTTTATGTTTGTTATTATTTTAAATGTCTAGGTTTTATGAAATTATAATATATGATTAAGTGTAGTAAATTAGAGTTTATTGAATTGCATTATGAAATATAATAACTAATCATATAACTAAAACAAAATAAAATATTACAAATTATGCATAAATAAACTATTTGATTATTTAATCGATTCACACTACATTGCAATTTAAGATATGATAATTTTTTTCATCTAAAATTGGTTAGTAGTTCAAGCATTATTTTAATTTTATTTGATCAATCTACTACCAATTTTTCAGGTTTATGTTTATGAATAAATTTTCATTTTCAAATTATATATGAAATTGTAAATAGCCAATAATGATATTGTGTCTTTTTTTAAGAAAAATGATATTATATATTCATATGTTTTTAAATCATACATAGTATTTATATTTATTATTCTAAAAGAAGAATCACACGTTATAAATAATCAATTTGTAAATAGGTGTATAATGTCTTTAAAATATATTTAAAATACTTATTGTATTTTAATTTTCATAAAAATCAATACATAAATGTGGTGCATTTATTTGACTTGAGAGGGAGAACTTTTATAGTTGTAAAGATGCTATTAACAACTTTGAACTTAATAAAAAGCATGGGAAACAATATTTTGATTTAACCAGTTAAATATTAATAGCAAGTTTAATTTAAAAAGAGAATTCTTGGATTATTTCAAACCTTGCATGAGACTTTATATAAATATAACTATTTTTATAAAGTATTTTTAGAATAGTACAATTTAAAATAATAATCAAGGATTATTATTATATAAAACCTCCACCTAAATTATTATTTAAATAATTTAGTTTTCATAATTTCTCTAGTAAAAAGGAAAAATAAGAGAAAATAATAACTTAGTAGAGATAACATTTTTAATAGAAATCCGCTCGTTATCTCCCGTGCCCTTTGCGACAAATGCCAGACTCTAGGAGATTCACACTGAAGTTTTGAAGACGAAGTCTGGAAGGTTCGATAGAAGGTTAAGGCAAGACGACGTTGAAGGGAAGGAAGGAATTTTCAAAGAGCAAAGCATTCAGCAGATAGTGCACCAGCTCTTCTGTAACACCCCGTTGGCGAATACCTAGGGTGTCACAAGGTGGTAGACCTCACAATGGGTCTACTAGAACAAACTGACAACAAACGACTATTTTGGACCTTGCAACAAAAGCACTGCGAGTAAATTCACGAAATCATCCAATCTAGAAGTTTAAAACTCATTTCATAAAACTCATGCATGCAAAAGCCATAATCCTATCAAACATGACAAGAGACGCCAAAGCTAGTCAAAAAGGCAAACACTCAACACAGACTCCCAAACAGAATCATTGTCAAAGCATTTTTTCATAGTCTAAGTAACCAAAAGACTAAAATACTAAAGTCAATCCTCTACGACTCGACACGTCAAGACCGAGCTCCACCATCCGGGATGCAACCTCCTGGCATAATTTCCGTGTCGGAATCCTTACCTAAAACGCCACAAATTGATCACATTAGCCTACGATCCCGGTATGGGTCAAACAAGCAAATCAAATATGTAGCAAAACATTTTTAGTAAAATAAATTCGCATATGTGTACAAATATTAAAGGTATACACAATCATGTTCACAATGGAAAATCAATAGTAGCCAACATAATGCAGTCTAACATGGAAACATTCATAACCACGTCAAAGTATAATAGTAGCGATTATAAGTGTTTCACCAAGGCACGCATAACCACAACATACAATCTCTTAGATCAACATGCAAGCATTTTAGACCATTCAACCAAAATCCATAATATACTATAGCAATCAAACATCCTCCTCAAATACCTATGGCACCCTCCGGCCTCTCCTCAATGGCGCACGGTCAGGGCGCGTCCTATATACGTGTCCATTCCCCCATTCACCCTTCTTTCCCCGGCTAAACCTCTACTAGAGCGTTTGCCAAATCAATTTGTTTTATTCAATTTTTAGAAGGGGGTTCCTTCCAGCCGCATGATCATGCCCGGGGGCCTCTTCCTCCTCAGCGCACCCACACCCATGACCATACCGGTGGAGCCTAGTGCACGCATAACGAAAACATTTAAAAGCGATTTCTATAATTTCAAATATATATATATAAGCACGTGATATGGAATCATTCCAAAATAAGGGCTACACATTCAATTTACTCGTTCAACGCATAACGAGTCGTAAACTAAGTAAGTCGGCAAGCGACTTACCTCGAAGGCGAGACACAAACACGTAGCGGAGAAAGGAAGCTCGAACAAGTCACGCACGAACGTTATCAATTCCTAACAATTCAATAATGAAAACTATAACACCCGGAAAGGAAGCGAAACGCAACTCAACGTCCCAAAAGCTTAAGGCTCTTTCTAAGGGATAAATATTTGACATTATCAAATTTAAATGAGCACTTACAATTACCCAATTCTAATCAACTAGTTAACAGGAATGGATAGTTTAAGGACCTATTTAAGAGAATGGGACAAGGAGTATATTAATCCACTATTATTCCATTCACAACTCAGACAAAGACAAATTCAAAAGTTTCATTAACCCACATTTTATATTAGGAGTGGTTTGGTGATTAAAGTCAAAAACCATTCTTCTGTGAACCGACACAATTCATCACAAACCACACACACATTACTTATATAATAATTAAACAACTAAATGGCACCATTACACTCAACAATCCATAATTAGTCAACAATTCAGCCACCATAACTATCAATTTCGTAGCCACAAAACTAACAATGACAACACCTCAGCACACACGACTAAACTTGACTGAAATTCAACATCATTACTTCCAAATGAAAACTCTACAACAACATGCCTATTGACCCAATTCCATCCAGAATTTCAATTCTTCAAAATACAACAATGACCAATCATCAACCTTACTAAACCAAGAGATTGACATGGACTCTCAAATACAATCCTAGCCTTACGAACAACAACAATAACAATATGGAAGTTTGAATTGAACGAGACGAGATGGACAAGATACACCACCTCTTGCACTCCTATTGTTTGCAAGGAATGGAACGCAGACTGGGATCTTGAACTCGATCGAGAATGGTGCTAGTGCACGACGGATTCGGGGTCTTGATTTCGGTTTCGGATCAAGCACCACCTTGTCTCTTCCGCTTGGCAGCTGACGCTGGTGGCGGCCGGCCCTGCTCCGTTTGAGGGGAGACGATGATTAGGCTGTAGAAGGCGACGCTCACGAACGAGGTCGAGCTTGACCGGAAATGACGCGCTCGAACAGAGGACCACCCACGATGACGACTTCTTCGTTACTTGCGACGACGACTGCCCACGGGGAAAGAAAACTCGTGGGAGGTCGAGCAGGGCGGTGGCGTTCCCAAACGACGGCGAGAACGCGACGACCACAAGGAGGTCGCGGCTGTAACTGCAACTGGCTTCTTCGAGTCACCGATGGAAGGTGGTCACCGGTGGTTAGGGTGTTCGAGCAGAGGTTGAGAAAGGGAGGCGAAATCGAGGTGAACGAAGGAGTGTGAGATGAACGAGAGAGGAAACGAGAGGGATCAGTGAGGGCGAAGGTGCGGCGCTTCTACACAAACAAGAAGGTGAACAGTCCTTCTCCTAAAACTAGGGATAGAAGAAAACAGAAAGGTGATGGGCTTCGGCCCATCTTGATATTGGGCCCGAAAATTTGATTAAAAGAGGTGCATTGGCCCAATTTAGAGTACAAATAGGAAAAAGGCTAGGAGGCCCCAAAGGCTTAATGACTCGGAATAAAATGTACGCCCTATAACGCTCGAAGATTATAACTTCACCAAAATAAAACCTCGGGTATTACATATACCCCCACTTCAAGAAAGTTTCGTCCTCGAAACTCAAGTAGAGATAAGTCATTATACAAGTAAGGATGGGAGATTAGTTAGAGTCTCACAAATTCCCACCCGTTAACGTAGGTTCGTCCTCGAACCATTTTCTCACGACCACAACAAAGAAAGTAAGTTTACATCAAATGAACGAAGTTCTTCTAGAGCATATAGCCCGTATAATATCTACTCTAACATGTAAAAGAATCATTGAACCCACATAAGCAACCAAGTAATCAAGCACAAGCAAAAAAAATCACCCAAGCAATCCAATCAAGTAAGCGGCACGTAACCAAACAAATTAGCAATCAAGCAATTTAAGGTGCTAGATATGGTGCAAGAAAAGCTCAAGTACTAACCATTCCCCACGGAATCTATCAACTTAGAGTATAACTCAGGATAACTCTCTTGTATACTTGCCTCGGTCTCCCAAGTAGTCTCCTCAACTCCACGCCTAGACCATTGCACTAGGACTAAAGGAATCTCCTTGTTTCGTAGTTTCTTCATTCGACAATCCAAGATAGCTATCGGTTGTTCAACAAAAGTATGATCCGGCTCGATTCTCAACTCTTCATAACTAAGCTTGTGGTTGGGATCGGGAATGTATTGCCTTAGTTGAGACACATGAAACACGGGATGAACTCCTTCCAAGGATGGAGGGAGTGCTAAGCGATAGGCCAATTCCCCGACCCTCTCTAAGATCTCAAAAGGTCCCACGTAGCGAGGACTCAACTTCCCTTTAATCCCGAATCTCCGCACCCCTCGAGTAGGCGACACTCTCAACCACACATGTGCTCCAACATCAAATTCTAAGGGTCGCCTTCGTATGTCAGCATACGATTTTTGACGACTCTGAGCAGCTAACATGCGTTCTTTTATCAAAGCAACTTTATCAACTGTCTCTTGGATCACTTGGGGTGTCTCACCCACTTTGTCAGAGGGGTCATCCCAACAAAGTGGCGTTCGACACTTTCGACCATACAACGCCTCATAAGGAGCCATCTGAATCGAGGCGTGCCAACTGTTATTGTATGCGAACTCCACCAACTCTAAATTTTCTAACCAACCACCACCCCAGTCTAGGACACAAGCTCTTAGCATATCTTCAAGCGTTTGAATCGTCCTCTCTGACTGTCAATCTGCTTGCGGGTGGTAAGCTGTCGTGAAATGCAGTCTTGTACCCAACGCTTGGTGCACCTGATGCCAGAATTTCGATGTGAAGCGACCATCTCGATCAGATACAATTGTTTTTGGTACTCCATGTAGTCTCACTATCTGTTTTACAAACACATCCACTAGTTTAGGAACTTGACACGCCTCCCTAATCGGAAGGAAACGTGCCGTCTTCGTCAATCTGTCCACTACTACCCAGATGGCATCATGACCTCGACTGATGCACAAACCTGTGACGAAGTCCATGGATATGTCTTCCCACTTCCATTCTGGAATGGAGAGGGGTTGGAGCATCCCTCCCGGTCTCTGGTGTTCTATCTTAACTTGTTGACAGATCTGGCATCGTGCTACAAACTTGGCCACATCAGGTTTCAGGCCATCCCACCAGTAATGTTGCTTGAGATCCTTGTACATCTTACTTGCTCCTGGATGTATTGAATAGAGCGTAGCATGGGCTTCTTGAAGGATTTTCTGTCTCAGCTCTTGATCTCGAGGAATGCATACTCTCCCATTCAACCTCAGGATCCCATCTTCTCGAATTTCAAACCCGGGTGCTTCACCTTGACGCACCTTTTTACACAAGTCTTGAATCATCGAGCAAACCCCTTGCTTTTGACGGATCTCTTCTATCAAACTACGTTGACAGTCCAAGGAACACAATTGGCCTTGATATATCTGAATCCATACCTCAATCCCGTTTCTTATCAAATCCCTTTGCAAGGCGGATTGAGCAGTCAAGCGAGATAACATCTGCTCCTGGGATGATTTCCTACTGAGTGCGTCAGCGACGACATTTGCCTTGCCTGGGTGATAAAGGATCTCCAGATCATAATCCTTAATCAATTCAAGCCATCTGCGTTGCCTCATATTGAGTTCTCGCTGAGTGAAAATGTACTTGAGGCTCTTGTGATCTGTCAAAATTTGGCAAGTTGTTCCATATAAATAGTGTCGCCAAATCTTCAAGGCGTGGATCACAGCCGCTAACTCTAGGTCATGTGTCGGGTAATTTAGCTCATGAGTCTTAAGTTGTCTAGAAGCATAAGCAATCACCCGATCCTTCTACATTAACACACACCCCAAGCCAAGTTTCGACGCATCACTGTAAACCACATACCCTTCTGAGCCTTGTGGAAGTGCTAAGATGGGCGCAGAAGTTAGCCTTCTTTTCAACTCTTCAAAGCTTCTCTGACAGGCCTTTGTCCATATAAACTTGGTAGTCTTACGAAGTAAGTTGGTCAAAGGTTGAGCTATCTTTGAGAAACCCTCTACGAAGCTCCGGTAATATCCTGCCAGACCCAAGAAACTGCGTACTTCCTTTACATTCTTGGGAGGTTGCCAAGAGGCTACGGTTTCAATCTTCATTGGATCAACTTTCACTCCATCTGCAGAGATGACATGCCCTAGAAATGTGACCTCAGGCAACCAGAATTCACACTTTGAAAGCTTGGCAAATAAACGGTGTTGCCTTAACACTCCCAACACAACCCTTAGATGATTAACATGCTCATCTTGGCTCCGAGAGTAAACCAAGATGTCATCAATGAACACTACCACAAACTGATCCAAGTATTCAATAAAAATCTTGTTCATCAACTCCATGAACACTGCTGGAGCATTTGTCAAACCGAACGGCATCACTACAAACTCGTAGTGCCCATATCGTGTCCGAAATGCAGTCTTTGGGATGTCTTCATCTCGAATTCTCAATTGATGATAGCCAGACCTCAAGTCAATTTTAGAAAACACTACTGCTCCTTGCAACTGGTCTAGCAAATCATCGATACGGGGAAGTGGATACTTGTTCTTGATAGTTATTCGGTTGAGTTCTCTGTAATCAATGCACAACCTCATTGATCCATCCTTTTTTCTTACAAAAAGTACCGGAGCACCCCAAGGCGATGCACTAGGACGAATGAAGCCTTTCTCCGCCAACTCTTCTAGTTGCTTTTTCAACTCTTGCATTTCTACTGGTGCCATACGATAAGGAGCCCGTGAAACAGGTCTTGTTCCCGGATCTAACTCGATGCTGAAATCTACCTCTTTGTGAGGCGGAAGCCCCGACAACTCCTCAGGAAAAACATCCTTGAATTCTCGCACAATAGGAATGTCCTCGAGTCCCGGACTATCCTTGGTTTCTTGAAGGGCATAGCACCAATATCCTACACAACCCTCATTCAACAACTTGACAGCTTTCATAGCACTAATCACCGTCCCAGACTTCTTAGGGTCATGCCCCCAAAACACGTGTTGAGTTCCATCATTAGCGGTTACTGTCACTGTACGACTATGAATATCTAGAACAGCTTTGTATCTAGTCATCCAATCCATACCTAGAATTACATCATCATTTGGCAAGGCCATGACGATGAAATCTGTAAGCCAATCCTTATCCCCAATGCGAATTGGACATTGAAGGATCTCTTTGTCCCCACTTATCTTACTACCATCCGGCAAACCCACAACAAAAGAAGTACCCACAGAACATGTCAAATGCAATCTATCTACGCATGCAGTTGCAATAAAAGAATGAGTAGCACCAGTATCAAAAAGAATCTTAACAGGCTCAGATCGAATCCAAATCGTACCTGTAGCTGTCGGAGCATTTGGATCTTCAGCTCTTCTCATCTCGAACACACGAGGTGGGTGATTGGCTCCAGGACCCCCAACTGTGCTACCACGGCCTCTACCACGACCTTGACCTGGCATAGTATAAGTCTGAGGGGTAGGTCGTGATCGATTTCCTCCAGTTGGCCTAGAAGCAGGTGAGGACCCCTGAGATGGAGCAACCCCTTTGTTGCGACAGAAGTCAGCACGGTGACCCTTTTCTCCGCAAGTAAAGCAAGTTATCGGTGGTCGGGGACAAGCGGTCCTCAGATGATTATGGCTTCCACAATTAAAGCACTGCCTTTGTCCCATTGCACCATCCGACCGTTGAGATGGACCTTGTTGGTTTTGCCTCATGCCCGACTTGTTACCTCCCTGAGGCATGGAACACGGCCTCCCGTCACCCCTGAATCCTATTGTAGTCTTTCTCCTCTTGCCACTACCTTGGGTGACATCAGATCGCTTGTAAGCTGGGTGTGCCATCTCATAAGCCATTGCCTTATTCTGGTAATCTCTCAAGGTAGAGCATTCGAACCCAGCTACATACTCTCTAATCTCTGGTCTCATCCTCTTAGCAAAAGCATGAATGCGTTGCTTCTCTGTGGTCACAGTGTCAGCCACATAAGTTAAATCTCTCTGAAAATTCAGGGCAGCTTCTGCCACTGAAATGTTCTCGGGCTTTGCATCAGCAAACTCTTGAGCTCGAGCATCCCTTAGAGCAGCAGGGCAGAACGCATCTATCAACATCTTAGAAAATTCTTCAAAGTTCACTTCGTGGTCCAGAATCTGCAGAGACCACCAATCAAAAGCATTATCTCGAAGCAAGCTCTAAGCTAGCGACACCTTTCGATCCTCTGGTGCCCTGATCGTGTTGAGAGCTGAAGTGACTTGCCTCAACCACAACTCCACGTCTTTCCCGTGAGCTCCATTGAAAAACGGAAGTTTCATGTAACTGAACTCACGCAGCCACTTGTCAGGTCCGGAGTCTTGACGACCTCTTTCAACTCGAACTGATTCTTCAGATACTTCTTGAACGGGGTGGGGCGATCTCTGAATATTTGGCACCCTAGCTGGGGGTGCTGGTGGAACTGACATCCTAGAATGGGATGCTCTCACAGCAGACCCTTGGGGGTTTGGTACCCTTGAACCAGACAGATGAGAAGCGGCAGCGGCGGGGTTCGGTGCTTGACCACCCCCAAAAAGAACTTGCAAGAAGGATAGAACTTGTTCTTGGACCAAAGACTGTAGCCCAGGTGGACCAGTGGGAGGTGCCTCAGCAGCTGGAGCAGCTGGCGGATCTTGAGCATTGACATTATTTCCAGACCTAGGCCCTACAGGATCTTGGCCTCCAAATCTAGCATTACTCCGCACAACATCAGATCGTTCATCACCTAGTCCCTGATTAGCATTTCTGGCTGGTCCCAAACTCTCTGCAGTTCCCTCAGCCAAGGAAGTAACACGAGGCTCAACAGTAACTCCTCTTCCTCTACCTCTAGGTCTTCCTCTACCTCGAGGCTCAACAGTAACTCCTCTTCCTCTACCTCTAGGTCTTCCTCTACCTCTACCTCTTGCCATTACTAAGTGATACCTAAACATAATAAGTCACTTAGATTTTTCAAGTAATAACTGTAATTAAACAAACAAAATGCTTACAGAGATTCTTCCCAGATGATGTAGCGGTCTCGACGTGTTTCCCTACCTAAAATGCAGCATGCCAAAGTAAAAAGGTTTTAAAGTTTTTACAACTATAAATTGGACCTCACGAGCTCTTTTGTTAGGACCTAGTGCTCTTGTTGACAACCTCGCTCTGATACCAATCTGTAACACCCCGTTGGCGAATACCTAGGGCGTCACAAGGTGGTAGACCTCACAATGGGTCTACTAGAACAAACTGACAACAAACGACTATTTTGGACCTTGCAACAAAAGCACTGCGAGTAAATTCACGAAATCATCCAATCTAGAAGTTTAAAACTCATTTCATAAAACTCATGCATGCAAAAGCCATAATCCTATCAAACATGACAAGAGACGCCAAAGCTAGTCAAAAAGGCAAACACTCAACACAGACTCCCAAACAGAATCATTGTCAAAGCATTTTTTCATAGTCTAAGTAACCAAAAGACTAAAATACTAAAGTCAATCCTCTACGACTCGACACGTCAAGACCGAGCTCCACCATCCGGGATGCAACCTCCTGGCATAATTCCCGTGTCGGAATCCTTACCTAAAACGCCACAAATTGATCACATTAGCCTACGATCCCGGTATGGGTCAAACAAGCAAATCAAATATGTAGCAAAACATTTTTAGTAAAATAAATTCGCATATGTGTACAAATATTAAAGGTATACACAATCATGTTCACAAAAGAAAATCAATAGTAGCCAACATAATGTAGTCTAACATGGAAACATTCATAACCACGTCAAAGTATAATAGTAGCGATTATAAGTGTTTCACCAAGGCACGCATAACCACAACATACAATCTCTTAGACCACATGCAAACATTTTAGACCATTCAACCAAAATCCATAATATACAATAACAATCAAACATCCTCCTCAAATACCTATGGCACCCTCCGGCCTCTCCTCAATGGCGCACGGTCAGGGCGCGTCCTATACACGTGTCCATTCCCCCATTCACCCTTCTTTCCCCGGCTAAACCTCTACTAGAGCGTTTGCCAAATCAATTTGTTTTATTCAATTTTTAGAAGGGGGTTCCTTCCAGCCGCATGATCATGCCCGGGGGCCTCTTCCTCCTCAGCGCACCCACACCCATGACCATACCGGTGGAGCCTAGTGCACGCATGATCATGCCCGGGGGCCTATTTTGGAGCAAAACACGCCAGGACCGAACTGAAGTGGGTTGTGCACGACCCTCTAAGGGTCGGTCCTGAGCACACAATCACACACGAAAACATAAAAACTAGCAAAGGATCGAACACGACTTTAGGGGTCGAGATCGAAGTAAAGACACGAGTTTTAATCAATATAAAAGACGAATCCTAGGGCTAGGGCTACCACAACAACAATCATACATGCTTCCAACAAGAACTCACAATTATCATGCAATTTAGATCATAGAAAAGTCAACTTTCGCAAACAATTCAAGTTATTCAATCGACTTTCGCAAATTAAACAACTTTCTATCTATCCTTCAACCTAGGAATATCAACTTTCGCAAATAATCATATTAGAACTAATCAAGCAATCAACTTTACACTTTCGCTTTTAGGTTAATCACAAGATACGCCTCAACTGTCGCAAAGGAATTTAGCACAAGATAGATAGATATGATCATCAAGCATTCAAATTATGAATTCACGTTTTAGACATGCATGATTGTGTTGGGTTTTCCCCCAACCCTAGAATTTTAAGAAAACTACTCACTCATGGCAAAGAAACAAGAAAACTTGATTAATCCAAACGAAATTCAAATTAAAACAAAGAAGAAATCTTACAAAAAATCTTAACCTTGTTCTCCAAGTCTCCCTTCCAAAATAACCAAAAAGCGGAACTAAAAACGAGCTAAAACCGGAACCTTTGAACTAAAGGGTTTAACCTCCTTTTATAGAGGAAAAGGAACCCTAAATAAACTAGGAAACAAGATAAAACAACTTTCCTAAAATACAAAGATAGAATATATCTAAAAGATCACGGAATAAAGCAAAGTCGGCGCCACGCACGACCCAACTTGGGTCGATCACGACCCACTTCAGTTCGGTCCTGACGTTGTTTACTTGTGTTTTCTTTGCTTTTTGTAGTTTATCAATTAATCTTTAGCACTATTCCCATTCCTGTGGACGAACCTGACTCAGCTATACTCAGCGGGGTCTTGAATATAAATTTATTTGTTCAAGAACCCTTCAACAATCAATCATCTTTTGGTTAGTTTATTAAGAAAATAAAGGACATTTCAGAATAAGAGCACTAATTCGACGTATGATTGCTACTTGGTTTGAGATCTGACTGTTTTTCTTTTGTGTATTCATTCGGAGATTTGAACCACCTTATCTCGGCTACAATGAGTGGAGTCACATGCTATCTTCGGTTCCCAAGACAACTGCACTCTGACCTCCGCAAGCTTGCAGTAAACCTCATCCCTTTCCCACGTCTCCACTTCTTCATGGTCGGTTTTGCCGCTCTCACCTCCCGTGGGTCCTAGCAATACCGATCCCTAATTGTCCCAAAGCTCACCCAACAGATGTGGGATTCCAAGAACATGATGTGTGCAGCTGACCCTCGTCATCGAAGATACATCAATGCCTCTGCCATGTTCAAGGGTAAGATGACGACAAAAGAAGTGGATGAGCAGATGATGAATGTCTAGAACAAGAACTCATCTTACTTTGTTGAGTGGATCCCAAATAATGTCAAGTCAATTGTTTGTAATATCCCACCAACTGGCTTGAAGATGGCGTCGACATTCATTGGAAACTCAATCTCGATTCAAGAGATGTTTAGGCGTGTGAGTGAGCAGTTCACTTCCATTTTCAGGAGGAAAGCTTTCTCACATTGGTACACTGGGGAAGGTATGGTTGAGATGGAGTTTACGGAAGCATAGAGTAGTAATATGAATGATTTGGTGTCCTAGTACCAGCAGTACCAGGATGCAATTGCTGATGAAGAAGACGATGAATATTAAGATGAGGAAGCTTACGAGGACGAGTAAATGAATGAGAGTGGCCTTGATTGATTGACTGCTTGTCAAATGTATACATTAGTTGCTGGCAATTGGGTGTGGATTGGTGGTAATGGTTGAAGTAGGTTTTTTTTCCATAGCTGTCATTGTTTCTTGTCTCTTAGGATATGAAGGCAATTGGGTGTAGATTGGATTAGTGAGCATTACATTAAAATCAAACACTACACATAAAAGCCCTTGATGAATTAGGATATGACGGCTATTTTCTGCTGGTGTTCTCTGATATACTGGTTCTATGTAGTGAGATACTGGGTTGTAACTTTCTCAACTATTTATGTACAGTGTTTGGGTTCTAAGCACTTTCCAAAAATGTGTTTCGTTTTAATTTTAATTTTCACGTAGTGAGATGCTGAGATGTTTCACAAAATTTGTTGAATTTTTAAGAAACTTTCTCAATTGTGTGCGCGGCATATGGAAATGTGTTTCGCCTGCGTTTTAATTTTCTCATAGATAAACTTCTGGACAATGAAAACCCATAATTGATTTGGAAAATTTTCCAAAAAACTTCCGGCACAATGTGCAAATTTCAGCATTTGCATTGGAGTCCATGTATCCAATCAGAGGCAATGTAAAAGAATCCATACACAAGTAAGGCAATGTAAAAGAATCCATACACAAGTAATTCATATTCAAAAGGACTCCCAAAGCACACCTAGATCGACGTTACCTCCTGAGACAACAATT
Organism: Fallopia convolvulus; assembly: GCA_964016875.1. NCBI lineage: Eukaryota > Viridiplantae > Streptophyta > Magnoliopsida > Caryophyllales > Polygonaceae > Fallopia > Fallopia convolvulus. The sequence continues at coordinate 11,278,758 of OZ024723.1, read as the reverse complement.
GTTTAATTTTTGCAGTCCTTCCATGCTTGGTTTCTCTGAAAGGTCTCAGATAAGACAGCAGCTAGTCCAATGGCTCCACTAGGCTCAACCGCAACCTTGGCAATCTCGTAGCAAAGCCTCATTGCTTCTACAATCTCCTTGTCTTCCACAACTATGATACCATCCACAAATCCTTCCTTGCATTATCAAGCAATGGCAAGTCAAATCTATAACTCGAGAGGGTGAATGTGTACTACAACGAGGCCAGCTGTGGCTGGTTCGTTCCTAGGGCGTTGCTCATGGACTTGCAGCCTGAACCATGGGCAGCTTAAGATCCGGTCCTTACGGCCTAATCTTCAGGCCCGATAACTTCGTCTTCGGTCAGTCTGGTGTCGGCAATAACTAGGCCAAGGGACACCATACCGAGGGCGCTGAGCTCATCAATTCTGTGCTTGACGTTGTGAGGAAGGAGGCCGAGAACTATGATTGCCTTTAGGGTTAACATTTACTCTCGTTCGGTGGTCCGCAGTACCTTGCATTCACTAGGCCTAATATTGCATTTGTCGTTAACCGCCTCTGTCAAGATATGCACGTTCCCACTGAAAAACACGGGAAAGCGGCTAAGCGAGTTCTTAGGTACCTCAATGATACTACAGATCCAAGTTCACCATCTCCTCCACTCGCAATTTCTCCATCTCCATTTTTTCTGATGCTAACTGGGCTAGCGATCTTACTGATCGCCACTCCACCAGCGCGTACTGCCTATACCATGGCCCAAATCTGATATCATGGAGTTCCAAGAAACAAGCAACCGTGGCTCGATCATCTACCGAGGCCAAGTATAGAGCCCTTGCGCTCGCTACGTGTGAAGCAATTTGGATCCAACAACTCCTCTCGGACATTGGCATCTCCTTGACTCAACCCCCAATTCTATGGTGCGACAACATTACCTTGCCATTAACACGGTCCTTCATCATAAAATCAAGCATTTAGGATTGGACTATCATTTTCTCCGAGAGCGTGTTAAAGCAAAGACTCTTCCAGTGGCTTTCATTTATTCCAAAGATCAAAAAGCTGATGTGCTCACGAAGCCCCTACCTACGGCTCGATTTCTTCAAATGCGATCACATCTTGGCTTACACCAGTTTCAATCGAGGGAGGATAGTAACATATGCAAATAAATATCAACTTGTAATGGGACAAGTGTCCCCAATTCTAGAATCATCATGTCAAGTGTCCTCTACATCAGAGAGAGAACATCCTTATAAATATTGTACTGCTTTCTTGAATGAAATTGAGGAGAAATACTATCCTTCCTTGCATTATCAAGCAATGACGAGTCAAATCTGCAACTCGAGAGGGTGAATGTGTACTACAACGAGGCCAGCTATGGCTGGTTCGTTCCTAGGGTGGTGCTCATTGACTCGAAGCCTGGAACCATGGGAAGCTTAAGATCCGGTAATTACGACCTGATCTTCAGGCCCGATAACTTCATCTTTGGTCAGTCCGATGCCAGCAATAACTAGGCCAAGCGACACCATACCGAGGGTGCTGAGCTCATCGATTTTGTGCTTGATGTTGTGAGGAAGGAGGCCGATAACTATGATTGCCTTCAGGGTTAACATTTACTCTCGTTTGTTTCGTAAATCAGACCAATCAGACCATCTATTGTTGTTTTAGTTTGGTTAAGTGGCAGTGGATCTCCTTGATAATCTTTTCTTTGCGAATATTCTTTTTACTTCTTTCTTTTGAATTAAATTAACTTAGTTTGATTTCCAAGATTTTACGGGTGTTTTTTTGGGTATAGCAGTAAGTATTACTAATTTGAACCGGGACTTTTCGATGTGCTGTAACCCAGTCTTAGAAGGAGTTGAAAGAATTTGGCAATGAGATGTAATTGCCCTTTCTAATAGTTTCTTGCAACATTAGTGTGAATTCTAAAAGACTCTTCTCCGTCTGTGTGTGAACGCAGGATTCCAGGTGTGCCACTCGCTATGAGGAGGAACAAGATCGGGAATGGGAACCCTACTCATATCAAAGATCCGAGAGGAGTATCCAGATAGGATGATGCTCACCTTCTCGGTGTTCCCATCGCCTAAGGTATCTGACACCGGTGTTAAGCCCTACAATGCTACTCTCTCCGTCCACTAGCTGGTTAAGAATGTTGATGAGTGTATGGTGCTTGATAAGGAGGCTCTTTATGATATCTGCTTATGTACTCTCAAGCTCACCACTCCAAGTTGTAAGATCCAGTCCTACCTCCTTTTTCTATGTTTGCTCAATTATCATAGTCTCTCAAAGGCTAGAAGTATGTGTTGGGTTTGGACATTTGGTAAATTATGTCAGTCTACTATGGCTAGAAGTGTGTTGGTTTTGGTAAGTACTCATGAAAATCTTGACAATCCATGTTTGAAACAATCTCATATTCGGGTAAAGATCTGTGAAAAGCTAAACCAAGCCAAATCTACCCTAAGATATTTGATAACTGTGTTGGGTTAGTTATGTGTGATAAAATAAAGTTTGAGACAGTAGAATAAGGTATACCATAATGTTGTTATGATCAATCATCCTTTGGTTAGTTTATTAAGAAAATAAAGGACATTTCAGAATAAGAGCACTAATTTTGAAGTATGATTGATATTTGCTACTCGACCTCCGCAAGCTTGCAGTAAACCTCATTCATTTCCCACGTCTCCACCTTCTTCATGGTCGGTTTTGCTCCTCTCACCTCCCGTTGGTCCTAGCAATAACGATCCCTAACTGTCCCAAAGCTCACCCAAAAGATGTGGGATTCCAAGAACATGATGTGTGCAGCTGACCCTCGTCATGGAAGATACATCAATGCCTCCCCAATGTTCAGGGGTAAGATGAGCACAAAAGAAGTGGATGAGCAGATAATGAATGTCCAGAACAAGAACTCATCTTACTTTGTTGAGTGGATCCCAAATAATGTCAAGTCAACTATTTGTGATATCCCACCAACTGGCTTGAAGATGGGATCGACATTCATTGGAAACTCAACGTCGATTCAGGATATGTTTAGGCGCGTGAGTGAGCAGTTCACTGCCATGTTCAAGAGGAAAGCTTTCTTACATTGGTACACTGGGGAAGGTATGGATGCGATGGAGTTTACAAAAGCAGAGAGTAATATGAATGATTTGGTGTCCTAGTACCAGCAGTACCAGGATGCAACTGCTGATGAAGAAGGCGATGAGTATGCAGATGAGGAAGCTTACGAGGACGAGTAAATGAATGAGAGTGGCCTTGATTGATTGACTGCTTGTCAAATGTATACATAAGTTGCTGGCAATTGGGTGTGGATTGGTGGTAATGGTTGAAGTAGGTTTTTTTTTCCATAGTTGTCATTGTTTCTTGTCTCTTAGGATATGACGGCAATTGGGTGTGGATTGTAGGGATGGAAATCATTCATGGATGTCGAATCCATCCGCACACCCGATCCAAATATATAGATAAAACCCGATCTAAGACGGATGATGGATGGGTGACGGATGGACTAAATAATTGGTGGGTTGGATGCGGGTGGAGGGTCATCCGACCCACCACCCGATCCATCACCCATGCAACCACCCGACCCGTTTCATCCGCTTAATAATTGTATATACATTTGAGTTTTTTCTTTATTTTGTTTTAATGTATTGAATTTGTAAAGAATATTTTATAAATTTAAATTATTTATTATATTTTATTAGGTTGAATTCTAGATAATGGTTTATCTTTATACTTAGATTTTGTAATTTTTATGAACTACACTTGTATTTTTATGGTGAAATATAACTATTATAAATGTTTTGATGAGCTAGACCAATAAAAATATGTACAATTAAACACCCGATTATTTCACCGTAAAACCCGACGGATGATGGACGGACGGTTGACGGATGATGACTTTCACGGGTGATGGACGGGTTAGGTGGAGCATTTACTTCATGGATCAGTTGATGGTATTAGGTTATCCATCCATAACCCAATCTATTTCCATCCCTAGTGGATTGGTGAGCATTACATTAAAATCAAACACTACACAAAAGCCCTTGATGAATTAGGATATGACGGCTATTTTCTGCTGGTGTTCTCTGATATACTGGTTCTATTTAGTGAGATACTGGGATGTTTCCAAGATTTTGCTGAGTTTCTAAGAAGAAACTTTCTCAACTGTTTATGTACAGCGTTTGGGTTCAAAGCACTTTCCAAAAATGTGTTTCGTTTTAATTTTAATTTTCACGTAGTGAGATGCTGAGATGTTTCAAAAAAATTGCTGAATTTCTAAGAAAATTTCTCAACTGTGTGCGCGGAATATGGAAATGTGTTTCACCTACGTTTTAATTTTCACATAGATAAACTTCTGGACCATGAAAAACCAAAATTGATTTGCAAATTGTTCCAAAAAACTTCGGGCGCAATGTGCAAATTCAGCATTTGCATTGGAGTCCATGTATCCAATCAGAGGCAATGTAATAGAATCCATACACAAGTAATTCATATTCAAAAGGACTCCCAGAGCACGCCCAGATCGATGTTACCTCCTGAGACAACGATTGCTATGTTTTTGCAGTCCTTCCATGCTGGGTTTCCCTGAAAGGTCTCAGATAAGACAGCAGCTAGTCCAATGGCTCCACTAGGCTCAACCGCAACCTTGACAATCTCGTAGCAAAGCCTCATTGCTTCTACAATCTCCTTGTCTTCCACAACTATGATATCATCCACAAAATCACGTACGATTGGCCTGTTCAATTGACATGTTCAGCATATATTGAGCAACATGACAATCTCAAGTCCTAAGATTTGCTCCTACAATTATTGATTCATTCAAAAGTTTAGCCAAATGAGCAGTTAATGGAAAAAAAAGGAAGCAGTTTTCACCAAGTAAGATCTCCAAGGGATGCCCTTAGCCCATCAGCAATTGTGTTAGTCTCTGGAAGTGTTATGATTTTCCCTGCCTGTTTAGATAGAGCTGCATCATTAGCTCCTCTTGGCTCAGCAGCCAAAACCCGTATGGCTGGATTGATTGATTTGGCAGCTAGTGACACCCCTGATATCAGTCCACCACCTACAAAGTTATTGAACATTTGTAAGTGAAATTTGAAAATATACTAATGCAAAATGAAGTACTGTGCAAGAAAACAGTAATATCTGATACAATTCCAGCTAAGGAAAAGCTGTTGAAAACTTGCCTAAAATTCAGTAATCAATTAGTCTATTATTTTGTGTTTAAGGAAATAAATCCCTAATTGTTAGGGTAGCTTATCTTATTATCTATCTATCCTTTCCTAATTATATATTAGTGACTGATTATTAAAGCCATAGCTAGAGTCAGTAAAAGGCATTCTAATTATGAAATAAAAAGCCTTTTCCTGCATAAATTCCTATTTGGAGATTCTACTCCGAGTGGTCCTTAACATATCCATACCCATATTTGATATCCTGATATGGATACCAAACGGGCCCTAAGCCTACATATAAAAGCTTGGCTTAAAACAACAAACCGCTTATTGGAACTATGATTGTGTCAACTTCAGGGTGCTCCTCCAACAGCTCCAGTGATATAGTCCCTTGTCCACTACAATACCAAAATAAAAAAGCTTGAGGAAACTATTGAACTTATTCTATAGGCAATAATATGAGGAAGACGCTTATGTGTGATTTAAAGAGGGATGCACTCACAAGTGCAATTAAGTATTCAGAAATGGCCAAACTTACTAAAAATCAATTTTGATAAAGCTGAATTATAAAATGTTTCTAGACAGAAGTTGCATGGAGTACCTTATGACACGTCTGTCGTTGTATGGGTGAATAAGAACAGCACCAGTTTCCTGCAAGACCTTGGCAGCAGTACTCTCTCTTGATTGCATGGTGGGTTCACACTCGATAACCTTTCCACCATAACGCAAAACATTCTGAACTTTGCATTTTGGAGCATTTTTTGGAATAATTATGTATGCTGGGATTCCTCGAAGGTTTGCAGCCAAAGACAATGCTGCAGCATGGTTCCCACTATGTTTTGCACATGAGCAATGTTATTGAACCAAGGCATTCAATAAGAGTACATTGTTAGTACTTAGTACTGCATAACATATTCAACCTCAAAATGTATGAAAATAGTAATAATCACTGCTTTGATGAATGTTGGATCTGATAAGAGGTGAAGAGTTTCTTAAATTCACATATCTTCAAAGTGATATTTATATATATCAGATATAAATTAAAGAAAATCCGAGATACTGCTGAAAAAAAACGACAAAGAGCACAGGAAAAAAAAACCTGCTATGAGTTAAAACACCTTTCTCTGCCTGCTCTTCACTGAGTGAAAGTACTGCATTTGAAGCACCTCTGAATTTGAAAGCTCCACTGTAACATAAAAGACAAGCCTTCTTTAATTGCTGAAGCTAAGATTAATAATAATTAAATTACAATTTAACCACCATAGAATAATTAAGATCCCTAAACATATCTTTTTTACCCATTCATGCTCATTGGCTTTTATACACTGCCTTTGAGATAATCCCTATATCAATTTTGGTGCATTCTAACTAAATTCAGTTATTATTGTCACATAGCTGAATTTCAGTTTTTCTTGGGTCTATCGGGTGTACCCCCTTCCCTTGGGGGTACCCCCATCTTGACCCCCCAGATTCCGCTGTAGTGGAGCCTCACTGGGTCAATGAGATGATGATTAAGGGCCTAACTCGCCCTCACCCTTTCTGAAAACATTCACATTTGAACAGCAGGTTTCTCCCACTCCCAGCCATCGAGTCAATAGTTTTTGAGGACATGACAGGAGTTCTGTGAACAACTGGTTTGATTCGATTCCATGCTTCCTTTACTGAGGATATATCAGCAGCATACTTGTCAGGTCCATCCATTGCAACAATTGCACTACCTATTAAAAAAAAAAAAAAATTGGTAAACACTGCCGAAGTCATTTCTCCTATCTGAAACAAGCAAAGCCAATAACAATAGCAAAATCCCAAAGCCAGTGTATCTTTTACAGTATACCTATCACTTGATTAATTCCATTAAACCTAGAAACTAGCAAGCACTATCGTAGGCATTAAAACACTAGCCAAGCCAAACTACCCAAATGCACATTAAATAAACAAATACCACATTTTTGGAATATCCATAGAAAGATGGATGCCAAACAGCATCGGCTTGTGGTTCAAGGTAGGGTCTCAATACTCATAAATAGTATCTATACTATAATACTTTTTTTTGGTAGAATATCTATACTATAATACTTGGTTCAAGTTTCATCACCGTGCCATGTAAACCAATCCAGGTAAGAGCCACAAATCACAAAGTCCAATAAAATTTCAGTAGAAAACTAATTGAAAGACATGAAAATTTATGCAAATCAGGATTACTAACTCCATATGTATAATATTAACACAATACTTGTTAACCGATGAAAATTCTGGTTACCCAGGATACAATCAGGTGAAATTCCAGATACCATGATACAATACACTCTTCCTCTCTACTCGATAACCCCATTGCATACCCAAATCATTTCAACTTAACCTAGAAGCCACAGGGCTGTCGCAAATACTATCATAATTAGTGAGGGAGAAGAGAAGAAAAGGCGAGGTTTGCAGACGTACAAGCTGAATCGAGATTAAATGTAGGGTAATTGGCAAGCTCGATAGCCTAATACAACATCAAGAACAATCAAGCAACTATAACATTAGAGAGCGAAAGTTTTCGGACCTGATAAATGCCCCTTTGGAATTCGATTACCCTTAGGATTTAGAGCTCATAGGGTAAAAATTGGAAAATAGGCTTAAGTCACAAGTATATGAATGTATATTAGAAAATAGGCTCATACATAAGTAAGGTTTGTGGCCGAGATTCGCACCACCGGAGTGAGAGAAGATTGTCGTCAGGCAATCGTGATGTGATTGGTTGTGTTCAGCAACGGAGGGTGGATTAATTTTCACCAAAAATAATTTGAATGGGTTAAATTACTTTAATTTAAATAATAATTATTAAACTTATCTTATTTTTTATTTTTTTATTATTAAATTTAGTCATTTTTATTTTGTTTTATTTTTTAGGGTAGGTTGGGACTTGAAGCCAAGGCCACTCTAGTGTCCATTTATGATTGTGTTGTTAGTGAATTTTGACACGGTTTGTGATGACGATAGTGTTAGTATTTGGGAAATAAGGGGACCTTAACTCTGATACTATATGAAATTTAGAACTTTTTTTATCTTATTAAACAAAGATTATTCCATTTATATAAGAAGAGATAGATACATGAGGTTATAAAGGTAATTATGCACAAGATAATAGTTCCTATGACACTTCCACAACGTGCCATGATAAAAAAAAAACATGAGATAGTTGGTGATTGTTGTAGCGCTGAATGGAATAAAGTCAAAATAGAGAATGGAGACCAAAAATGTTCCATTAGAGTATCACAATATCCTTATGTTTAGATCCACTCTTTAGATGGGGGTTAGAAAATGGAAAATGTTAGATTATTGTGCAATTGTTCATTGAACTTCTGGTGTGCTTAATTTTTTTTGGTTTAGGATACTGCCCGTAAGAGTCGAAACGAAAACCTCATGGTACTACCATGAAATCTTAACTATTTGACTAAATACCTGATGGCTTTGGTGCGCTTAATTTTGTAGTCCTTCTATAGTCCTTTTTAGCATATTTTTACTTCCATTTGAGGATCTAATTCCAAGTAAAGCTTTTCGATTTAGTATGATTGAATTTGTGAAAATAAGCTTTCCACATCTAATCATGGATACAATAAAAGCCTATTATATAAGTTGGTAGATTACTCCTATTGGCAATTGGTTGTATGATAGAATTCGATTGCACTTATCGCGGTTGTGCGCATGAACTAACATTCACTTCATTGGTTGGCCCATTAGATTTTATCATGGCAATAGAGTCAGTTTCAATCTAGCCTGACTCTTAGATGATTGAGCTTGTCGGCTTTTAAGGCTCATGCTAAGTGATAACTTGGCTAGGCCAATTGCCACTGAAATAAGCTTCCTATATCGAAAGTTAGATGAAATAAAGTCTAGTATATAAGTTTGGAATTATCAATAGTATCATAAGTCATTTTTAAAAAGGGAAAAAAATATGAGGTTTGGGTGGAAATAAAAAAAAATGAGTCTCTCTTACACAATATCACTCTTTTTTTTAATAAGTGGCCTAGTTAAAATTTTGCAATGTTTGAATGATGTAATAATATGCACTCATCTTTCCTTAACTTATATATAAGACAAGATTTTATTAATTTTCTTCTTCTTAAAATATATATGATATTTTTATCTACATATTGATATCCATATTGAATATATTATAAAATAAGTAGATGTATAATATTTAATCATTAGTATTTAAAGATATATAGGAAGATGATAAAAGACTTGTATAAATATTATGGATGTGAAATAAGAGTATCATAAGATGATGTGGAGGAGAGCTGGAGAGAGAGAAGTTAAAAAATGAAATATGATATTCATCTCAAACATCATGAATGTAGATGCTCTAATACTCCTTTAGAATGATTCCTAATCAGACAAAAATGTTTGTTTTATGTCATAATAGGTGGATGTAGCCATTTGAGGGGGTGTATAGAGAAACTTGTTCAGGCCATTTGAGGGGGTGCATAGAGAGAAACTTGTTCATGAGAATTGATGCCCACGACTTTTGTTTAATCACAATTTGTGTATACAAGTACATCGATCTTTAAAACATTCCTAGTCAAGTAGTGATGAAGGTATTGCACGTAAATTTGAATTGAGATGATCGATTATAGTTTTTATGCAAAATGCTATGTTGTGTGGATGAGATAAATTTGAAGTTTAATGCAGTCATTGTTAAGGTCATGGTGTTGATCGATGTTGATGTTGATGGTGCATGCGTGTCTATGCTCTTGAGATAAACTTAATGCACATTTTTAGCCTAACTAGTGTTGTTTCCGTATTATATACGTGTGATTATAAAAATATATAAATTATTTTTAGGGAAATTCTGTCTGGTACCCTTCAGTTTTGTACTTTTTCGAGTGGTGCCCAAAAAAAAAAAACTTAATTCATGTGATACCCCCGAGTTTTTGTTTTAATTTGTCCCGTGCCCTTTTATTCATTTTCCTTCCATTTATGCACAATTCCGTAACTTCCGTTAGATTTTTATTTTGAAAAAGGAAAAAAGGTTTTAAGAAAAAAAACTTTACTCTTTAATAAGAGCCTCATCGGTAAGTACGCTATTCAGTGGATGATCCACATTAACATTCATCCACTTAGAAGGATCACTTTTGACAATATAGTTCAAAGACCGGCAAAGCATTTCAACAGAGAGCAAATCCTTGACACCCAGATACCGAAGGGCCAAGAACATAGCATAATGTGGTTCACCTCCATGGCTTTCATCTGAGATCTCACTACAACGTTGTACATCTTCAAGGTTAGATCCAGCTTCTGAATGAACTGAATCAGCCTCGGAACCGAAATCCAAAATATCCTCCACATCATTTGCAACAATAACCCTCTCAAGATAAAAAGTATTCTGCTTTGAATCAGATTCATCAATTCCAACTCCATGAGAGCTCGCAGGCCATAACCTCCTCCAAGCTTTACTCTGCCTCCTTGTCAGCATCTCCTCCGCCTACATTCTCTACACTCTCCGCCTCGTATCTCACCTCCACGATTGCCTCACCAATTACAACTCCAACGCCCCAATTCATCTCCGCCGCCTCCCAATTCTCTACCAAATTTAACGATTCCTCAAAATCCGACGCCGGGAATCTCAATTTCAGCCCCTCCTGCCTCCTCCGATGCCGATGAACATCTCCCGCCTCGTCTTCGACATTGCTCCTCCTCGAAGCTCTGATCGAAGCAGAAGAAATAACCTAAATATCCGGTACAAGCCCCAATCCGGCATGAGAGGCGCCGTCTGGCTCAACAGCTGCGTCCGCACAAGAACAAAAGACGCCGACGTCCTCTCGCCGATTCGGATTTCCGCCGACACATTTGGCTTTGCCTACATCCACAAGAAAGGACACCGCTCCGCCATCTGGATCTCTCCGAGACGTTGCGTTTGGGGATGAACGATGTGAAATTGCATTTGGGGATGAACGATGTGAATTTGCGTTTGGGGACGAACGATATGAATCTGAATATCTGATGCGATTTTACTTTAATTGTTTCTTTTCTTTTTTTTTAATTTGTGTTTTTTTTAAATCAATTTAACGGAAGATTAATGATATGGTAAAAAAAGGTACGGGGCGGAATAGGATTAAAACTCGGGGTTATCACGCGGAATAACTTATTTTTTTGGCACCACTCGGAAAAGTACAAAACTGAGGGGTACCAGTCGGAATTTCCCTTATTTTTAATATTAATAAAATAATTTTAATTTTATAGTTTAATTTACTCTGAGATACACATTTAATACAACTAACTAAACATATTTAAAATACAATTTTTTCAAAAGAAAAATCATAAAATATAAAGTAAAATTATAACTCAAGTAAAATCCACAAAAAATAGTGAGTTTCCAAAACTTTTTCATAGAAAGGTTCAATAAAATATACTATGTATAATTCAATAATAAATAAACATAATTTTCAAATTCCAAGATATTGTAAGAAACTTATGCTTAAATCAATAATAAATTAAGTTATCTAACAACAAAGAAAAATAATGCACACTACATATTTTATCTTACCTATGCTAAACAGTCCTTCATCAAATTTAGTTAGAAATTCCTTATTATGTACTTCGCACAAATTGAATATATATGTGCAATCAATATAATTATTTCAATAAGCTTATAAAGAAGTTTTTATATGTATTGAAATTGTATAGATCAAATAAAATAACGCCATTTCCGAATAGCGCACCCTTTTTTTTCATAATAGCGCACCCTCCAGCCGCTACGGCCGGAGGGTGCCCAACCGTTACGGCCGGATACGCTCCAGCCATAACGGTCGGACGTGCTCCAGCCGTAACGGCTGGGCAAAGTCTGGCCGTTACGGCTGGAACGTATCGGGCCAGAACAGAACGACTGGGGTTTTGGTTTAGGGTTTTAAGTTAGTTTATGTATGTATTATATACTTTATATATTGTTGTATGTCTCTATATGATTCAATTTTGGATCTTTGGGTGGATTGTTAAAGCCCTAACAAATGTAGCATGTTCAACTTACCATTTTTCGTGCGCTATTAGATGACCAAACTCAAGTTTAAAAACAACAAACAACTTCATTGCTTCAAAACCATGAACTTACAAACAACACTTGCTTGTACACGAAAAAACATCGAAATATGACTTACTGAATCACGAAATGACAAACAACACTTGCTTCTAAAGCCGAAACATGAAAAAACAACAAACAACATTAATCCTCAGGCGTAATATTATCAACTGCCCGAATCTCAGCACCATCAAATAGGCGAAGCTGTGCAGCCGTTTCTTTAGCTATCATACGATCTGTTATATCGTTGTCGTTCAGGAAAAAGCGGCAATATCCTGGTGGTACTCCCACGCCAGATTGGCTCCAAGATATGACCAAGTTTCGTAGGGTGCCCTCGGGTACCATGGTCCATTCCGATCTGCTCTCCTTAGCACCTTGTACGAGAACGATGGAGATGTTGATGAAGCGTGGAGTAATGGCGTAGGTTCGCGAGGAACATGCTGCTTTCCTAGGAGCCATGGATGGAGATGAAATTCTGGTTTGGGTTTGAGGTTGGATGGATGGAAGTCTTCTCTTATGGTTAAAAATTGGTCTACCCTCAATGTGATGTACATGCATGGGTCTTGTCACAAGAAAAACTCATAATAGTGTCATCAAAACATTAAATGGTATACTGTTATCAGAACATTAAATGGGACAGAACTTTGTTCATAATAGCGCACCCTCCAGCCGTTACGGCCCGAGGGACCCTAGCCGGAACGGACAGAGGGAACCCAACCGTAACGGCTGGAAGCTCTCTGGCCGTTACGGCTGGGGTCCCTCGGGCCGTAACGGCTGGAGTCCCTCGGGCCGTAACGGCTGGATGTTTATTGAAACCGACGAATTAAATGCACTCAACTACCTTAACTCTTTTCCGCCGTAGCCTTTTTAATGCCCATAGCCGTAGCCTTTTTAATGCCCATAGCCGTAGACCTCAACCACTACCATTCATCTCTATTACAAAACCCACAACACTTCTCCAAACCCACAACACTTCTTCATGATTTTCAATCTTCAACCATGAACAACAAAGGAGATTATTTAATGGATTTAGAAGATCAAGCCTTGAACATCAACCATAATGAGGTATGTATTATTTATTTGTTCCAAGTTGCTTTCTTCCACCACTCTACTTCACTCTACTATATTTGGAAGAAAAAAATTGTGTAAAACTACATATTTATCACTAGATAGTTTTAAAGTAGAAAAAAAAGAGTGTATTATATTTTACAGAATCTTATTTAAGCTTTGTTTTAATCCTTGTAGGAAGATAATGAAGTGTACATTGGGCTTGATGCATTGAGGATCGAAGATGGACAGAGTGATCCCGCATACAATAATTCTGTTTATGGATGTCCCCAGGTGCAGTCAGAACCGATTCCGTTTGGTGGAGATTGGTATAGTAGTGTATATCCGTCGATGCATCCAAGTCAGATGCCAACTACAGGTGATTGGGGTGGATACTATCAGATGTGTCCCGATCAGTACGACAATGGGTATGCTCAGATGAATACCGATCAGTACAGTACTAATTATACACAGATGGAGTCACTGGCGAGGCGTGGGCTTCCATCTTTGAGCGGCATGCCACGGTTTTTGGAACCCGTGGAGGAGGTGGTGCAAGAGTCCGATGACTATACAGAGTTATTTACCACAGATAGGATATTTGGTAGTAGAGAGGAGGCCATAGAGTGGGTTAAGACAACAGGTATTGAAAATAACATGTGCATTCGAACTGGGCGGACAAAGAAGTCTACATTATTTGGTCAGCTTGGCAAGACCTGGTTGGTATGCGAGAGGGAAGGGGTTTACACCCCGGAGAGAAGGGAAGTAAAGAAGGTCCAAGAGACCATTAAGTCCAAGAAATGTGGTTGCAAGTTTGCAGTGACTTGTATTGAAGGTCCAAGAGGATCGTGGAGGATTGAGGTTGTGCATGGAATTCACAACCACAGGATAAATTCCAATTTGCATGGGCATGCACTCGCTGGAAGACTCACCGGCCAAAAGCTGAAGTTGGTGGAGTCGATGTCATCAAGCAATTGTACCCCGACCCAGATTGCAGTGGCATTGAAAGATTTGCCAATGAACTTCACGAGTAAGAAATAGATCTACACAGCAAGATATGGTTTAAAGAAGGCTGGTTTGGAGGGGCGAACAGTTGTTCAAGAGTTCTTCCTCCGAACTAAGGAGAACAACTACTTCGTGGAGCACAGATTAGATGATAAAAGCAATCGGATTAGTGACATCTTCTTCTCCGGTCCTGATTCGATATCACTTCTTAAGGCATTTCCCTACGTCTTAGTACTCGACTACACATACGCTACAAACAAGTAAGTCATACAATTCGTTTTTAAGTTTTTATGCACTTATTATGAATCAAATCTAGATTCTGTTGAACATGGCCGTAACGGCCAGATTGTATCGGGCCTTTACGGCTGGAGAGCCTCTGGCCGTTACGGCTGGAGAGCCTCTGGTCGGTCCGGCTAGAGAGCCTCTGGCCGGTACGGCTGGAGATCCTCTGGCTGTTACGGCTGGTTTAAACAGAATTAAAATCCCCCACCTAATCCTTTCCTAAATCTACAGGTACGGTATGCCTTTCTTAGAAATTGTTGGATTTACCTCAACATGGCTGAATTACACTGTAGCCGGAGCTTTCTTGGCCTTTGAGAGGGAGGAAAACTTTGCTTGGGTCGTAGAACAACTTCAAAAGCTTTGTGCATTCGCGCAGATTGAGCCTACCTGTTTTGGTGACAGATCGTGAGCTGGCTTTGATGAATCCATTGGATAAGATGTTTCCGAGATCGAAGCGCCTTCTTTGTAGGCGGCACATTGAGAAGAATATTGAAGCTAGAGCAAAGAATCTAATGAAGAATGTAACAAGTGCAAAATACTTTTCGAATGATTTTTGGGTATTGTTTAAGGAAACGACAATAGATGGCTATGAAAGGGAGTTGGCAAGGCTAGAAACAAAATGGTCTATGTGGTCGCGTCTTCTGCAATATGTCAAAAAACAATGGCTTGATCCATACAGGACAAGATTTGTTTCTGCTTGGACAGACATAGTATTGACATTTGAGTGTAATACAACAAACAGGTATGCACATCTATTCCCTAAAAGACAACACGGTATATGGTCTCATCCTTTAAACATTTGGGAGTTAATAGTTATTTTGAATTGCAGGGTAGAAGCACAACACTCATCCTTGAAACATTGGATTGAGACTGCAAACAACCGTTTAGATACAGCATTTAGCTTATTCCATACATCACTAGAGATCCAAGTGAATAACATAAGGGCCTCCTTCAATGCATGTCGTTTAAAGACGCGGTCTCATTTGGTCGTAGTTGATGTTTTTAAGCACTTGAAGTACGCTGTTTCTGACAAGTGCATGGAGTTCTGATTGAAGAGTATCGTAAGGGTGAAGGTGTGTCTTTTGACATGAGGTGTACATGTACTAGACCGGTGACACACGGGTTGCCTTGTTTCCATACTATTGCACGTATGTGACTCTAGAGGTTCCCATTCCTCTTACTGCAGTGCACGTTTTTTGGAGGACCCTTGACATAGAGAGAGTAGTACAAAACGAGGATGTTGAAGGGTGCAAGGGCAGAGTTGCAAAATGTTTGATGGATGACTTCTACAAGAACACATTCCCACAAATATCTGCCGATCTACAACATGATTGTGCCAATGCTGTATATGGTATAGTCTACCCCGAGATGACCACTACGCGAGAACCGGCAACTGAGAAGAAGAAGCATAGGGGGCGGCCCAAGAATAGCCCTAACAAAAGATTTCTTAGTGATTGGGAGCATGTTGATAAGGAGTTAAATGAAACGCCGCCAAAGAAACCTAGAGGCAAGCCACCAACTCACCCGAGAACCCCCAATTCACCAACTATTTCGAGGGTGCCCCAGACTCCACCAACACCCCTGACACCGTATACTTCGAGGGTGCCCCAGACTCCACCAACACCCCTGACACCGCCCACCCGCAGAGCACTTTTCCCATACATGGATGAGCTCCCTTTGTGTATGAGGCCATACTTCACTGGTTTTTCATACATTGCGCCGGATGGAAATTGTGGTTATAGAGCTGTTGCACACTCTCTTGGCATCACTCAAGAAAATTGGAGGCAAGTGCGTCAAAGAATGATTAATACGCTCAATGAGCATGAAGGGTGGTTCAGGGGTAGTTTCTATGAGCATACGGTTGAAAGAATGAGGCAAAGACTTAATTTCTTTGATAATGGATTCGCCCCCGTCGATTATTGGTTTACACTTCCAGAGATGGGCTCCTTGGTTGCAACGGCATTCAGTTGTGCTTTGACATGTGTGGGGAAGACTATTAATCAAACTTACCTTCCATTAGTTTCGAGGACCGGCAAGTTGGACAATGGGGTAATTTCAATTTGCTTCTTGCCAAAGGAAGCTCATTATATATCGGTAAGAGAAATTTATTAAAGCATCCATGTATACATGTTTAAAGACCTTCATACTTATACAATGTCGTACTATTGTAGGTGTCTTTCTCGGACGACTCGCCGTTGCCGCATATTTGTTCACAATGGAAGCTTCATTGTGATAATAGTGCACTATTTCTACTACATGAAATCCAAAACCGTATGAACTTGTTCAAGGGTGATGGCAATCATGTTAGGCTTGATTTGACAACTCAATAGGATGACAAACTGTCTGCTGTAAGATGTAAATTGTTTGTTTTTTCTGTTCTGTAAACTGGTTTCTGTAAACTGTCTATATTCTGTTCTGCAAACTGGTTTCTGTAACTATCCGGCCGTAAAGGCCGGAGCGCTTCTGGCCGTTACAGCCGGAGCGCCTCTGGCCGTTACGGCTGGAGAGCCTCTGGCCGTAACAGTTGGATGTAAGCTAAAAAATTGCTTCATAATTTTAGTGGAATATTCTGGACATTTTAAAAATGATATTATGCTTCTAACCATTTGACTAGAGGTTGGGGAGTAGAATGATCTTGAAGAAATATGGAAACGGTAAACAGTTGTCTTCCTCATTTGCCATTTTGAAAAACTAAAGAGTAGGAAGACTACTTGGAATTTTTAGGGTGAAAGCTTGAATTTGAAGCTTTTCTTTACTCTTGAGTTAGGTGAGAAATTAAATGAAAGTCTTTCTCCTTTTGGATGAAAGCATTTAAACAACAACACTTGTCATTCTACCTTTACCCATTTCTTCACTCAATCATAAGAAAAAGATAGTCAATTGACCAATTTCTAAAAATAAAAATAGAGTACAATATCTAGTTGAACCAAGTTCATGACATATATCTAAACGTCAAGTACGAAAATACAACCCAAGTAATTAAATATCCAAACGTCAAATACGAAAATACGACATAAACATCATAAGTTTGAAAATATCTAAACGTCAAGTACGAAAATACAACCCAAGTCTGAAAATATCCAAACGTCAAGTACGAAAATACAAGATAAGTCATAGCAATCATAGTCAAAACAACATAAAAATCAAAGGGCAGTATCATCATCATCATCATCGTGGCGTCCATGACCACTCCCCTGGTCGGCCTCTGGCGGGGGCCACTGTCCTCCTAGATCAATCATAGACCTCCTGATGGCCTCGCGCAAATCTCGATCCTCGGTCATAGCGAATGGTGTAAGATAACCCACAACACGCTGCATGCGCTGTAAATAGATCTGCTCTCCAATCTATGGACTCACGTACATATGAGTACGAGGCTCATACCACGACATATAATCTGATGAAGAAGCCGACGGGTCATCCGTCACTGGAGGTCCCATGAGATCTAAAGTAATGGAGTGGAAGTTCTGTGCATCCCAAACCCACAGAGACGCATCATACTCCACTACGTAACTCCGTACGGCTGCTGGTCGTGTGGCAATGCGAGGCTGGATAGGCGCACGTGGTATCTGCTGCACACGGTGGTACTGCCTAGCGGCTCGATCAGGCATGTACGGCTCTGAGATATCAAGAACAGATATCACTCTCCGTGGAAACGTGAAGCGGCTAGAGTGTCACTGAAATCTAACACTCCGTATGGCGACCAATCAACCTAAAGCATAACAGTTTTAATATAGATTATAACCTAAAGAAAACAATATTTATAAGTTGCATTTTCTATGTACTTACAGCTGTCGCAGTCATATGATCTAGCTCCGCTCTGAAGTTGCGCGTAGCATCAAGTGATCCACCATCGGCCCATCTCGCGGCCCACGGTACACGGCCTCCCCAATCCGGATCGTCAGCAGGGCGAAAGGCTGGAAAGTACAAGAATATCCAAGCCTACATAGAAATAATAAGAGAATTATAAACTTCCTTAATGTACATAATTAACATAGTACAAACAATCACTTACCTGTAAGAGTGTGGTACAAAGACCCATCTGACGGGCGCCCGATCGTGTGCACTCACCGAGCCCTCGATACAAATAAGCCAGCACGGCTGAACCCCATGACATGTCATCCATTGCCATGACATCTCGCACTAGGGCGATATATGAAAGAGGAATCTGATGTTGTGACCTGTCTGGAAATAATGTGGACGCCAGCAGAAACATCAGATAACCCGCTGCTGGAATCTTCGGAACAGCCCGCTCAAGAATCCGCTTCTCGCATACGTCCTTCAAAGCTGAATGTGTGAACCCTCCCTTATCATAATTGTTGTTGAACCACTCCTCATCTAACCCAAACATCCCAAGAAACTGTGATATCTGCAGCTCCCTCAACTCTCCCTGCTTCAAATTCCGCTCATTAGGCGGAAGAATAACTGCATCTCCATCAATCCTTAAACCGAGGATAAGTGCCACATCATGCAGCGTGATCGTCATCTCTCCCCAAGGCATATGGAACGAGCTCGTCTCTGGCTGCCATCGCTCGAGAAATGCCACAATCAACGGAGTATGAATGCGGCTATACATGAGGTCCTGTAGATGAGCAAGTCCACTATGCCTAACTATTTTAACACAACCGCCCTCCCCAGTCGGCACCCATCTAGATAGCTGGTAAGTACGTCCGTGAATCCTAAACCCAACCCGCTCCTATGCAATAATAATCCAAATAAGATCAAACGTATAAAATGAGGTTAATAAAAGTGTACAGATAAATAACGTACCAGGCCAGCATAGATGTGGTGGGCGACATGCTCCTCAAATCCAAGTAGCAACTCCGGTATCTGCGGGCCACCGGGTACAAGACCGGTCAGAAATGGATAAATGTTCATCCCACCGGCGCGTCTCCTATGTCCCTGGCTAGACGAAGGACCAGTTGGAGTCGCATCAACTCCACCGCCTGTAGCCTCGGCCGGAGTCCGACCTCGGCCTCTAGCGCGAGACCGTGAAGACTGACTCGCAGTCCTCAACCGTCGAGCCTGACTACCGTGCGTCGACGTCGGATCCTCTACTGCCTCATCCTCCGGCTCGGTACTATGAATATAACTGGTTGTGAAGTGCACCGTCGACGCTGCCTAGTATACACAAAACTATAATCACGACGAACCTCCTGGTCCGGGGGAGCCGCAGCCTGCACCTGGTCCATCGGCTCGTCATGTACGTCGTCTAGTCCCTCTATCTGAGGATCTGGCTGCGACACAGCCTCTCTCAATGCATCTCGGTGACGATGACGAGTCGACCTATCTCCCATCTAAAACAGTTAATCACAAGGGTCAATACAGATTTCTAGGCAAAATACAGATTCCTAAGCAAAATACAAATTCTTATGAGTCAAAATACAGTCTGGCCGTAACGGCTGGGAGGTCGTCGTCTTCGACGAGCTTTTGCGAGCTTGTCGTCCATGGCGGCCCGCCGTTACGCCCGAGCGCTCTTCGTCCATGCCAGCCCATTTTGCATGCTTCTAAGGTAATTTCTACAACCCTAAACTTCCTAATTTCTTATCTCTATTGTATAACCCTAAATCTAAACTAAAACCCTAATTTTTTTTACTTCAAATCTGAAATTTGTAATGAAAAATACCAAAAATTGAAGAAATCTTACCTTAATGTGATGTCTTTGCTTGAAATGGTGAATTATTTGTCTTCAAATGGAGTGTTGAGGGAAGTTTGAGAGTTGAGGGAGGAGGAGAGAGTTGAGAGAGGAGGAGGGAGTTGAGGGAGAGAGTTAGAATGTGAATGTGGTTTGGGTTGTAATTTTGGGTGAAAATTAATATATAGATACTTTAAAATGAAAAATGGGGGTGCTTTAAATCCACCTCTGGATGTGGGGGGCCGTCCCCACCTCTCCCCTTTAAATCCACCTCTGGATGGAGGCGTCTAAACCTAAAAAAAATCGATTTCCAAAGGTTAAGTATATTAATGCAATCATCCCTCTAATCAGGTTCTTTTTTTGGAAAGGTTAAGTATATTTATCGATATTTGTATATTAATGAGGGATGATTGCATTAATAAATATTCGTATATTAATGAGAATGAGAATGTAAGTAACAAATATCGAATATTTGTTACTTCCTAATTTCCAAAGGTTAAGTAAAAATCGATATTTTACTATGTAAGTAACAAATATTCGTATATTAATGAGGTTCTTTTTTTGGAAAGGCTAAGTATATTTCCAAAGAGCTATAAAAGCGATACAGACCCACACAAGTGTGGGAGAGGAAGTTTCCTGGGCAACAGCCCAAAATCAACCCCTAGAGGGATATACAAAAACACAGCAGGTCAAGCAAGGACCCCTGTAATCAGCCCACAAGGGCGTCAAAAAACAGCACCAGCAAGCTGCAAACAACATCCAGCAAACAACAAATCAAAAAGAACAAGGGATTTACCCAATGCCAAGATACATGAACCACGAGTGCGTCAGCTTGTCTTTGGGTTTGAATTTGCCCTTGAGCCTGGTTCGGGTATCCTCGATCGCCAGTCTTGCACACATTTCAGCCCTGATCTCCACATCCTCAAAGCATTTCTTGTTCCGGGCATGCCAAATAAAGTAGGTGGCCGCAGTGAAGGCCGCCATCCGGATTTTGAATACAAGCTTGTCCTTGTGAGCGCTGTTGCCAAACCATTCCAGCCATGTTAGGATGTCCCGGAGGTTAGTTTGGACGCCAGTCCATTCCATGATGATCGAAATGACCCTGCTGGAGTAGGTGCATTCAAACCAACGGTGTTGTTGTGATTCGATCGCGGTGTTGCATAAAGGGCAGGTGTCTTCAATGGTGATCCCCATGTTGCTGAGACGTTCAAGAGTTGGGGCTTTGTTTCTTCCCGCCAACCAAGTGATGAAAGAGTGTCTAGGAATGCAACCCTTGGACCAGATACACTCGCCCCATGAAGTGGGGTTCCCATTGTTCCTCCAGTGATGGTAGAAAATCCTTGCCCTCTCTGCTGGGGAGCCATGATCCCAGATATCGCTCCACTGCCCTGGGGTAACAGAATTTCTAAAACGGGTTAGGCGGTTTCGGATGCTGAGGAGAGATTTCCAAGTTCCACTATTCCCCTTTTTGGCTTCAATCTGCCATAAGTCTCGACCTCTGACAAGGGTGGAATTCGCCCACCTGACCCAGATGTTTTCGTTGGAACTATCAATGTCATGTACATGCTTCACCCATTGAGCCCTATTCCAGGAGAGGATCTCCTTGAGGCCCAAGCCCCCTTCCTCTTTTGGTCTTGTAATCTCGCTCCACGCCACCAAGCTTCGTTTGGAGTTCGATGCCCCAGCCCATAGAAAGCTTCGCATGATCTTGTTGATCTCCCTAATGACAGCCTTAGGCAACAGGAAGACTTTAATCCAATAATTAACGATCCCCCACAAGACTGATTTTATGAGCTCAAGTCTGCCTGCGTAAGAGAGAGATTTAGCCGCCCAGTTGTTTACTCGATTCCTGATCTTGTTAAGGAACCCGTTGTAGTCAGAAATGCACAAAACACAGGAATGAAGGGGAACCCCAAGGTAGGTGATGGGGAAGGAGCCCTCTTCCATGCCCAGGTTGTGAAGAAGAAATTGCTTCGTTGTCGAGTCAGTTCCAGCAAGGAACACTCTTGATTTTCCAAGGTTGCAGTATAGCCCAGATTGAGCAGAGAAGTTGTCCAGGGCATTCTTCAGCATGGCGATAGACAGTGGGTCCGCTTTACACATTAGGAATAGGTCATCTGCGAAAGCCAAGTGACAAAGCTTAAGTCTTTTGCATCTCGGGTGGAATTTGAACCCCGGGCTGGAGGCCATTCTCGAAAGGGCTCGGTTTAGGTATTCCATGGCCAAGGCAAAGAGATAGGGGGCCATGGGATCTCCTTGACGAAGACCCTGTTTCCCTGTAAAGAACCCTGCCAAGCCCCCATTGATACTGATAGAGAAAGAGGCAGTGGAGATACATTCTTTGATCCAGGAGATAAACCTGTGGGGGAACCCAAGCCCATCCAACACAGTCCAGAGGAAATCCCATTCGAGGGTGTCATAAGCCTTCCTGAGGTCTATTTTCAGTGCACATCTGGGGGAGATGTTGGCGCGGCCATAGTGCTTCAAAACATCTTGGTAGACTAGGATGTTGGTGCAGGTGCCTCTGTTAGGGAGGAAGGCACCCTGTTTTGCATCAACAAGCTTGCCAATGACAGCAGTGAGCCTTGTTGCAATAATTTTTGAAATAAGCTTGTAGAGGGTATTGCAACACGAAATCGGGCGGTAGTCAGAGAGATCAGTCGGGTTGGGATTTTTGGGAATAAGGTGAATAATAGTGTTGTTCACTTGCTTGAGAATTCTACCGGTCCTGAAAAAGTCTTGGATAGCTGCACATACCTCGCCTCCGATGGTATTCCAGGTGCTTTTGAAGAACGAGCTGTTAAAGCCGTCTGGCCCGGGTGCTTTGTCATCCCCGATAGACATCAAGGCTTTGTAAACTTCAGAGAATGTGACTGGGGCAATGAGACACTCAGCCTCATCAAAAGACAGTTTGGGGCCAAGGTTGAAGATATCGGGGTCCACATGGGCCGAGTGTTGGTGGTTTTTCGGGCTGAGGAGATCCATGTAGTACTGAATTATGGCGTGTTCAATCTCAGCCACGTTCGTACAGTTGTTGCCCTGGGCGTCCCTAATAGACGAGATGTTTGTAGCACTCCTCTTGGTATGAATCGTGGCATGGAAAAACTTTGAACTTTCGTCCCCTTGAGAGATCCATCTTAACTTAGCCCTTTGGGCGAGATCCCTGTAAACCTTATCTTGGAGGTCCTTGACAGCATTTATCAAATCTCTTTCTTCACCCGTAAGCTGGTGGCAGTGGGGGCTCGCTCGGAGTTTATCTTGGATGCCATCAAGCTTGGTTTGAGCGTTCTTAAGATGTCCTTCCAGATCCGAGAAGGAGGAGGAATTAAGGAGTTTCAGGGGGCCTTTTAGGGCTTTGAGTTTCTGCACAATTTTGAACATCCGGTTCCCGTGGAATCTACGGTGCCATATCTCCTTGACAGTATCCTGGTAGTGGCCTTCATCAATCCAGATGTTACGAAATCGGAAGGGAACATTACGAGTGGTGGGAGGAGAGAGGTGGACAATGCACGAGGAGTGATCGGAACAACGTCTGTTGTCAAAGTGGGCAGTCACGTTGGGCATGGAATGGATCCAAGCAGAGTTATGAAGGACACGATCGATCTTTCTGACAATTCTGTCAGCACCAATCTGGCAGTTGGTCCAAGTGTAAAAATTCCCCGTTGACTTCATGTCGGCGAGGTCTGTCATTTGCTGCATTCTAGTAAAGCTTTCATTCGGTTTCCCCGGGCGACCGTCACCACTCAGATGCTCGCTGGCAGAGGCGATGGCGTTAAAATCCCCCATGAGAGTCCAGGGTAAGGAGACATTTTGATGGATGGACATGATGGCTTCCCAAAGGGGCACACGGCTGGCATCATCATTAAGAGCGTAGATAATCGTACAGAGGAACTTGATGTCAGTACCGCAGATTTCAACAAGGCAGTGAATGAACTGATCTGAGCAGGAGATGATTTGTGTGCTAAAGACAGATGGGTCCCAAAGGATCCAAATACGACAGTAGCTGGCCAGGTTTGCGTTGTTGAGCTGATTCCATCCCTCGAGGAAATTCCTAGAAATGGACAAAAAATTGTTGCTACGGATTCTGGTTTCTACTAAGCTAATGAATTTGATTCTATGGTCTTGGAGAAGACTCTTTATTGCATTCCGCTTAGGGTGAGTGTTGCACCCTCTTACATTCCACATCGCAAGTGTGGTACTAATCATGGGAAGAGGGGGGGTTGGGTCGAGCCTTAGCTTGGCTCGTCGAGGGATCTCCGTTGCCTTTGAGTTCAATTACAAGGGTTCCTCCAGGTTGGGGTTGGCTCTTCTCCTGTAATCTGGATGGGGATGGGGGGAGGGGAGGGAATGAGTCTGCAGAGAGACCTGCCACTTGGTTCGGGGGTTTGGGAGGTCGGCTTGGGTTAGAGGCTGGGGGGTTACCATGGAGCCTCAATTTCCCACCTATAGCTTGGTTGGTTTGGCTAGCGCCTTTCCTGACCCATTGCCGCTGCATAGGGCGCTGAGAGTTGCGGGGTCTGGTGTTTAACTTGGGTGCTTGCTGAGGCTTGCTACAGTCCCCGTTCTTATGTCCAAAGTTGTTGCAATCACAGCAGGTCCATGGCTTCTATTCAAATACCACTAGCTGGTGTGTGACATTTCCGTCCGGCCCCTTGATGTTGACTACCTTTTCATTGGCATGTCGGGCATCCACCTCTACCAAGATACGCGCGAAGGAAATTCGATCCCATTGGGTCGAGATTCTGTCTGTTGCAATCGGATTGCCAAGGCTTGTACCTATTTTGCTAAGCGCCTCCGGTGACCAGTAACGGAAGTCCAACCCCGGCAGGGAGGCCCAGAGGGGCAGGGTC
This sequence comes from Fallopia convolvulus, assembly GCA_964016875.1. Lineage (NCBI taxonomy): Eukaryota > Viridiplantae > Streptophyta > Magnoliopsida > Caryophyllales > Polygonaceae > Fallopia > Fallopia convolvulus. Next base: position 11,253,729 of record OZ024723.1, on the reverse strand, counting down.
TTGAAGCTAGAAGCAGCTATGCTCATCCCTGGGAACCATTTTTTCAAAAGGATGGGTCGGACACCACCGAGCATCCAAGGACCACCCTGGAGGATGGTTTCAGCATCTTCGCTGTTCGCAAATCTAATCACGAAGAGGCCGTCTTTGTTCTGAGAGATATGAGGCAAAGTCACGCCGCCCCATTTAGTTTGGACAAACCTTTCCATGGAGATGAAGGGGACCTTCCCTCCAGGAATGAAGGCCACAAGGGAGTTAGCCTAGAATTTGCAAGGCTCGTGAGTGTCACTTTCTTCAATGACCACTAGGTCCTCATCAATTCCATCCACTCGGTGAAGTTTAGCTCCGAGTGAGGCATCTCTGTTGCCAGCTAGAGCTTCCTTGAAGGATTTGGGGGCTAGGTTTTGGGGCGGGCCAGAGCGGCGCCCATCGAGGGTTCCCAAATCGGGGACAAGGTTAGGAAGAGAAGGTGGAGGGGGTGGCGGTGGGTTGGGCTGGTGGGAAAGGGGGGTGGGGGGTGGGTTAGCTGCGGGGGAGGGAGGCGGAGGATGAGGGCCGGTAATAGCCCCGTTGTAAGGCGGATCTACTTTTCCAGGTCCTGAGTCAGCGTCGTCGCCGGCCTCAGCGTCGGCCGATTTCCCCGTGAGAGAGGAGGTGGAGCTGCGCAGCACCCGGTCGGAGGGGGAGGGTGGGGATTTCTTCCTGGATCTGTTCCTCGCCATCTTTTTATATTAATGAGGTTCTTATCCTAACACATAGCTTGTTTTAGAAAGATTTTATTAGTTTATTTATTTAGAATTATAATTTTTTCTAAGAATTTATATATTTTTTTTTCTAAGGACATAGAATAGAGAAACCAAATAATAAACTCAAAATTACCTACTCGCGTTTATCATCCAGAAGCTAGGCAATATGGTGGTTTACAAGGAAGATCTCTATATGACAAACTCGGGAAAGTGCAAGAATGGAGAAGGTGATGAGGACACTGCCTCCTCCGTCATGAAGAGGCCTCGAAAGGATCATCCATGACAACTAAGTACAAAAAGTTCCTTAGATCTAGGACAAAGTGGGCCGTTGAAAGGACTATTTTGTTTACCTGTCTACTTGTCTTAGTACTTGAAAAACGGAAGAACAAAGTAGATCTCAAAAAAAACAGAATCAAAGCGCAAACAACTCAAAAAAAGTTTTATTTAAGCTTTTGAGTCTCAATCGAAATGCCAAGATCACAAGGGGTCAAAGAAGGGCAAAGAGAACTGAAATCTAAAGCAAGTAATCGGAAAGAGAGAATAAAAGTGAGAAATGCACAACTCGAACGAAGCGAACAACCACATAGGTCTTTAAGGTGCACTCTCTTTCTCTCTTCCTAGGTTTGGATTACAGAGGGAGCTCGAAGGTCGCCAGCGTCAAGCTCAAGCAAGCAAAGGCCAAGTAAACTCTCTCAAGGCAAAACCCTATAAACTTCTTTGAATGATCCAACGAGCGGCACAAGAGAGGAGGTAAGGCATTTAAATGGCTCACTTCAACACTACACCACAAACTACGTCGTTCGAGTGTTTGATGGAATTTTCTTTCAAAATGTTGCATCATGTAGAGTAGAATGGCGGGTAAGTGAGGGGAAGTCCATCAGGCTATCTACGGGTGTGCGAATATTTTGGGCCGTTTGGCCCAAATGACTTACTCCTACGCATTCAGCCCGATACACCAACACACACATACATGTTATTAAAAATACAAGCCCAAAGTCCAAACTTAGGAAATTACAAGCTAAAGATAATCAACTCTACAATTTGCCCTCCTAATTCCTAAGTTTACATCAAAAGTAAAACTTGTTCCTTGTTTGCATTGATCTTGGTCTTACAGACTTTCTATCACCGGCCCATTCACCCTCCTCAACACTGTTCTAGCTCGATCACATGTAGAAAATCCCCTTAAAAGTTGAATTTATTAGTTGTGACAATTTTGGTGCCAAAATCTACAAGATTCTTCTTACCATCTATCTTTTCAACCAAAATGATTTTCTTAGATACCTTTTGGTTGATGAAATGATACTTCGCATCAATATGTTTGGTTCTTTCATGATACATAAGGTCTTTACACAAATAGAGGGCACTTTGACTGTCCATATGCAATTTGGACACATAGTTTTTACCTTCAATCTCTCTCAATAAACCTTGGAGCCAAATTGCTTCCTTAGAAGCTTCAGTTGTAGCTATGTACTCTACCTAAGTTGAGGACAAAGCAACAATGGACTGCTGTTAAGACTTCCAAGAAATACAATTCCCACACCAGGTATAAACATATGAGGTAGTTGACTTTCTGCTGTCCTTATTGCTAGGAAAGTCAGAGTCAACATAGCCATAGAGTAAACCAAAGTTGGCAGTACCACCAACAATATATCTCAAAGTGAATTTCATAGAATGTCAATGTTTCTCACACCGTTCAGCCATATGTCTACTTAGAACATTAGTAGCAAAAGTAAGATCAAGTCTAGTACAGATTATAGCATACATCACAGATCCAACAATAGCATCATAAGGGATATCACTCATCTTGCCCTCCTATTCCTTAGAGAGAGGCAACTTTGCTTTTGTCAAGTCAAGGTGCCCTCCTAAAGGCATGGGGGAGGGTTTAGCATTCAAAGCATGTAATCTATCTAACACTTTATGCAAACAATCTGATTGACTAAGCATGATTTGTTTCTTATACATGCCCTTAACAATCTTAATGCCTAGGATCATTGAGTGTGACCCAGGTCTTTCATGTTAAAATTCTTTCTAAGGGCCCTTTTCACATCATTAATCTTAGACATGGATTTGAAAATCAAAAGCATATCATCAACATAGAGTAAGACATAAATGGGCAAATCAGACTTGACATGTTTAAAGTACAAACATGAACCATACTTGCTAAGTTGGAAACCTAAAGATCTCTTGTAATTGTCAAACTTTATATTCCACTGCCTAGGTGATTGTTTCAAGCCATATATGGATTTCTTCAACAAGCATACATGATTAGGCTTAGAAGGATCAACAAAAACCTTAGGTTGTTTCATATATATATAGTTGCTTTAAGGTCACTGATGTATTGAAATCAACCATGTCTTCCACCGACGTTGAGGAGTTGATTCGAGTACCCTTTGATGGACCAATCACAAGAAGTATAGCTAAGAAGATTGCTCAAGGAACAAGATCCATTCTAGTTCGCTTAGCAGCCATGGTTGAAGAGTCCACCAAACAGAGATGGGTTACTATAATTCAACATGAGATGAGCTCAAATTCCATCACTTGATTTATTGGGCTGAGTTTCACATTGAATGGGGTGCCGATTTGCACTATTGGGCCTTGTTTGCCATTATTTCCTATTTTAGAAACATGGAATAACTTGTCTTACTTTAGAGGTGAATTTAGTAAGTGACTGGGTAAGATAAGTTGTTACATGTGATCTTAGCCAACTCTTTGACTTGACCAATCTAAGAGAGGAACATATCTATCTTTATATCTATTATATGGATGTTTTTATGGATGAATTTTCAGCCTAGGATCCTTGTTAGTTGGCTGGAATATTCTTTCCTACTTTATTTATATCTTTTTGAGTTTGTTAGGATAAGATAATTATTTATTTGATTTAATTAAGGTAAGAGAATTTAGATAGATGCTTTTACATTATAATAAGTTATCTTGGGGAACAAGTTAATGGACAATTTTACCCCTCCATAGGGTCGACCATGATGTCTTGTTTTCCAAGGAACTACATCTTTGTATTCTTTATAAATAGCTTACTTTACATTAATGAAAAATCAGCTTTGGAATTAGATAAACCCCTATTGGTTTTATCTAGTTCTTGGGCCATTAAAAAAAAACAAAGTGTTCTAGCAATTACCATTGAGGATCGATCATCATCACCATCTCAACCGGATTCTCTAGCTCTCTCGTTCTTTTGTGTTCACAAATCAGTTTTGATTCATTTAATTGATCAATTATTTAGTTCTAGATTGATTATTAAAGATCAACTAGTTCATCAATTAGATTTAGCGTTAGAGCCAATCCAATTGAACTATCCTTTGATTCTTTCAAGTGATTCGAAATTCAGCATCATTTATATTCAATTTCGAGTTTGTGAGATTACTTGTTCTCCAAGGTTTAAATTTTGTTAGTGAATCATGTTGGAAAACATATTACTAGCAAGATCGGGATCATGTGAGGTCAAATAATTGGTCAACGAGGAGTAATCTGAGGGGATCACGTATCAGTCACCATGCAAAAAAGTTGTGTTAACATTCATTTGCTCAATTTCAAGATCATAAATAGCAGACATGGCAAGCATCAATCTCATGGTTTTGTACTTAGCAACAGGAGCAAAAATATCATGATAACCCTCTCCTTCTCTTTGAGAGAAGCCTTTTGCTACTAACTTAGCCTTATATATAGGTGGGTCAGTAGCAGTGGCTCCATCTTTCAACTTATAGATCCATTTGCTATCAATAACTCTTGAATTCTTGTGTTTTAGAACTAGAATCCAAGTTTTATTGTCATACATGGATTTAATTTCTTCTCTCATAGAAGACGTCCAAAGATCAAAATGAACACATTTTATAGCATGCCCAAACAAGTCAGGAGTATAAGCATTCAAAACTTCAACAATAATGAAAGCAAACTCATCAACATTGTTCACATATTTCTTGTTGGGAATTTTGACCCTAGGGGCCCTATCTCTAGTCAATTGGTAATTAGTCAAATCAAGGACCTCATGAAAGGGAATTTCCACAACAAGATCATCCATTCATGGGATCATGCAAATCAGGGACAAAATCATGCATAAAATCATCCATATTGTCATGCATAGAAGGGGATGAAGGGATATGTGAACCTACCTGCCCACCTGATTGGTGAGGTTGCACATCTAAGTGCTCTTCTGTACTTGCTTGAGCATTCAAGTGCTCATTAGATATGCCATTACCAGAATAACCAAATTGTGATGGGGAATAACCAATGTCAAAGTCCTCATCAAACGTCTCAGTATGAAGGGGAGCAACATAGAATGGGATAGAATTTTATTTAGACTTGTCTACATGTTCAGAAGAAGATGTGAGAATATTTTTAAAATGAAAGTCACTTTCATTGAAAGTGACATCCCTACAAACTATTACCTTATAGCCTCCAGGCTGAATAAGCAACAGTTTGTAGCCTTTTATCCCTTCTGGCTAACCAAGCATTACACATTTTTAAGCCATAGGGTTTAACTTCCCAACATTGTTGAATGCATAGGCAGTTCACCCAAAAGGTCTAAGATGTGCAAAGGTGGGCTTGGTTCCACTCCACGATTCTTGTGGAGTTTTGAAACCAATGGCAAAGCAAGGAGATTTGTTTATCAGGTAAGTGGTTGTAATTATAGCCTCTTCCCAAAGGGAATGTTTCATCACATCATTGATTAGTAGGAACCTTGCCTTTTGAAGCAAGGTCTTATTCATCCTCTCAGTAATGTCATTTTACTGAGATGTACCAGGCATAGTCAAGTGCATTTTAATACCATGATCATGACAGAAAGCATCAAATTCATGACTACAAAACTCAAGACCATTATATGTTCTAAGGCATTTTAATTTAAAATTAGATTGACCCTAACAGTTTGTTTACAAAACTTAAACATCTCAAATGTTTCACTCTTGACCTTGAGTAAGTACACCCAAACCTTCTTGGAATAATGGTCAATTAGTGACAAGAAGTATTTCCTGCCACCAATTGTATCCACTTGGGCAGGTCCCCATAGGTCTGCATGTGAATACTCAAGAGGCTATCGAACAACAAATTTGGATTTGGAAAAGGGAGATCTAGTTTGTTTCCCAAACACATAGTTTTCACATATGCTCAAATCAGTAGGTTTCTGACTCAAATAACCATGCTTAAACAGATAATGCAGACCCTTATTTCCTATATGCCCTATCCTAGCATGCCATAGTTTAGTAGAATCAAGATTCATGCAAGCATCCACTTTAGAGGAAGAATTCAAGACAGGAGCAACAAGGACATGATAAAGGGCACGTTTCTTTATTCCTTTTACAAGGACTTTCCCATTTCTGGAGACATTTATGACTCCATTATGGGTGTGGATATGATAGTGAAGATTAGCAAACATGCTTTCACACAACAAGTTTCTCCTCAAGTCAGGTACCCACTTAATATTTTGGAGAACTCTAACAGCACCATCATGCATTTTAAAAGGAACAGTACCAACACCTTTAATCTAAAGAGAAGAATAATCACCTAACCTAACCTCACCCTTATCACAAAGATGCAAGTAATCAAAGACATGCTTATGAGGTGTAACATGCATAGTGCAACCAGAATCAAGTATCCATACATCATGATCAAAATTAAAATGATGTGCACATATAAGCAACTCAAAGGAATAGGAAAGGTGTGACTCAACAATTGCAAAAGTGTCATTCTGTGATTTTGTGGAGGCTGCCAAGGCCTTATCTTTTTTCTTCTTAAAGCAATCATTAATCATATACTTAGGTTTACCATGGTAGTGACACTTAACATTCTTTTTATCAAACTTGGGTTTGGAACCATCAGAATTAGAGTTAGAAGAGTCAGATTCCTTTTCTTTCTTCTTATAACCCTTTTTCTGGTTTTTAGACTTCCCTTTAGTAAACATGACTTCATTTTAGAATCCTTATCTTGTTTACTCTTAAAGACCTTCACATTCTCATTTTTCTGAATTATAGTCTCAACAATTCTCTTTTTAGTCAAACCCTTGGTACCATCAAGATTAAACTGGATCACAATTGAAAATTATCAAATTGATAAGGTAATGAATTAAGCAAAATCACAGCCTATTGAGTATCAACAATTTTATCCTCCACACCTTTCCAAATCTTGAGTCATCTTAAGAAACCTATCCAAATTATCATTCAGAGACACGGAAACGTCCATTTTGAAAGTAAAGATGCTACTTAGTAAGCTAATCATAAAAGGAAGAGATTTAACCTGATAGAGGTCTTTCAACACATTCAAGAGATTCCTAGAAGTGTCTATGGTGACCACTTGTCGAGCAACTTCATCAGACAAACGAATTATAATCTCAGAATGAGCCAATTGGTCAATTTCTAACTTTTTAGCACCATCAAAAGTAGTTGGCTAGGATTCATCAACAATTGGTCAACACTTTTCCTTAATTAAAAAAACTTTCATCTTTAGTTACCATATGGAAAAGTCTGAAGTGCCATCAAATGGCTTGATCCGAATAGACGAGGAGTCAAACATAGTGAGCCAAGCTTAGAGAGAGACAACAAGATTCAGTATGTGAGACTCAAATAAAGAGTCTCACTCTAGAGATTCTACAAGTAATATTAAGCAACAAAGATCAGCTCAAAACACAGCCACAAGCAAAGACAAATAAGAGAAGATCCAGTAATTATGTTTGCTAAGGAGATAGCTAACATAACCAACAAGATAAGACTTTGGCTTGCTAAAAAATCTCAAAACATCAAGTAATTTGACATGCAAGTGTAAAAACGAGCAAAACACAACCAAATACCCAAAATCAATTTTAAGGTTTCTAGATCCAACGTAAAGACACTCTTTTGCAAGACCCTATTTCATTATTTTATTAATACGGTAGGATCTCAGGATCCTAACGATCCGATTCTACGATCCGATCCTACTACCCCTTACAATCCGATCCAAGAATCCCGATCTTGACAACATTGGTGGCATCGTATATGCAAAATGAATATTGTGATGACACATAGGCAAAATCAGTCATATGTTGATACATAGCAGAAATGCTCTTTTTTTAGTATATAGATAAATATATTATTTTTCATATCATTATTTTATAAAGGATAAATATAAAATATAAATCAATTAAAAGACAAATAAAAAATAGTTAGACAGAAATAATTTCAAAATCAATCAATTAAAATATATACAAAATATAAATCGGTTAAAAAAATCTCACTAAAGATCACGGTTTCGGGTTCGGTTTAAATTGGGTTCAGTTTCGTTATGGGTCACGGGTCAATCGGGTCGGGTTGTAGCGGGTTTACCAACGGGTCTAAAATATCCTTTTTTTATGATTATTAAAATCAATTTTTAATTAAATAATAATATTTAATTATAATATATTATTTTCATTTATTTTAATAATAAAATATATTAAAATTTTCAAAATAAGTTTTTAAAAATTCTATAAAAAATACTATATCAGTTAACCCAACGGGTTTCGGGTTCAAATTTTTAGATCTTGACCCTAAAATTATCGGACAATTCGAGTCGGAGTAGCGAGTTAGGTCAGCTTTTGACAGCTCTATAAACATTCGACTGTTCTTCCCTGTGACTTGTTTTCTAAAATTTCGTCTCTCTTTTCATACTTGTCGATTCTCATTGTCAATATTTACAATTTTCTCTCCTTTGATGGTCCAAGGCAAGAATTCCAGAAACAATCCTAGACTTTCAACTGATACGATTACGGAGGCCTCCATAGGGCCACGTGTCCACACGATTTTGATGCCACGTTGCGGTCAAAGTATTCACACTCAAAGATCATGTACACACTTGAGCCCGCCCACAGACCCGTTAAGCCCGTTATAAATACCCCTACCTGCATTCGGTAGCCTTCCGTGCTATCCCGATCTTCTCGTTCAAGTCTCATTTCTCAAAATCTCAGATTTCGAACACACTTTTCTTGCTTCCGTTGTTACCGGAGCACACTTTTCTTGCTTTCCTGAAGCAATTGATCATCTCCTTCGCAGCTTTAGGTCTGACGTTCGAGCATTCATCCATGGCGAGCGCGTCCGATGCCAAATCTGTCCACGATTTCGTTGTTAAGGTTTCGCCTCTCCCCTCCAAATCGCGATTTTTCTTCCAAATTTCCAATTTTAACTTCTGTTTCTATCCATTTTCTTTGATGCTGCCTCATTCTGCTTTTTTGGGATTCTTTTCCCGAATTTGATTTGATTGTGCGGGATTCATTTCACTTTTCTGTTGCAAAAAGATTTTGGGACTTTTTATGAGGTATTGACTACTAGTACTATTGAGGTGTTGGATTGACCAAAGATTTGAATTTTCCTTCGTTTGAAATATATAAATATTCTGCATTCATGCCTCATCTTCTTCAACGCGTTACTTAGAGTAGGTTGCCAACTATCTAATTTAATATATGTGTATATATAATATAAAATGCATACTTTTGGAATTTTATAATAAACTTGAAATGTAATCATGCTGAGAAGTTAAAGTGATATTAAAACTAATAGTTGAAATGGTGGAATACTCTTAATTCTGGACTCAATACACAAAGGAGCCAACCTTTAGGATTTCTTGTTCGCAGCCTTGGTACCATATAGTAGTTACAATATAAACTGTTTCAATCTTAGCTGTTTGTCTGTAAGTTCTATAGACTTGAAAGTTAAAATACCTCTTATTTTTTAGTGTTATGACACTTCTTCGCAAATAACGGCCTTCCATTGAACTTGCAAGTTGCAACCTAAATGATGGATGAGCTTTAGCTGTTAAACCCAATCTTGATAAGAGGAAAATAGGGAGAATCAGTGTCCGACTTGTTCCTATAGAGCTTTATGTGGTTCTTGAAAAGCTTGCTTTTCTATTCTCTCAACAGATTTCTCTTATCTGGTGTTTGGATCTATTTGAAAATCGTAATAGTTTGGGGTGAACATATGATGCAGGATGCTCGTGGCAATGATGTTGATCTAAGCCAATACAAGGGAAAGGTGCTATTGATTGTCAATGTTGCATCACAGTGGTCCGTTTTTACTTCTTACCTTTGAAGCCTTTGTCTAGAGAGTGCTGTGTTTTCTAATAAGTTCTGATAACAGAATCAGATTTTTTGATGCAAGATTATGTTCGCAACTCAATTTGTGTTTTTCTTACAGTGGCTTGACCAACTCGAACTATACTCAGCTCAGCCAATTGTACCCAAAGTACAAAGACCAAGGTAAATTTCTAATTTTGTTTTCTAATCTTTCCTCATTCGGTAGAGCGAGTATTTATGAGTTTCATGTTCATTCATTAATCGTTCGCAGGCTTGGAAATTTTGGCTTTCCCATGCAACCAGTTTGGTTCCCAAGAACCGGGTTCTAATGACCAGATTGTTGAGTTCGCTTGCACTCGTTTTAAGGCTGAGTTCCCTATTTTTGATAAGGTAACAATAAATTGCTTCTGATTATTGATCAAGTGTGTATTGCTAATCAAACACTATTTTTTTCTCCTCGTATTTGAATGGAAAGCTCAATTCAACTTCAGTTTTGGCATAATATGCTTCAGATTGATTCACTTAAACTTGATTTATTCTGGATTTTTTATAGGATTTTTTTTTTTTAAAAGTTAGGATTATAGCTTTTGAATCCAGGTTTCTCATCCGATGCCTTGGGATAGAAAGACCCATTCAACTTGTACATTTCTTCTGTTTGCCCTTTGCACATGATGCTATTTGACTATGTGAGTTCAGCTGCTAGTTGCTAAAAGTGTCTTCCGTGATTCTATTGTATAGGTTGATGTTAACGGTGATAAGGCTGCACCAATTTACAAGTACCTAAAATCAAGAAAAGGTGGAATCTTTGGAGATGGCATCAAGTGGAACTTCACTAAGTTCCTTGTTGACAAAGACGGGAACGTCGTGGAACGTTATGCACCCACAACCTCTCCTTCCAGCATTGAGGCGAGAATCTATTCCAAGAATTTTCAATCCTTGTCAAAATATGCCCGTGTTATAATTGCTGACTAACCAAATTCTGTGTGGCGTTTTTCCAGAAGGACATAAAGAAGCAGTTGGGAGTATCATAGAGATCGAACATCTTCTGATCAAAAAAAGAGATCGAACATCTTACTATTTCTGAGGAGACTCTCGGTTTAAATAAAAAAGGCACATATCTTCACTTTGTTGCATTTGAATTCTATTGATTTAGTCGTATAATCTATATGAACCTTGTAGAGGGGGGAAGAAGAGAAATAAGCTACTTGCTACTTTAATTGGTGGTATGCTATTCTATATTGTTTTAAGTTCATATCTTAGGACTCGTTTGGTTTTTGTTGAGGAAAGGAAATGGTTAAGCGCATGAATCTAGTCTATTTTTAATATATGGTTCATTAATCAAAAGGGTAACTATTACCCCTCCTCCTTCATTTTTTATGTAAAACTTGAGATAATGCTCCCCACCCCCTTAACATGAGGTAACCATATCACCTAATCTCCTCAAACCATTACCCCCCTTCCCTCATTTTTCTTGTCAAAAAGAGAGAATCACTATCATTTTACACATAAATTTGTTTCCTTTCCCTTTCTTTTCCTCCTTATTATACCAAACGGGGGCTTAATGTATGATATGCTTTATGATACAACTTCGTTTTCATGGAACTCGAGGTATCCAATTCTGCGTGTTGATGTTGGGATTTTAAAACCTTTCGCATATAAGGTTGGATCCACCTCCTAACATAAAAGCAAAGCTTAAGCCAATAAGTAAGAGTTTCACTTCTCTTTATATGCTAGTGAATTCTTCTCCACAATGTGCATATATATTGAAGGATATTGTAAAATTTAAATAGAAGAAAATGTATCATGCATGTGCAAGCGTGTGGGCAAAATGGGAAGGTCTTGTTTGACTTTCATTACAAAATCTCTTTCTATTCAAAAACTATTTTTAATACTCTTGAAATCCGTGCAACTCTTTTTACTTTTTATGTTTTCCAAGACACTAAAAATCTCTTTTTACACAAAAAACCTTTTCTACCCAAAGTGAAACAAGCCCTTAAAAAAGAACAAGAAATATTAACTTAAACGATCCGGCTAATTTGTGTCTATGGGCACACAATAACCATGTTAAGTTTGGAAGTTATTTCAAAACTCTTCTCTAAAATTGGAATAATGAACCCTTTGAAAAAATAAAATTAACAAACAATAATTAAATTTTACCAAAATTAGCATGGTTAATGTGTGCCCATGGGCACACAATAGAAATTCCCTAACTTAAATGCGCAAAAGTTTTGTAATATTTTTTTCTGGAAGATTACATGACCAACATTAGATTGCCCTGAGGTTACAAGACCAACCTTAATCATCACTGCGGATGATCTTTCAAAAATCAAGAATTAAAGGTTGATGACTAAACAACAATCTAAGATGAGAAACTGAAAAAGAGTCAAAACAGGGCTCTTGGTTTAATCTAGAAACAACAAGGAGGAGCAAAGGAAGATCAAAAGATCTCTTAGCCAAAAAATCCGCCGCCGAATTGCATTCCCTAAAACAATGGGAAAAAAACCACAAGATGGATAAAAGAAACAAAATTCTTAATGTCATTAATAATTGACTTGATCTCCCAAGGAACTTTTCAAACATTTTTTAAAGAATTAATAAGAACAAGATTATCACCTTCTATAATTAAACGAGAAATATTATGAGAAGAAGCTTTTTTAATTCCTTCTAAAAGAGCTAGAGCTTTTGCTTGCAAAACTGACATACACTGAAGCTGAATACGGTCACAGCAAAAAATTTTACTATTACAATCTCGAAACGAAAACTAGCATAAATCGAATTAGAAGATCGTTTAGAAGCATCAAAGTTTAATTTTATCCAATTCCTTGGTGGTTTAACCCAAACAGAGTGATTCTTCTGGATACGAGGGTCCTTTTTTACCTTAGGATGACCCGAATTAATGGAATTCCGTTGGAAATGTTGGGTTATAGCTAACTCAAAAGGCAATAAATTAGATAGGAAGCAAGCAGAATTAAACAATTTTGAATTACGATGACCCCAGATGAACCACCAAAGAAAGCAAAGAATATTATTGTTAGAATTAAGGTTTAAGGTTGCAATTAGACTATCATAAAAATTACATGAGGTGACTAATTGGAAGGTCATATTCATTCTAGATTCTAGACCAGAAATCATTTTTTGAGTAAAATGGTAATGTGGAAAAAAAAGATGATTAAGATTTTCATCTTCAATTTCACAAAGAGAACAACATTTAGGGACACAATTATAGAATCGATTTAAACGATCCGTTGTTGGAATGCAGTCTGCACACGCTTTCCAAAGAAAGTTTTGAACTTTAGGAGGGAGCTTAGTTCTCAATATCCAAGCAAACCCAGACGCGAACTGATTAGACGATGAAACTAAGAGAGAAGAAGTAAAAGCAACCGAGAAATTACCATCAGAGGCTGGAAGCTAAACAAGCCTATATACAAACGATGATAAAGGAATATGCAAAGACATAATGAGTTGCACTATATGAGAAGGAACAATTAAGGAAAGAGCAGAACAATCCCAAGTTTTATTAGGAGTAATAAAAGAATAAACTTTTAAATTAATATTGATATTATCAAACAATTCAAATAAAGAAGTATTCATAATCCACGGGTCAGTCCAAAAATTAACTGATCAACCATTTCCAATAACCCATAGAAGGTCTTTAGAAAAGTTATCTCTTATATTAAGTAATCTACCAAATTGCCAAGATCAAGATTTCTTTTGATAGCGCAAAATCGGTTCCGAACGTAAATATTTTTCAGAAATAATACGAACCCAATAGTTATTCGGTTCCTTTATAATTTTCCAAAGGAGTTTTATTTGAAGGGAAATATTATTAGACTTTGCAGATCGAAGGCCCATACCTCCACTATCCTTAGGAGAACAAATCTTATCCCAAGAAATAAGTGGATGACTATTAGGAGTAAATTTATTCCAAAAGAAGGATTTGTTAATTTTATCAATTTGTTCTAAAATACCTTTAGGTAAGAGGAAGCTTTGCATGAGGTAATTTACATGTCCTAAAAGATTAGATTGGATTAAAACAGCACAACCTGCCTTAGAGATAGAGTTTGCTTTCCACTGAGAAAGATATTTCTTTAGTTTAAGAATGGAACCCGAAAAAACCAAATTCTGAACCCTTCCTTTTAATATTGGGATTCCCAAATACTTTTTCAACGAGGTGGTAATTTGGATATTTAAAATCGACGCAAGCGATTGAGCTGAAGCCCCTGGAATATTCTCCGACACTTGGAATGTTTTGTAATATTTGAAAGGGTTAAAACTGAAAACCACCCGTATTCAATATACTATAACTATGCCACCTAAGCAATTTACACTACACTATTCTGCAGATTTAGCGATCATATTTTCACGACCACTTAATATGGTCGCTAAATAGCGACCAAATAGTCGCTCATGGTCGTTAATGTGGACATTAAAACCGAGGAAAAAAATAAAAACTAGTTAGTGACCATTTGGTCGCTAATTGTGGCGTCCACATGGTCGCCAACCCCTTTTGGTCGCAACAATGCACGGGCAATTTTCCCGCCAGACGTTGGAGACCATATGGTCTCTAGATATAGCGACCATCTGGTCGCGAGAGACCAAACCTATGTCAGTGACCATATGGTCTCTACATATAGCGACCAGATGGTTTCCAACTCATCAACGACCATATGGTCGCTGACATGGATCATATGTTTTGGTGGGCAACATCAATTTTGGCGGGTGAAATCCCGATAAAAAAGTATTTGGTAAAATTGCCGCCAATTCAGCATATATACCTAGATGTGTAAAAACTTCACTCTCATTCCGCCACCTTCACACAACCTCATACATAACTCTTTCCAAAAAAATTCACAGAAGAAAGAAACAATCATTCACAAAACTAAGTATGTATATACGTCAATTTTTCCGACAATTTCATCAAAGGTATGTAATTAAAACTTATTCGCCACATTTCATTCTGTCATGATATCGTTTTACACAAATATTGTTTGTAGAAAGTATTCATTTATATAATTATAAGAGATTGTGTTAAGTAATTGTTAAATTCATATAGTATAGCAATCGGTTGAAGAAAGTTTTTGTTTACATATACAGTTAATCGCGACCAAATGGACGCTAATTAGCGACCAAATGGACACTACTTAGCGATCATATGGTCGCTACCACCATTTAGCGTCCATATGGTCGCTATTTAGCGTCCATATGGTCGCTATTTCACGTCCATATGGTCGCCACATCCAGGATTATATGTACCCGAATTAATTAATTATAGTCTTATATTGAATTGTAGGAAGGAAAAATGCGTGAATGGATGTACGTACGTAATATAGATGTTTTTTTGAACAGCGAGTTTTTAGCTGGCGTTAAGCAATTTATCGACTTCTGCAAATCTATGCCGACATATGACCCATACGAATTAAGGTGTCCGTGTCGGAGGTGCAGAATAGGAAACTGATTCTTATAGATGACATGCATTATCACATTGTTAAGGATGGGTTTGTTCCGAACTTTTACCATTGGGTTTCGCACGGGGAGACAAATGAAACGTTCTCTGCCTTGTTGGCCGAGTCTAGACAGTATGAAGGTTGTAGCAGTACTGATCCAGCACCACCATTATCTAGGAATGATAATCGAATGGAGAAGATGGTCTATGATGGTTTTAATGCCCGAAGTCATTACACTGTTGATGATCCCGTCCAGAATGAGGATATAAGGCATGAGCATGGGGGCAATATTATCATGAAGCGCCCAATCCCGATGCACAGTGTATGTACGACATGTTGTCGGCCGCAAATAGGACGTTTGTGGCCTGGATGTGATATGACCCAGTTGGAGGCGGCGGCTAAGCTACTTAGCGTAAAGTCAAAGCTAAGGATGACGGAGCGCAGATGCGACATGATACCGGATTTCTGCAAACACGTTTCACACCCGGAGACCACATTACCAGCCACGTTTTACGACACGAAAAAACTAGTTGAGGGTCTCGGGCTTCCGTACGAAGCCATTGATTGTTGCCCAAACTCTTGCATGATATATGGGGGTTCAGATGCAGAATATGCGGCTTGCAAGATATGTGAGTATCCTAGATGGAGGCAAGGCAAGTCAAAGCTCATTCCCTATTCTCGTATGTTTTACTTGCCAATAACTCCACGATTGAAGAGGTTGTACGCATCGGTGGTGACTATCGAGCACATGAGATGACATGCAAAGCACGTACAAGATGGGGTGATGAGACATTTGTTAGATGCAGATGCATGGAGGCACTTAAATATTGCGTGGCCAGATTTTGCAGCAAAAACACGAAATGTGAGACGAGGCTTGTGCACGGATGGTTTCAATCCGTTCGGGGGTGTCTGAGCGCTAAAACTCATGTTGGCCTGTGATTCTGACACCCTACAACCTTCCTTTGTCGATGTGTATGCGAGAAGAGGTTATGTTTTTTACGGTTATTGTTCTTGGACCGAAGAGTCCGAAGCAAAAGTTGGATGTCTACTTGCAACCGTTGATAGTCGAGCTCAATAATTTGTTGCTTAATGGGGTGTGCACATACGATTCTTGGAGGAACCAAAATTTTGTATTACGTGCGGCTGTAATATGGACTATCAGTGACTTCCTAGCATATTTGATGTTTTTAGGTATGTTGTTGTACATATGCTTAAATAAATTGAATATATTATATATAATCATGCATATATGAAACATGAAATTTAATGTTTTGTACCAAATATATGTTTGTGTAGGCTGGAGCACTTCTGGGAAATACGCGTGTCCTTATTGCATGGAAGACACCGATGCATTTTATCTAACACATGGACACAAAATGTTCTGGTTTGATTGTCACAAGAGGTTTACAGAACATGATCATCGCTTCCAAAACAATAAGAACGATTTCAAGAAGGGTAGAAGGGAACATCGTGCTCCCCCGATACTCCATGACGGATACGAGATATTAGACCGGATTAACAATATGGGGTTAATGAAGATAACTGAAGTGGGAGCCGAGCAGCATAATAAGACGGTCAGTAGAGGTTCGGGTTGGAAGAAGAAAAGCATTTTCTAGGACCTACCTTATTGGCCCAGTCTACTGGTAAGACATAATTTAGATGTCATGCACATTGAAAAGAATTTCTTTGATAATGTTTTCTTCACCATTCTTGATGTCCCGGGGAAGTCGAGATACAAATGGTCGTCTAAAAAGGATTTAAAGGAATTGTGCAAGCATCCGGAGTTGGAACCCGACGAGGAGGACAATAGGTACCCAAAGGCTTGCTATGCACTAGATCGTCATGAAAAATAAGTGCTTCTGTAGTGGTTGAGATCCGTAAAATTCTCGGATGGCTACGTGTCCAACTTGGGTCGTTGCATTAACTTGTACAAGCTTAGACTCTTTGGGATGAAGAACCATGATTATCATGTGTTCAAGCAAAGGTTCATGCTTGTTGCTTTTCGAGCATTTCTTGATGACCAAGTCTGGGAGCCTATTGCTCTGCTAAGTGCGTTCTTCAGGGACCTGACATGTTACGAGCTTAAGCCTGAGGTGGTTATGCAGTTTCACAAGGAAATACCAATAATTTTGTGCAAGCTGGAGCGTATAATTCCCCCAACGTTATTTAATTCAATGGAGCACTTGCCTATTCATTTGTCACGGGAAGCTTCACTTTGTGGCCCTGTCAATTATAGATGGATGTATCCAGAAGAAAGGTATGTACAATTATATATTGTATAATTTGTAGTTAATTTGGTTTTATCTAACTTGTATAACACATGGTCTTCAATATATATTGTAGGTTCCTAAAAAGGCAGAAGGGCACAGTTGGCAATAAAGCTAAAGTTGAGGGCTCAATTTGTAGTGCATATCTCGTTCAGGAGACGTCCACCTTTTGCTCGTATTATTTTAACTTGCATGTCACGAGTAATCATATGGATGTCGCCCGCAACCAGGGGCGACCCTAAGCAAGTGCAAGCAGTGCACCTGCACAGGGCCCAAAAATATCAGAGGGCCCAAATTTTTTTAGGCCCATATGATATCAATTTATTTCAAAAATATTATTTTTTTCTAACAAAATAAAAAAAACCTAATAAAAGTCATTTCTTGAAACTCTCAAACAAAACACGCTCAACTGCTTTTCTTTAATTCTGTCGATTCCCAAAGATTTGTTGACCAAGATTTAATGATGGCTTTAGAGTTTAGTCCTTCTCTTATATCCTCTCACCGATTTCTTTCAATTTTTCATTTAGGGAGATTATCAATCTCCTTCTCTTTCACTTAAAAATCTTTGCATCCTTGGCTGGTTTTTGAAATTCTTGTTCTTATGAACCAATTTCTTCTTCTAAAGACCTTTTAATTAAAGATAAGTGAAGAAAGGTATGTTTTTTTAATCTACTCTCCCTTCTCCTTTGTAGGTTTCTTAATTTTAATTTGGATCTAATAATTTTGCAGATCAGTTTGGAGATTTGGAGAATGGAGATTTCTACATTCCCTAACTCTAAGGAAATTTTTTATTGATTAAATTACTGATTTTTAGATTAAAAGATTGACTTGTTTCGAAAATTTCCAATTTGCTATTTGCACAATATATTGCAAATTTGGAGATTTGATTAAAATATTGAATTGTGTTTGTTTGTTTAAGATAAGTACTGTTTGAATTTTTGCTATATAAGATTTAGATAATTTGTACTATTGTATTTGTTAGGGCACCTTATAAATTTAGAACATGGCCCCTCAAGATCATTGTCCGCCCCTGCACGCAACGTTAGTTGCACACTTCCAGTTGGAGTTGATCCGAGTGATTTGTCTATTTTCACATCAACTGGTCAAACCTTGGGTAGCAGATCAAGTGATGTGTGCTCACGGATAATGAATTCCATGTGATCCAAACTTACATATTCATGAAATGTGTCGAAGTGGAGCCCTATATAGAGTAAGTTTAATTTCTTCTAATTATATATATGTTGATTTGAATAAAGTACTTGATTCAATTATACTCTTTGATAGATACTATTTGACAAACTTTGTGCGGCCGTCAAATCCAACAATAAACGAAACTGAAGAGCAAAAGATTTTGGAAAGACACTTTCGCCTCTGGTTCTACTCCCATGTAAGGAATTTCTAAATTAATTTCAGTTTAATTTGAAATTGTTAAAAAATGTTAATTGTTTCCTCGATCCACATGCAGGCTGACAGTCCCGCAATTACAGATCCGAACATTGCAACATTAGCTCGTGGACCCTTTAAAAAAGTGAAGACATATCCTGATTATGTTGTCAACGATTATCAATTCCACACGAAGGAACATGCATCAACCAGGGCTACTGACAGTAGTGGAGTTTTTGTTTTAGGACAAAGCTTCGGCACTGACGAGGAGGACTTCTATGGTGTGCTAGAGGAAATAATTGAGTTGAATTACATATCTCCAACCGTCAAGCGCTCTATTGTCTTCAATTGTTTGTGGTTTGACACTCGAAGTCATGGAGGAACACACATTCACCCTCAACTACAACTTGTGGATGTTCATAGACATAAAATGTTGAGAACAAAAGATCGTTACATCTTAGCACATCAAGCGACTGAAGTTTATTTCCTAGATTACCCAAAGATGAGGCGTGAAGATGCTGAATGGATAGCGGTCTATAAAGTGAATCCACGTGTGTGGCTCAATGAAGGTACGTGTGTAGACCCTAACGAGAGTGGTTCACGGGGGGTTGCCGTTGAAGAGGCATTTCAACATGATCCTTCCCTTTCACGAGTTATCGACGACACCCATGATAATGATCCACTTGGTCCGCTAAATGATCCAAACGGATAGGATCATGTCTTTGAGGAACAAGCAGAGACGTCCACTGAAATGTCTGAGGGGGAGTTTGAGAGTGAGACGGATAAAGATGAGGAAGATATGTAATCAGAATACTACTATTGTATTCTCATTCACTTTTCTGATAACACTATTATCATTTACTATTCTGATTCACTATTTTCTTTTACTATGTTGATAATACTATTCTGATAATACTATTCGGATGACACTATTTGTGTTGGAACGATGTTGGGACCTCTGGTTCTGAACATCGGAACAACGATACAGTTCTCCGAGTTTTGATAATGACAAACGCTATAAGGGAACTAATGTGCTTTGATCAAGTATTTCTAAGGAACACAGGTTGAGCAAAGAACTTCCATGAATGAGCACACAATGAAGAGTTCCCATCAAGGGAACTCTGAAGAGGAAAGTTCCCATGAAATGAGAACTCCCAGGAATGACCAGAGAACACAGGCTTACACGATGAAGAGTTTCTCTCAAAGGAACTCAGAAGAGGACAGTTCCCACGACATGGGAACTCACATGTGAGGACAAGGACCGATCAGCGCATATCACGGGATCCTGTCTTGGACAGGATGAAGGCATAGTCTGAGGAGCAGACTGTCACGATTGATCCAATGGTCCGATCATTTCAAGAAGTTGACCTAGTTCAAATTGAAGTCACATGTGAAGAAAGTACAACTTGGGCATCAAGCAAAGGGCATTTCGGACACAAATGAAAGATGCGATTGAATCCCAAGTTTACTCGAGTATAAAGCCAAATGAATAGTGCTCGGATTGAGCACTTCTCCCAGAACTCACAAATACCCACAACAGAGAAAGAGAAAGAAGAAGAGAAGTCCCCGGCGGCGAGTGTCTGATCTCGACGACGGTGAAGCCGAGTTCCCACGAGCAAGGGAACTGCGATTCGGTGTAAGGTTTGAGTTACTTATTTAGTGATTGTTGTTCGCTTAGGAACTCAGTTGAGAAGATTCATTAGTGTTGCTAGAGTTAGGTAGAACTCCTAGGAACAGAGAAGTTTGAATCTGGCTATTTGTAACTAAGGAACAAATCAATAATATAAGTAAGTCATTCAAAATCCTCCAAGCGGAGGTAGAGGTTTACCCATACAACTAGTTGGTTGTAGTGGGGTTCCTCTATAAGGAACTGCGTTCATACTGTCTTTCTAATACTTGCGATAATTTCTTTCGCTGCCTTGGGAACAGCTTAACAGCCAGTTCCCAAGCTCTAGCTAACCGGTTACGATCCAACAATTGGTACCAGATCCTGGTCGCTCTAGATTTGTGTTAGCATCGCAGGTTTCAAAATGGCTCATGAACTCACCCAAGTCGGTCACAACAACAGTAAGCCACCAAGGCTCATCACTGGTAGATTCGAAGTATGGCAACGCGACATGAAAAATTGGATGCGCAGTCAGGACTACCAAGCTTGGTGCGTCATAGAAAAAGGGAACTTCAAAATTGATCCAGCGATTGAGAATGACCTTTCAAAATGGGGAACCAATGAGTACAAGTGCATGGAGGCCAACTTCAAAGCCATCCACTACCTCAAGAATGCCATGTCGGTGCAAGACTGCGACAGAGTAGCAAACCTAGACACGGCAAAGGAAGTGTGGGAAGCCATTCAACAAATACACATTGGGAACTCAGACCTCCGAGAAGATCTTCAGATGAACGCAAGAAGGGAGTTCTTCACCTTCCAAATGGAGATAGGAGAATCCGTTGATAGCTACCAATCCCGTTTCGAGGGACTTTGCACCAAGATGGCTGGCCTTGGGATCACTAAAGAGGAAGTCACCGATAAAATGAAGGTTCAACAACTATTCAATGGGCTGACTGGAGAATGGACAAATGAAAGAACGATGTTCAAAGAGAATCCCGAAAACAGAGCTTTCATGCTCCACCAGGTTTTTGGAAAGCTGGTGGGATATGAGAAGAGAAAGATAGATGACAAGGAGCAAAAGAAGGCACACCAAGGGATCGCCCTCAAACTTGAAAAGGTGCTCAAGTCTGTCCAAGAGCAACATGAAGAATCTGAAGAAGAAGAGGATGAGGAACTAGTCCTCGTAATAAGGGCCCTTCGATCCTTCTACAAGGGAAAGTTCAGAAAGGGAAATGGGAACTCACAGAAAGGACAGAGTTCCCAAAGAAAACCTACTGAGAGGGATCTTTCGGACGTCACATGCTACAAGTGCTACAAAAGGGGACACTTCGCAAAGGAGTGCCCACTGGGAACTGACGACCGTAAGCAAGGGAAAAAGGCCTACATCGCCACCTGGGACGATGACGAAGACGAAGATCCCGAATCTTGGGCATCACCCGACATGTGCGCAATGGCCATAGGAGATACCACTGGGGAACAACCCAGTGAGGTAACTACTGAATCCGTTCTTGCTTCCTTGAATAATTATGAAAAACCTGAGTTGCTAAAAATTCTTTCAAGCCTTGTTAAAGACAACATTAAATTGCAAAAGAAGTTGGAAAAATCGGAACACACCAATGCTGAACTAGTTGGTCTTGAGCCATGTCCCAACTGTGTGTCCCTTCTAGAAAAACTTCAGTCCTATTTGTCTCACATCGTAGAACTTGAGAATGAGCTTAAAACCCTAGAAAGTGATGAAAACATTCTTCTACAAAATCTGAGTAAAGCAAAAGGGAACTCTGAAGCCTCTAGTTCCCAAACCAAGTTTGTCCCTGCCAGACATGGAATAGGGTATGAGTTAGAGAGCCCTAGAAAAGGGAAGTCCCCTTTGAGTGAAAAAGAGATGAACGAGTGTAGGGCCC
The DNA here is from genome assembly GCA_964016875.1 of Fallopia convolvulus. Classification (NCBI taxonomy): domain Eukaryota; kingdom Viridiplantae; phylum Streptophyta; class Magnoliopsida; order Caryophyllales; family Polygonaceae; genus Fallopia; species Fallopia convolvulus. The sequence continues at coordinate 11,231,357 of OZ024723.1, read as the reverse complement.
TAGAGCTTCAGTGTGAGAAACAGAAAAATGCACACTTGGAAGAGAAAATCCGTGTTCTGGAGAGTGGGGTGAATGGAGAAGTAGATTATTACACTGGGAACACTAGACACAAGTTGTATGTTCAAATAGCTAAGGGAAACATGTCTAGAGTGTACAACAAGGAAACCATGGATAGGAACATGATACAAAGACCCCATCCTAAGTATTACCTAGGAGAATACTATAAGACCTGCTGGAACTGTGGTGCTCATGGGCACTACAAGGAAAGCTGTCCCAAAGCTAAGGCCCAAGCCCAGAGAAACCACGATTACTGGAACAAGCAGAATCAACTAACCAACAAGCCTGCTAGAGTTCCCATTAAAAGAAACAACCATAGGAACTCTGCCTATAACAAGTACTCTCGTGACATTAACATTGCTGATTATGTGCTATTTGAGACTGTCTTCCCTTGCAAGGGACCAGGCAAGAGTCATCTTGCCTGGGTCCTCAAAAACTAACTTTTCTTGTAGGTGGCAGTAAGGGGGAACAACACATGGGTCATTGACAGTGGATGTTCTAAACACATGACTGGAAACAAAGACAACCTCACCTCACTCCACCCAAAGGCCAAAGGAGGTCACGTGTCCTTTGGCAACAAGAATAAAGGAGAAATCATAGGATCCGGGGAAGTATTGCTCAACAAATCTATCAAAATCAGCAACGTTAACTTGGTAAAGGACCTGGGATTCAATCTCTTGAGCGTCTCTCAGATATGTGATCAAGGAAACAACGTCGTCACCTTTGACTCAAGGGAGTGTCTAGTGATCAACAAGAAGACCAACAAAATCATCCTGAAAGGAAGAAGGTCCAACAACATCTATGTGGTGGATACAGACTTTGAACCACCAAGGAAACTGTGCTTGGCAAGTTCCCTGGACGAAACGGAACTCTGGCACAAGAGACTGGGCCATGCAGGTGTCAATCAAATCTTGAAGCTTTATCTACAAGATCTAGTCATTGGTCTCCCACGAATCAACCTTGAAGGAGTCAAGATGTGCGAAGCATGTGTTCGTGGGAAGCAAACCAGGAGCTCATTCAAACCCAAAAAGGTGGTTAGCACTACAAGACCATTGGAACTGATTCACATGGATCTTTGTGGTCCCATGGACACTGAAAGCTACGGAGGAAAAAGGTACATGTATGTCTTAATTGATGACTTTTCGAGATTTACATGGGTACTTTTCTTGAGATCAAAATCAGATACCTTCAAAGAGTTCGAGAGACTAATCAAGAGGATGGAAGTGAGCATGGGAATCAAGCTTAAGTCACTTAGATCTGACCACGGAACTGAATTCAAGAACTCAGAGTTCCTAAGATATTGTGACAACAATGGTGTATCTCACAATTTCTCACCTCCTCGGACTCCTCAACAAAATGGTGTGGTGGAAAGGAAAAACAGAACCTTGGAGGACATGGCAAGGACCATGATGCTAGAAAGTGGAGTTCCTCCAAGTTTCTGAGCTGAAGCGATCTCCACAGCTACTTACATCTTAAATCGAGCCATGATTAGACCCATGATCAAAAAGACATCCTACGAGCTGATCAAAGGAAGGAAGCCCAACATCTCTCATCTGAGGACCTTTGGATGCAAATGCTTCGTTCACAACAATGGGAAGGACAACCTCGGCGAATTTGAGCCTAGAAGCGATGAAGGGATATTCCTGGGATACTCTTCCCATAGCAAGGCATACAGGGTCTATAACAAAAGGACCAAGAAGATAGAGGAAAGCATCCACGTCATCTTCGATGAGAAATCTGTAAAGATGGGAACAGAGGCCCAAGGAAAGGGAACTCTGTTCAAGCTGGTCAGACAAGAAGAAGAAGACGACGAGGATGAACCAAGAAAGAAAGATGAAGACTATCCAAGTGGGAACAATGCCCCACAATCAGGGAACACCGAAGGATATCAAAACTCCACAGATCAAAGCTCCTTTGAAGTTCCCTCCTCAACAAAAGAACCACAAGATGCCTCCAACTCTCTTGTTCCCCAAAATGAAAATGCACCAGAATCTAGTGTTCAAGGGGAACAACGAGGGAACTCCGAAGAGAATCCTGACGAAAGTCCCAGCGAAGAAGCTGAACACAACTGTTCCCCTAAGGAAGAGGAGGCTCAAGACACAGATGAAGAAGAGTCAAGGGAACAGGTTGACGTCTCACACATTCTAACAAGAAACTACCACCAAAAGAGAGATCACCCCATCAACAACATCATCACTCCATATGAAAAAGGTGTTCTAACTCGCTCTTCTCTCAATAATTTTTGTGCTTTTAATGCCTTTGTTTCGATGGTGGAACCAAAAATCATCAAAGAAGCTCTAAAGGACCCAGATGGATCCAAGCCATGCAAGAAGAACTACACCAATTTGAGAGGAACAAGGTGTGGAAGCTAGTTCCAAGGCCCAAAAACAAGAATATCATAGGAACTCGATGGGTCTTTCGGAACAAGCTAGATGATACTGGGGCCGTAGCTAGGAACAAGGCTCGTTTGGTTGCTCAAGGCTATAGACAAGAAGAAGGAATCGACTATGACGAGACCTTCGCACCAGTTGCAAGGATCGAGGCCATCCGTCTTCTCATAGCCTATGCAACCCACAAAGGATTCAAGCTATACCAGATGGATGTGAAGACGGCATTTCTCAATGGGCACCTCAAAGAAGAAGTTACGTAGCTCAACCCCCAGGATTCGAAGATGAGAAGCTACCCAACCACGTCTATTTCCTAGAGAGGGCCCTCTACGGACTCAAACAAGCTCCTCGAGCATGGTATGACAGTTTAATGACCTCATGAGCAGTGACTTTGAGATGAGTCTCATAGGGGAACTCACGTTCTTCCTAGGACTCGAGATATCTCAAACAAAGGAGGGAACAAGGATTCATCAACAGAAATACATCAGAGAAATGCTAGTCAAGTATGGGATGGACCACTCAAGGCCCATCGACACTCCCATCTCCCCAAATTCCAGGCTCAATGCCGATGAAACAGGGGTGAGTGTCGATCAAAGGAACTTTAGAGGTATGATTGGCTCTCTCCTATACTTAACTGCTAGTAGGCCTGACATCATGTTCTCAGTGTGCTTATGTGCACGTTTTCAAGCTAACCCCAAAGAATCACACCTGAAAGAGGTGAAGAGGATTTTCAGGTACCTCAAAGGGAACGACAACTTGTGCCTCTGGTATCCAAGGAACAGTTCCCTTGAGCTCATTGCTTATACAGATGTAGATTTTGCTGGACACCTCGTTGATAGAAAGAGCACATCAGGAATGGCCCAGTTCCTTGGGTCATGTTTAGTCTCATGGGGATCCAAGAAGCAAAATTCAGTGGCACTCTCCACAGCTGAAGCAGAATACGTAGCTGCCGCATCATGCTGTTCCCAAGTATTATGGCTCAAGTCCCAACTTCAGGATTATGGTATGTCTTTTGGCCCAGTTCCCATACTCTGTGATAACACTAGTGCCATTAACATTTCCAAAAATCCTGTGCATCATTCTAGGACTAAGCACATAGACATTAGACATCATTTTCTACGTGACAATGTTGAAAATGGGAACATCTCTATGCAACACTGTAGAACGGAAGAGCAAATTGCAGACATTCTCACCAAAGCTATAGACAGACGTCCCTACCAGCATTTTCGAATGCTTCTAGGGATGATAACTCTAAACTAAACAAGTCCTTGTTTGTCTCTCCCTCAATGCTTGATTAATCTAACTAGAAATGCATGATAGGGAATTGTAGGACTTAATGCTTTCATTTTGCCATATTACTAGTCTAGAGCTTGATATGTATAGAGGAACATTATCTCTTTTGGCCCAAAATGATCAACCAGAGTTCCCTTTAACCCTCTCTACAAGCCACTAAGACGGTTGATCATAAAACCTACCCTAAGCTAAGGACCAGACAAACGTTTCTCATGAGCCAAACTCTTTATCCCAAAATCGAGTTGCAATTGTCTGGTTCTCTTTTGAGTTCCCTAGCCTCACAGAAAATTGAGTGTGAGTTCCCTTAACCTCTCCACTCAAAATGAACTTTCAAAAGATCATGGGAACTGATAGGCAAAAGCAAGGGAACACTGGATTTGAACGGATGAAACTTCACTAGGGAAAACGGAAATTGTGTCAGACTCTGAAGCGCTTTGGGCCAAGCATTCAAAAATCAAAAGACTTCCCAAGGAAGAAAGCGACGCGTGTTAGAGGCGTGCTATGGAAGTTGAAACGATCCTCCGAACTCATTGGCCAACGGTTATCGAGGTCTTCCTAACCTTCCCTTTCTACCCTCTCCTCTCTCTCTCACCTAAAAACCCTTCTTTGCCACTTTTGGGTTCCTTCCTTCTCATTCTTTCCTGTCATTCTCTTCCTCTGCAACTTTGCCTCCTCCCTCTTTCGAGAAAACTTCCAAAAAATCTTCTCTTTCCCAAATTTCTCTCAAATGGCTCCAGCCCACTCTTATGAACAAATGAAGGAATGGATTCTCAACAACCCTAAAACTCTCTTCATCACAATGATGAACGACGTCGAAAAGGAGCAAGATCCAGCCCTTCGCGACGTCCTCATCGAGGGACTTTACAATTATGTAAGTCTCTTTCTTCCTCCTCCTTCGGCGGCGCAACCTCCAGCACCGCCGACCTCCACCCTTCCTCCACCTCCCTCTTCCTCCGCGACTGTCATCGTCGAAAGTTTCGGATCCGAACCCCCTTCCAAACATGAGAGACCCAAACAATCCAAATCCAAACATCACTCCTCCAAATCCAAACACCACTCATCATCCAAACACAAATCCTCCAAACGCAAACACTCACAAATCTCCACTTCTTCACCCCCCTCTCTTCCCATGCCAAAGAAGAAATCCCTCCTCAACATGGAGGAGGTCCTTAATCTGTCCAAACTCGACGCCTATGCCATCGTTAACCCATCCGAGGTCGAGAAGCTCTTTTGCCCTCGTCCCAAACCACTCTCTGAGACCTCTGGTCCCAGCGACTCCACAATAATCTCTTCCTCTCCTGTTCCCATAGTTGAGGGAACTGCTAACCCTCCTCCATCTTCTCCAAAGACGACTCCTCCATCCTCCTCTCCCAGAGTTCCCCCACCCACTTCACCCATTCCCAAATCCCCCATCACTTCAAAATCTGCCTCTGGGACCTCTAGTCCCAAGGCTCGAACTCCTACTCCTCCTCCTTCCACTCCCAAGGTCCCAACTCCACAAAATTCTCCTCTCCCTCCCTCTCCTCCCACCACACTAAAACTCCCTTCCCCACCTCCTTCGTCCCAGAAAACAATCGACCTCGATTCTGACGAGGATGATCTCCCCATTGGAGTCATCGCTCGCAAAGAGGCCAAGGAACTGCCACCCATATTCATGGGAACTGCTAAAGAGGAAGCCCAACTCAAGGCCCTCGAGGAAGAATTCGAAGGTGCCCTCAAAGGGCCTTCCGAGAGCCAAGGGGACAAGCTCCCCGAAAAAGGGAACCCAACACCAACTGACGGTGCTGGGCCTAGCAGTCGTCATCAGGAAGACGACGAGGAGGAAACAGGGCTGACCTCCTCCGATGATGAATGGACCTCCAGTGCTGACACTGAAGAAGACGAAGAGGCCACCACTGACAAAGAACCTGCCGGCATCCCAACTCCTGGACACCAAATGGTGGTGTCGGCACACGTCCCAGAGGAAAGGACCTACCCTTTGATGATCGAAGCGACTTCTCCCCCTCAGTAAAAAGCAAAGACTACGGTCTCAAGGGGGAACACAAAGAAGAAAGGGAAAGGAACTGTGTCCAAGAAAATTCACATCTCTGAGAATCGCAAGCTCCTTCCCCCCCTCAACCTCTCGGAAAAACAGCTCACCGATGAAGGGCTAGGGCAACTATGGGACCTGATCAAAGCCCAAGGATGGGAACACATGTGTAGTGAGGCCGTGAGTATCGATCCCTCTCAGGTGCGCCGATTCTACAACCATTTTGTGGTCCATGACAACGGCACCAAGGGAACTCTCTCCCTCGAAGGCGATGACTTCATTTTCACCACATCCACAATCCGCCTTCAACTTCAGGTCTCTGTCCAGGGCCTCCAGGAACTGCCCACCAAGAGCTGGGGCGACTTCAACAGTGAGGAGATTTACAACACGATCTACGAGGGCTGTGTTCCCACCACTGGCACCTCTACTCATCACTTGTCCCTCATTGCAAAACTGGCCCATCAATTCATCATCAACATGGTGATCCCTCGCCAGGAGAAGCACCTTGTTATAAACATCCCTGATGCCATTATCCTCTACCACTTCCTCCTCAAAAAGCCCATCAATCTTCCTCGCATAATTCTCGGGCACATGGAGAAGTGCATGGCTTCCAAATCCCACTCCCTCCCTTATGCTGGCCTCATCAAGAAACTCTTGCTCAGAGAGGGCCTCTACGACACATCCAAGGAAGAGGTCACCATAGGTAGGGAACTGGACATCTCTGTGGTCCAGAAAATGCGCCACTCTGAGCCAGTGGAGGAACAAGAAAGGCTTCCATCTGGTGAAGGCACCCAGGATGGGAACACTCAAGTGTTGGTGCACATTGCCAACACTCTCGACAAGATAGCCATGGAACAAGAAAAGAGGGCAAGGGACCAAGAACAAATTGCTAAAGGCCAGGAAAAGCTTGTACAAGTCTTGACACGACTTTGTGATGCCCTGTTCCCACCAAGCCCATGATCTTTTCCTTCTTTTTCCCAGCCTCAATGTTCCCACAAATATTGTCTCTTGTGTTCCTATGTATATTTTTTTGCTTAAGTAATGCATGGTTTTTAGTATGATTGCGTGTTCTTTTCCTTCCTTATCTATGTGTTTACTTGTTTTCGATGATGTCAAAAGGGGGAAAGACAAAAAATGCGAGATGAGTTAAGTTGAAAAGATATCACAGAATACGCTATAGCTAAGGGGGAACAATTGCATAAAAGGCTAAGTACCAACTCAGTGATTCACAAGAAGTGGCTCCCTAGGAATACGCGTAGGAACTCATTTGCATATCATGCTTTAAAATACTTGCTGATTTTTGTGATAGGTTTGTCATCATCAAAAAGGGGGAAATTGTTGGAACGATGTTGGGACCTCTGGTTCTGAACATCGAAACAACGATACAGTTCTCCGAGTTTTGATAATGACAAACGCTATAAGGGAACTAATGTGCTTTGATCAAGTATTTCTAAGGAACACAGGTTGAGCAAAGAACTTCCATGAATGAGCACACAATGAAGAGTTCCCATCAAGGGAACTCTGAAGAGGAAAGTTCCCATGAAATGAGAACTCCCAGGAATGACCAGAGAACACAGGCTTACACGATGAAGAGTTTCTCTCAAAGGAACTCAGAAGAGGACAGTTCCCACGACATGGGAACTCACATGTGAGGACAAGGACTGATCAGCGCATATCACGGGATCCTGTCTTGGACAGGATGAAGGCACAATCTGAGGAGCAGACTGTCACGATTGATCCAACGGTCCGATCATTTCAAGAAGTTGACCTAGTTCAAATTGAAGTCACATGTGAAGAAAGTACAACTTGGGCATCAAGTAAAGGGCATTTCGGACACAAATGAAAGATGCGATTGAAGCCCAAGTTTACTCGAGTATAAAGCCAAATGAATAGTGCTCGGATTGAGCACTTCTCCCAGAACTCACAAATACCCACAACAGAGAAAGAGAAAGAAGAAGAGAAGTCCCCGGCGGCGAGTGTCTGATCTCGACGACGGTGAAGCCGAGTTCCCACGAGCAAGGGAACTGCGATTCGGTGTAAGGTTTGAGTTACTTATTTAGTGATTGTTGTTCGCTTAGGAACTCAGTTGAGAAGATTCATTAGTGTTGCTAGAGTTAGGTAGAACTCATAGGAACAGAGAAGTTTGAATCTGGCTATTTGTAACTAAGGAACAAATCAATAATATAAGTAAGTCATTCAAAATCCTCCAAGCGGAGGTAGAGGTTTACCCATACAACTAGTTGGTTGTAGTGGGGTTCCTCTATAAGGAACTGCGTTCATACTGTCTTCCTAATACTTGTGATAATTTCTTCCGCTGCCTTGGGAACAGCTTAACAGCCAGTTCCCAAGTTCTAGCTAACCGGTTACGATCCAACAATTTGGATGCACTATTAACATTTACTATTCTGATGACAAGAGTCGTGCATGCACATCACAAGTGGCCGCTAATATTGACATATCATTTGGTGACCATATGGTCGCTAACGTTGACATATCTGACATATTTTTTCTGCTTAGCGACCATGTGGCCGCTAATATTGGTTGCCAACTCGAAATTTTATATCGAAATTAAAATTTTGTAGAGCGAAATTCAATTAATTTTTGGTGTGGTGACCATGTGGTCGCAAAAATGAAAAAAGGGGGGAATCTGCAAAAAAAAAGCGCTAAGTCAAAATTTTAGGTTTAGCGACCACATGGCGACCACATGGTCGCGATTATAGTCTTCGTATAATACTAAACATATAACGACCATATGGTCGCTAACCCTAAATAAGGAGGGGAAAGCGGAACTTTCCCCTCATTCGAGCCCGTGCCTCCTCTCCCTCCCTCCGATTCGCTCTCAAATCGTCGAACCCCCACCGCCGCCTCCGCCTCCTCTCCCTCACGCCGCCGTTTGCTCTCCCTCAGGCCACCGCCACCGCCGCCTCCGCCTCCTCTCCCTCACGCCGCCGTTTGCTCTCCCTCAGGCCACCGCCACCGCCTCTCCCTCATCGTGCCCCCACCTCTCCCTCTCCGCCTCCTCTCCGCGCCTCCGCCTCCTCTCCCTCGCCTCCGCCTTCTCTCCCTCGCCTCCGCCTCCTCTCCATTGCGTTGCTTCTGTCGCGTCGCCTCCCCATCGCGCGACGCCCGTCTTCTTCTTTGCAGCGCGCGTCTTCTTCTTCGCGGCGCTTGCCGCCATCGTCAGTTCACATCTCGTCGCACGCCCACCGCCAACATCGCTTCCTCCTTTTCCGGGTATTTCTCGAATTCTGTTCCTCTTTCTGTTGATTGAGTATTTCCGTTGAGTTTAGGGTTTGAGATTTGGATTGAATTTATTTTAGGGTTAAATTAAATTGTTAATTTGTAGTTTAAGGTTTTGAGTGAATAAATAATGATAGGTTGTTTATTTCATAAAATAGTAGATTTAATTTGATGAATTTGGATAGAGTTTGATTGAATTTGGATAGAGTTTAAATGAATTTTGATTGAATTTGATAGAATTTGATTTTGGATTGTTGAATTTAGGATTGTTGATCTTGTTGTTGTTGTTGTTGTTGTTGTTGTTGTTGTTGTTGTTGTTGTTGTTGTTGTTGTTGTTGTTGTTGTTGTTGATGTTTTTGTTGTTGTTATTATTATTGTGGTTGGATTGAATTTGATAAAATTGGATTGAATTTGATATAATTGGATTGGTTAATTTGATTGTTGGATTGGTGATAAAGTTGTTAGTTGTTGTTGATGTTGTTAATTTGGATTGTTTAATTGTTGGATTGTTGTTGTTATTGTTTTAGTTGCTTTTTTTATGGTCGGAGGACATCGACGTACACGAGCTTCTCGTCCAGAGGACGAGCTGGGCTCCTCCTAGAGACCGGACGAGGAGATCTCGTTTGAGGCGACCTACACGGACACACCCGGGTTGTCCGATGACCATGGGGCCCAGACGGACACCCACACAGAGGAGTCTAGGGCCCCTACACCGGCGCCCTCATCGGGATCGAGCTCTTGGCTCGATCCCAATCGTATATGGGACCTTTCCATCGTCGGCGAGAGGTACGTGGTCGCGATATTTTATATTCGTGTATACCTCTAAAAAACATGTTCTAACACGTTTTACGGAATCTCGCATCTTGTAGTCGTCGGGCATGATGTCGTGGTGGTCCACGCACATTATTACCGGCCAACCCGATGATATGGCATCGGAGTTCGACTTTACCTCCACCGCATCGAAGGCTCGTTGGTTTGTGTCTTGGAGGGTAAATTTATTTTATTTCGCATTCAGTTTTACAAATTTCGTGTTTTCGTATTTAACTAGGCGCACTTCCGATGGGATCCCTCCCAGCCAGGTATGGACGTTGAGACGGTTCGGTTACTGTGGGAGAAGATCGCCAAGAAGTGGTACGACGACAAGGTCAAGAACAATCATCGGGCGGGGACGAAGCCGAACTGGATCAATTCCGCAGCTTGGGAACTTTTGGTGGCGTATTGGAACACGCCCGCATACAAGGCCAAGTCTAAGCACCAAAAGAAGATCCGTCATACCAATCCGACGAACCACTGTAGCGGTTCGAGGTCCCACCTCGATACCATGCGTCGGTTGGTACGTTATTTTACTTTAAATTTATTTAAATTAAGTTAATCAACTCTTAATAATTAGTAACAATTGTTAAATCATTCGTAGGAAACGCAATGGGGTTGCTGAGTTACGCCTCTCGAGCTTCTCATCGAGACGCACGCAAGGCCCGGACCGACATTTTATAAACGATCGGTCCGCCCAGATCGTTGTAAGTTCTAAATTATTTTATATATTATTTAAATTTGTATATTATTATTTATATTTATAGCATTTGCGTCTTTTTTTAGGCGCGGTCCGAGGAGATCCTTTCCCAGAGGTCCTCCGACTCGGGCACCCCGTCGTCCTTTCAGGACGAGTGCGATGCCTATCTGACGACAACTGGAGGGGTGGGCCCGGGCGGTGTTGTCTTTGGGCTTGGCAACACCGCTTCCGAGTATTACGTGGAGCAATTGACGATGTCGCGTCGACAACCTCCTCGGGTGGAGCATTTGACGCAGCGCAAAGTCGAGCTTACGACTAAAGTGACGGACTTGCGTAGTAGGGTCGCTCGAGGAGTTCATAGATCGGATGCAGCGCGGATTCGACCTGCAACAGGGTGGGTCCCGTGGTCCCGACGGGAGTGATTCGGCCAACCCTGACGGAACCAACTAGTTTAGGTTTTTTAATTTTGTAAATAATTTTGTACATAATCTAAATTAATATAAATTTTGAATTTCATTATTGCATCATCATGTCATGGATATCGACAACACGACAACAAAGGTGAGTTGTTGATTGTACTCATTTTCATCTCCATTTTAACTTTTAGGGGGCTAGTTTATGCATTTTCATGCTCAATTGCTTTTATATTGATAAGAATGGACTAAGGGAGTTGTTTAAGCATTTCCATGTTAGTTGGATGGTAGGGTTACATTGAATGATGTTGGCATATTCTTGATCTTGTCAGTTGGCATATGGTCCACACATGTAGTGAATGAATAGGGTTGAATGTTAGTTTGAAGCTCTAGGTGATGTAAAATGCTATAGTGGAATCATGTAATTTTTGGAATTGAAACTATACAAGTGTGATATGCTCTATTTGATTTGGTGTTTGTTGATTTTTTTAGGCAATGATGTTCACCTTTAGATTCCTATATGGGGGTAGTTTTTACATGTCCAATGTAGGCAATTTATGCTGTAGAAAATCAAAGGTGCACATGTATACAAATGTTGATCCAGATATGGTATCAAAGGTTGTGTTGGAGACTTTGATAAAAAGAAGAATTAGACTTAGTGGGATTGAAGGAGATGTGGGATTGAAGCAAACGTTTCAAAAGTAATTGGTTTATTTGTCGTTAAATGCTTTTGATTTTATACAACAGAGTTCTAGCAAATCTTCCATTGTAATTGGTAATATTATTATTAAAATTTTAATGATCTGTTATTTATGAAGAAAGTTTTAAATACAAGTAGATTTTGTTTCGACGAGTCTCCCGCTACTATTCATTTATATAACTTAATGCATGTCTTTACAAAAATTTAAACCATTGCATAGCCTTAGGTGGCTTCAGATCTCAAAATTCAAGGTCATGTGCGTGTATTCCCATGATAATTTAGGGTTGTTACAACTAAGTCTCTGGATTGGATTTTGTAAAAAGTAGTTTTTTTTCTTTTGATTTCATTGTACTCTCATTCAAGAGTGGAGAAGAAAGAGTTCAATTTTTCACTAGTTTTAAAAAAAGTGATTTAGGAGTTTTTTTATGAATGTTGTTTTACATTTTTGATTGATTAGTTTAATCTAGTTCTACGAGGTGTGGTGGTAGACCTATATTCCGGTTGTTATTGGGGGCTACTTGGTGGTTGTTCGGAGTTCCCGATGATAGTTGGAGATTTATCCATGTGGTCCTTTGTTGCTCTCTCACAAAAGAGGAAAGAGGTGATAGATTTGATACATTTCTAGTATTTTGACAAAGTTAAACTTTTCCATGGCTAACCTGGTGGTGTTGAGAGTTTCTTAGTGGTGTTTAGGTTGTCCGGTGGAGGCCGAAGCCTACAATTTTTCTCCCCTATTTCTCTCTTTAAAGGTAAGGAGAAGTGGGAACGTTTTTGTCTAAAGGGGATATGGGCAAAAAGGCTTCATTGATTCAAATAACTTTTCTATACAAGAAAATGATTCATAGTTTCATATTACCTTACTTGAACGATATAAAAAGATTGTTTTTGTTGTCAACGTGAACAATATTGTGCTTTTGTACATTACAAATATTTAATGAAAAATGTTGACTTTGATTGACAACAAGAACAACATCTACCTAGGTGGATCCTGATATGAATAGGATCTAGGGGGTCAAGATGTACGTAACCTTGCCCGGAGTGTAACTCGGGAGGGTATGTTTGACAGGCCCAAAGTAAAGGGAAAGAAAAAGGATAAAACTAGAAAGGGGCAAAGACAGAAAAAAAAAGAAAAAGCGAAAAAGTACACAAGAAAACACAAAGAACGTGGAACGAAACTAGAAGGGAAGAAATGAGCAAGACACTCCCCTCCCACTACCGCTCCGCCACTGTAATCTTCTCTCGCCATTGATCCCTACACAAGGACAGATCTATTGAGCTTGCCAAAAAGGTGAGATCTTTCTTTATGACTTCTTTCCAACTTTTTTTCGGCATGCCCCTTTTCCTGCAAAAGTCGCTAAAGATTAGCCCTTCGATCCTTCTTATCAAGGCATCTAGGGGCCTCCTCTGTATGTGCTCGAACCATTGATTCACGAAGCTTTTTCCTTAAATTGGCCACTCCAACCTTGTTCTTGATCATTTTGTTCGTGATCTTGTCTAATCTCGTGTGCCCGCACATCCATCTCAACATCCTCATCTCCGCTACCATCAGCTTCCGCTCTTGCGCTTTTGTGGTCAGCCAACACTCTACTCTATACAATACTGCTGGCCTAACCATCGTTTTATAGAATTTGCCATGGAGCTTGAGTGAGACCTTTCTGATCCATACAATATTATTGACTTGATTAAAAAGATAAAAATAATTTTTTTAAAGGTGGGAGCATGGAGTACCAATTCCTCTTTTTTAAAAGTGTACAACACCACTTTATATTCTTAATAAAATTCATAAGGTAATTTATTTACAAATCTTATGTAACATATATTATATTTAATGCTACTTTTCGACTTTTATGAGCAAAAAAAAGTTAATTTTTTGAAGGGCCATGCTAGATAGGCTATTATTAATTTATAATGGACTTATATTTTTTTAAATTAGATTACTTATTTGTTACAAAATTATGCTGGAACTACTCTATTTGGTAGTTAATTAAGTTTCATTCTTTTTGTCAACTAATTAATTATCTAATTCGATATCCTATGAACTACGAATTATTTAAACCGATATTACAATATTTATTTGAAGAAGTACCTAAATTAGTAACAAATTGAGGAAAGACTTACTTGAGCACGATTCTTTGAGAAAAACCTTCAATCAACCAACTAGTTGATTTTATGTAAATCACTATCTTTCAAGCCTCCCACATGAAACGATTTTAAAGTCTTGCTTTGTTTTATAAATATCTTGAGTATGTTAATAGAGCACTCGGTATCACCTCCTAAACCTCTCCGGTAGTATGATATTTTCTTCCTCTATGAAATACCCCACTCTTATCCTATGACTCAGCAAAACTCTCAAATTATTTTTATCCCTCTTTTACTTGTATGAAAATTCTTAGAAGCCGTGACATCTTCTATTGATAAACCTCTCTTTATAGGGAATTGAAAACTATAGAATTACAAGTATATTGTATCCTAATTTATCAATGCATCCATACACTATCTAAATTTACAATCATCCTATCCAAAAACATAGTTTCCCTATTCTCCTAAACTCGTGTACTTTTATACATGCCCACTGTCGTCCAAATTTTCTCTGACTTGGTCTTCAATCCTTTTTGATAATTCACAACATTTATTAAGTCCTTACTTCCCATGTTTCAAGATATCTCATATATCCAAATATAACAGTCTTGTAATAATGAGTTTTTCTTCAAACAAACATGTTGCCAAGTGTAAAATCCTTATAGGACAAGAAATCTTTGATCCCTTTTTCTTCAACCTTCATGTTATTCTGCTTTCGAATCTATGGGCGACAATTTAAATTGATATCATATCTATAAAGTGTTCTATAAATTGATATCATATAAAATAGTTGCCCAAAAATCTTGATCATCAAACTCTCTTCCATTTTAAATTTTGCATTTTTTAAATTTTCATTCTCATCTCTCTAATGACAAATGTCATTGTGTAATTCTCTCTCCCTTTTTAATGTTTTTATATTTTTTTTTCTATGACCAAAATTTTTGGGCAACCATTGACAATAATACTTTAAAGTATGGATATTGATTATATCATCATAGGTTATGGATATGCCATTTTAATTAATTACCAAATTCACCCCTTTTCTAAGGTTTTTTTTTTTTGATAAACAAAACCTTCAAAAGATCAAGAATCATTTGACAAAATAGAAGCCAGTTCAACTGGTAAACTAGAATGCAATTGAAAACAAACAAGAATTGAAAACACGTGAGAAGCCAACCAGTGAACGCCTTCATTTGCTGATCTGCGTGTAAAATGCCACTCACAAGAATTAAAATCCCAAGCCTTTGCCAGCAACCTAGTAGTAAGCACACCCACCACCGTCCTACATAAATTTCCCTTCTTCAGCTTGTTGATCAGTGATAGGCAGTCTGATTCCATTATCACACAAGACACTCCATGTTGAATAGCCAACTCCATGCCCCAAATCAAAGCTTCTGCTTCCGCAATTTCCACACTAGAGCCTATTTGGACAGATTTTGATCCAGCAAAAATCAACATTCCCGTGGAATCCCGACCCAAAACACCGATACCACACTTATCATCTAGAACAGATGCATCGCAATTCACCTTCACAAAACCTGTCGGGGGCTTCTTCCAGCAGGAAACAGGGGGACCAGCTGTGCAAGATGACTCTGCGGGTGTCGCAATCACCTCTTCAGCAAGACAAACTGCTTTAGAAATCAGCTCTTCTGCATCAGTAGCAACATCTGAAAAAATCCAGGCATTTCGTGCGGTCCAAAGTTTCCAGCAAATGATGGTCCAGAGCACGATATCTTTCTCATCAAATTTGTGAAAAATAAGGTCCGCCCAATCAGCAAAAAAATTCAGTCCTGTTCTAAGAACAACCAGATAATGAAACTTTTTCCAAACTGCCTTCGAGAGCTTACAATCCACCAGAACATGAAGGATCGTTTCTCTTCCACCACAGCAATTGCACCAAGGATCTTCTGTGACTCTCCTTTTGAACAACCTTTCTTTACACGGCAAAATTTCGCGAGACGCCCGCCATACAAAGTTACGTATCCTCGGAGCAACCTAGAATTTTCCAGATTCGCTTCCAAAATAAACGTTGAGCACAAGAATCTGAAGATTCACCACCCCCATTTTCAGAAAATTCCCCTGAACAGTCATATGGTAAGCCGATCTAACAAAAAATTCCCCATTTTTCTCAAAAAACCAGCACAGAGAATCTGAAACACTTTGATCAACCAGGTGGGTTTTCATCACATCATTCACATAAATTGGCAACAGTTTGTTCCTCAGCATATCTTCCTTCCACGCACATCTCTCCCAATCAATGAAATCAACTACCCTCAAAAAGCCATCCTGATCATTTGGCCTCGAAATCAGTCGGAAAGAGGAGGCTCGTGGAATCCATTTATCAGAAAAAGCTTCGATGGAGAACCCATTACCGACTTGCCAATAGAGACCAACTTCTAACACAGCTCTTGCATTTATTATACTTCTCCAAGTAAAGCTGGGATTAAAGCCAATCTTTGCATTTAAAAACTCAGAGTTATGGTAGTATTGAGCCTTCAACAACTGTGCAATGAGGGAATTAGGATTTTGAATCAGTCTCCAACCTTGCTTGGCTAACAAAGCAAGATTGAAAGAGTGGAGGTCACGAAATCCCAACCCACCTAGCTCTTTTGGAACACCCATTCTTTCCCAACTAAGCCAATGAAGCTTCTTTTTACTGCCATTAGAACCCCAGAAAAAGTCACAAATCATCTGCTCAATCTAATTACAAAGCTCTTTTGGCATCAAAAAATAAGACATTGTGTACATTGGTATTGCCTGCACAACTGCCTTGATTAGAACCTCTTTCCCCGCTCTAGATAAAGTACTCTCTTTCCACCCTTTTAATTTCTTTCGAACTCTCTCTTTAACCTGCTGGAAAATAATTTTCTTAGACCTCCCAACCATAGTCGGAAGGCCCAAATAGCGTTCATGTTTGTCAACTTCCCGAACCTGTAAAACTGCATGGACATCACTTCTCTTCACCGCCTGTACATTTCTACTGAAAGATAGCTCAGACTTTGCTAAGTTGACCTGTTGACCTGAAGCTTCTCCATACTCATGGAGGATATGAACAATTTCCCGAGCTTGTTGACAGGTTGCTCTAGCAAATAAGACACTATCATCAGCAAAAAATAGGTGGGACACAGAGGGTGCACTGCGGGCAATTTTGATTCCATGAAATCGACCATCCATTTCCCGCTGTCTAATAAGTCCGGCCAGCCCTTCAGCACACAGTAAGAAAGTCCTTGACAGAACCTCTGGACGGAAAGAAAGTCCTTGACGGAACCCCTTCAATCAGAACTGAAAAAGAAACGCTTGACACACACTTCTTGATCTCTAAGAGTTTGTTTAGTTGTCGAAGTAATTATCTCTAATATTTTTTTCAATTCCTTCCCAAATTGCTTTTTATGGTTTCAAATTTTCAATTTGATTGAAGTTGTTACAAAAAATTGCCTAAAGAGAAGTGAAAATCAAGTTTTAAAAAATATCCGATCCAACTAGATCCGGATTTGGAGTAACCAAATTTCGTTACTATCGGATACTGTCGCACACTGATAATCAGAGGAGCCCAACATTTCAAAAAAACAATGGAGGGTAAAATGGTAATTTCATATTCACTCACAACACTTTTCGTTCCCTACCAAGGGAGAGAGGAATAAAAAACACACAAAACCCTCCTTCTACCTTCGTCTTGTTCCTCCATCACACTCTCGTACTATTTTCTCTTTCAATCTTCGTCACTCTCTACATCACTCCGTCAGTCCGTCCGTCCACCCATACCTTTTCTTCGTTTTTTTGGTCTATCGGGCCTGTCTTTAAACAGGCCCAAGTTCATCCCACTGATAAACAGCCCTAGGAGGCTAGGAAGGAACTAGAGAGTGAGAGAGAGAATCAGAATGGAACGACGAACTCGGGAGAAAGAATTCTGATTTCTTCACTGCCGGCATATCTTCTCTCCCTCGTCAAAGTCTACGAATTCGTCACCAAAATTGATCGGTTTGAACTTGTTGTTCTCAATTGAATTTGTTTCCTACTGTCTTTATGTCAACCGTGGTCCTTATTTCTCAATTGAGAAAGATCCAAATTCTCACTTGTTTTGTGCCGCTGGCGCCTGGCTGAGAAGTCCCGGCCGTCCCCCCGGGCCCCCACCTGCCTCCGCCACTGAGTTGAAGCCCTTTTGGTTGGATGGCTTGGATCATGCAAATGCGGGGGTTTTAGAGTAACATTTTCTGGCAAACTTTTCTCCCAGCGAAATTGGACGTTGTTTTTATGCAAATGTGGAGGGTTTTAGAGTAACATTTTCTGGCAAACTTTTCTCCCAGGGAAATTGGACGTTGTTTTTATGCAAAAATGTGGGGGGTTTTAGAGTAATATTTTCTGGCAAACTTTTCTCCCAGTGAAATTGGACGATGTTTTTTTAGTTGTTTATTTATGGACTTCGCTGTTTGTTTGCATGTGGGTCTTGATTTTGGATGGGATGTAATCCAAGCCCTTGTGAATGATTAGCTGTTAGTGAAGATAAAACCCCCAAATTTTCAGCAGTACCTTCTGTCCGTCTCTTTGGGCTAATTTTGTGTGGTGTCTCGGGATGATAGATGTCTCAGTCTATTGTTTAGTTCTCTTGACAGTTTATGTACAAAACCCTAAATTTTACCCTCTCCTGAATGATGCCTGCCTAATTGAGCACTTGTTCATCCCTGCAATGCAATTTGTAATTTTTTTAAAAATAAAACAAGACAAATATATTAAAAAGTTATGGACGTATGGTTATTTTGATTTCGGTTGTGATTGGTAATTTAATGCTTGTATATTAATGGGATGTTTCAAGTGATTTGAAAATTTTATTTTCATCTGTTGAATTGCTAATTTCATCTTTGATTTTACTGTGAGCTAAAGGTGAGAATGATAATCTTAATTTGGTTTCTTTTTGTTCGGATTCTTGTTTCATTACTGGTTATAGTGTCAGAACAAGCAGATGGAGGAAAGCACAGAAATGTTGGATGGGGAGATTACAGGAATTAAGTTTGCTTTGGCAAGTCATCAAGAAGTTGTAAGCACAATTCTAGCGCATTTGCTTGAATTACAGTTGATCTACTTCCACAAATTTGTTTTCTGTCTTCTCCATTGTTTTCTTGTTCCATAAAGTGCGTGATGATATGTGCAATTGAATAACTTATTCTTCTTGTCTTCTCAATTTTCTAGGAGTAAAAGTTCTATTGACTATTAATTGTATTTAAGAACTCTGAAGTTTTGAAGCACTGGTTTTTATGATATGTTTAAGCCCTATGAACAAGCAGACTGAATAAGTAACACAAAATCTCCATTTAGGGTTCTGTGTAATAATGGTACTTGCTATTGTGATTTTTTCTCAGATAATTTTCAAGTAGCAAACTTACTGACAAGTAGTTAGCAGTTTATAGTAGCTTCTTGTTTGACAGTCCAACTGATGGAATATTTAGATGAGAAAGTTAATTGTAGCAAGTACAATGTATTTTATAGTTATGATTGTTAGATTTGTAGTTATATCCTGTATAGGCTTTGCTTTTTTCTATTATCATTCTTGGCAGACTGAATTTCTTTGACTCTGAAAGTGAAGGGCTGCCATGTTTTGACCGTGGGCCACTTGCAGAGTGTTTTGACTGTGGTCCCTGATATTCTATTACTGAGCAAAGTTGAGTAACATGGTCTAATTTTATGCAGAGCAAAGCATCCATTAACGAGTGCCCTATTGGTCATTCTAGTCAGCTGACAAATCCCTTCCTTGGTCTACCCTTGGAAAGTGGTAAATGTGAATCGTGTGGTACTGCTGAACCTCAAAAATGTGAAGGTATGTGAAGCTATAAGCTATGGGAAAGAGTTACTTTTGAGTCAGGGAGTGAAACAAAGTTAAATTTAGTATAAGATGTCTGTTTGATGTGTTTGTGATACTTAATTGCCATGAAGCTTATCCCCTTGATGGGCTGGAATAAGATGTTCTAAGAATTTGGAAATAGGTGGATGATCATTGCATTATTATTGACATTTCTATTATTACACAAGCATATTTTGTTTATCTCAACTGGTTTTTAGATGTTTAAAGCCTAACAAGTGTAACTTTTATTGATTTAGAGGGTTCATCTAGTATATCTGTTATTTTCAGGTCATTTTGGATTTATCGAATTACCCCTTCCAATTTACCATCCTTCACATGTTGCTGAGTTAAAACGGATGCTAAGCTTACTATGCTTGAAGTGTTTGAAGTGTAAGAATAATAAGGTATATCAAAATGGTACCTATGTTTTTATTCCTTTTTATTGTATGTTAATGACATATGGAGTATTTTGGTTTGTCATGCTCCTTTAAAACCATCTTCTGGTGAATGTTTTGTCACCCCTTCCATTTTATGCACATATGTACCTGCTGATGAAACATCTTCGAGGAAAGTTGTGTTTCACACTTGGAAAATAGTGCTTTTTTTCCATTTGGAACCTCTTTTCAACCCCCGATTTCTTAGTTGCAGCATATCTGAAGTTTATAATGCGGGGCATGCATGATGTGATACATCTGTGGTTGTAATTGTGAGAACCTTACATGGGCTTCTCAGACTTGTATATCTGAGGACTGATTGAAATGCTTTTTTTCCTTCTAATATATACTGCCGGAGATCAATAACTTATTTGCTTTTTTAATGTGCTCTTTTAGAGTTATTCTATAATTGACAATCTCCTTTTCATATCAATCTATCTATTTATTCGCTTACTGTATTTATTTTTTAATTGTGAAATTGTTCCTATATCATATGTAATTTACTTGTATTCTATGTATTCCTGTAGTTCTCAACAAAGAGCAGTGGTTCGTTGGAAAAGTTGCTGTCCTCATGTTGCGAGGTATGTTTAGTGTTTTGCTTCATTTTTTCCTACTTAAATGGACATGTGATGAATGCATTTCTTCTCAAAATTGATTGGGGGGCTTCTTCATTTTGCTGATAAAGTTCTGTTTGGAATATGGCTCAATTTTTCTAAAACCTTGTTATAATACTCATGACAATGTTCGGCAAGTCAAAACTTTTCTTCTTCTTATAGCTCATCCTCATGCTCATTGGCTTTTATACACTGCCTTTGAGATGAATTTAATCCCTATATCAATTTTGGTGCATTCTAACTAAATTCAGTTATTATTGTCACATAGCTGAATTTCAGTTTTTCTTGGGTCTATCGGGCATACCCCTTTCCCTGGGGCAGGGGTACCCCCATCTTGACCCCCCAAATTCTGCTGTAGCGGAGCCTCATTGGGTCAATGATGATGATGATGATAGCTCATTTTAAACAAAATTCAGTTATTATTGTCACATAGCTGAATTTCAGTTTTCCTTGGGTCTATTGGGTGCATTCTCCTGACATGTTCAGGGTGGGGGCCCCCATCTTGACCCCCCCATATCTTGCTTGTGCGGGACTATACTAGGGCGATAATGTTGGTGTTATCGGGCACATTCTTCTAACATGTTCAAGCCTTTTCTGCTTAAGTTACCTTAGTGCTAGCCTCCTTCTGTTACTCTTTTACCTTATCTTCTTAAATTCTTTCATCAAATCAAATAACCTATATTACCAAAAAAAGAGGAAAGGTATGTTGAAAAGGATAGTATGCCCTGAAGTAAAATAACATAAAGAGAATGCAAAACACTCCAGCCTATCACACAGGTATTATCTCGTTAAGCATGAGCAAGTGAGACCACATAAAAGCAAAGATAAATGTAGAATCAACTGATGTATTTGTGACACATAAATATATAACCCTCATGCCTCTTCAACCAAAAATCTAAGAGGTGTTTATGTACATTGCCGCAATAAACTAAGGCCTTGCAATAGTTGCTTTTAAAAAGCAAATTTTGGAAAAAGCATGTTTATTCACATTGAGATACGTGAATTGTAGTTATATTTTTGCTTTGGATAACGTGAAAAGCATGCTTTTTTTTCAAAATTACTCTGTTAAACAAACTATAGCAAGCCCTAAGAGGTAGGAAGTACTATCTACCTGTATATATTCTGTCTTTTCTTTGCTATGAGGTGGAACCAAATGAAAGTTGCATGTAATTATGATAAATTTGCCTGATATGGGAATGTTTATTGAACAAGTATTCCAAAAGGTACCTCATGTTCTACACTGCTGATAGAAGCTAGGAAATGTCATGGGTTTGTTTGAAGATGTCTCTATTCTGGTGGATAATTCTGGGGTCCATGGATGGCTGTATCTGTGTTGTATCTAGTAGCTAGAGGGGTTTCTCCATCTATAACTTATGTGCTAAGAAAAATGAAAAAGAAACAAGTTAGGAACCGGGAAAATTGTTGAAAGGCAGCTTTGTGCATTACATCATAATTCTTTCTTTCCCATTTTTGTTTGTTGAGTCAGCATGGTGTACTATTTCCTGTTTACGAGCTTCTGATATCACTGCTTGGGCTTTCATCTGATAGGAAATGATTTCTTAGTTGATATATAATATATTCTTATGATCATCTTTGCACATACACACACACACACATATATTACCTGCTTTTTGTTGCTGAGGGCCTTGCTCTCACTCCAGGAAACTAGTTATTATGAGTAGGAGCAGAATAGCAAACTAAATGAACCAGATATGTTTGCAAGCTGTTTGCGATCCATGGATATTTTATGTGCTCGGAGAAAAGGGAAATAATAGTGTTAATGAACATGGCTTCATGCTACAGGAGACTTCTAATATTACGGTGAAGGACAGCACTAATACAGATGGTGCATGCTTCATTCAACTTAAGCTACCAGGCAGGTCCAAAGTGCCGGATGGTGCCTGGACGTTTCTTGAAAAATATGGGTACCAGTATGGAGAAGGACTTTCTCGAACATTGCTTCCATCGGAGGTACGATTTGAGTTTTCATTATTTTTTTTGTTGCTCAGCTAGTACTTTTGAATTATTAGAATGGCCATGGCTTTCTGTCTTAAAGGTTATTGAATTTTTTTGCCTTGTATTCACTTTATTAATCTTTCCGTTTTAGCATCAGTTGCTTTTCAGCGGTTGCCTTAGTTTTAAGTGCCAAATGGGGAATTTTTTTTGTTATGTTGTTCCTCTGGGCTTTTTTCTTGTGTTGTGGACTATGTCTAGGTTGGTTTAATTTGCTATTCTTGTGCTTATTTGTCAATGTTCATGTCCTTATTCCTCCACTTTGATGATGCATTGTTTTTGTCAAATCATATCCTTGGATGAGCTTAATTTTGGATGATTGTGCCCCTGAATGCTTCTGAATTTATTGCGTTTACTGCTGTGGTGCTGTTTTTGACACTTGATCCATTTGTCCTCAGGTGCTGGCTATCTTGAAAAAGCTACCAGAGGAAACAAAAAGGAAGCTTGTCAAAAAAGGATACTTCCCTCAAGAGGGATACATTTTGCGTTTCTTACCTGTTCCTCCAAACTGTCTGTCAATTCCTGACGTTTCGGATGGAGTTAGTGTGCTATCCATGGTGAGTCACATTCATACTTTTCTTATTGCGTAACTTCTGATATATGTTTGATTATAATGCTCACTACTACTTTAAGTTTTATGTGATGGGTTTCTCAGTATTTTAAGTCCTAAATTCATTACAGGATGTAGCTTCCTCAATGTTGAAGAAGGTATTGAGGCAAATTGAGATAATTAAGAGTACAAGATCTGGTGAACCAAATTTTGAATCGCATGAAGTGGAGACAAATGAACTGCAAGTGGCCGTTCTGCAGTATCTTCAAGTCCGGGGTGCTGGGACGGTAATTATTTACTATACTTGTTGGGATGAACTTTCATATGTCTATCCTTTATATATTGTAAACCATCTTTTCAGGTTTTTTAGTTGATTTTCACATGTTTACTTTGGGTGTCTACTCAGAAACAATAGATGGTTGCAAAGCTATTGGATATGGGGGGTTGCCGGGGTACTGATAGTGTGGTGAATCAGTTCCCCTTTTCGTCTGAGTCTTGGATAGTCACTCTTGATATCTGTGCTTAACAGCTTTCCTTTGTATGTGGTTTATGTAAAGCTCTGTTGAATCTATTCTATTTTGCGATAGTTTATACAGGCGGTGGACGAAAAAGAAAGATGAAAATAAGTATTAGGAAACTGTCAGAAAGATATTATTTTCCTTAAGATATCTGGAAAACTTATTATACTTTCTGCTCGAATTGGGTCTGACATTTTGGTTTATATGTAGGGTCTTAAACCATGGGTCCATAGTGTTTGTCAAACCCCAATGATCAATTGAATATCGCAATTATTTGCTCTCCTGTTTCTCTGCTGCTTGTCTGATTCTCTTTATTGTTTTACTGCATGTCTGATTCTTATTGCCATCTTGTTCCCATTTCTATAAAAAGGCATCTAATGAACCTGGAAATAAATTCGGGGTCAACAAAGAGGCCAGCAAGACTGCCACGAAGGCTTGGCTTGAGAAAATAAGAACACTGTTTATAAGCAAAGGATCGGGATTTTCATCACGCACTGTCATAACAGGTGAGGCATACAAAAATGTGAATGAGGTTGGGTTGCCGTTGGAGATTGCACAGAGGATTACATTTGAAGAGAGGGTCAATGTCTACAATATTAATTTCCTGCAATCTTTGGTGGATAACAACCTCTGCCTTTCATACAAAGATGGTGAATCATCATACTCTCTGAGGGAAGGATCTAAGGGTCATACTTTTCTGAGACCAGGACAAGTGGTACATCGAAGAATCATGGACGGGGATGTTGTCTTCATTAACAGGCCTCCCACAACACACAAGCATGCCCTGCAAGCACTACGCATATATATCCATGAAGATCACACTGTTAAGATTAATCCTCTTATGTGTGGGCCTTTAGCTGCTGATTTTGATGGTGATTGTGTCCACTTGTTCTATCCCCAGTCACTAGCTGCCAGAGCAGAAGTGTTAGAGTTGTTTTCAGTTGAGAAGCAATTATTGAGCTCTCACACTGGCAACCTGAACTTGCAGCTTGCGAATGATGCCTTGTTATCATTGAAAATGATGTTCAAGGCTTATTTCTTTGGCAAATTATCTGCACAACAGTTAAGTATGTTTGCCAGAAATCCGTTGCCACCACCTGCGCTCCGAAAGGGTTGTGCCTCCGCCCCTTGCTGGACTGCTTTACAAGTAATTCAGAGTACTCTTCCAGCTCAGTTCAATTGCTATGGAGATAGGCACATGATCCGGATGAGTGAAATACTCAAAATAGACTTCAATAGGGATGCAATGCAGTCTATGCTAAACGAGATTGTAACATCTATTGTCTTTGAGAAAGGGCCCAAAGAAGCTCTTGATTTCTTTGATTCTCTACAGCCCTTGCTGATGGAAAACATATTTTCTGAGGGTTTCAGTGTTGGCCTGGAAGATTTTATCATTCCCTCTACTTTAATTGAGGACATTCAGAGACAGATTCAGGACATTTCATCATTGCTGTTTCAGCTTAGGAGCTCCTACAATGAGTTTATTGAGCGACAAATGGATAGCTACCTTCGGCGCTTGAAAAGACCTGTTGTCACTTTTGTACATACATCATCTTCTCTTGGAGGTTTGATTGACTCCAAAAGTGAGTCAGCTATGAGTAAGATTGTACAGCAGATTGGATTCCTGGGTCTTCAATTATATGATAGAGGAAAGTTCTACTCCAGAGATTTGGTTGATGACATGGCTCGGCTCTTTCATAGGAAGTATCCATATCGTGATGAGTTCCCTTGTGAGGAATATGGACTGGTAAAGAGTGCCTTCTTTAATGGATTGGACCCTTATGAGGAGATGGTTCATTCAATTGCTAGTAGGGAGGTAATAATCCGTTCATCTAGAGGATTGGCTGAACCAGGAACTTTATTTAAAAATCTGATGGCCATTCTTCGAGACGTTGTTATCTGTTATGATGGCACAGTCAGAAATGTTAGCAGTAATTCTGTTATACAGTTTGACTATGGGGTGCAAGGTGAAAAGTCCCAGAGTTTGTTTCCTGCAGGAGAGCCTGTGGGTGTGTTAGCTGCAACAGCTATGTCTAATCCTGCATATAGGGCTGTTCTTGATTCATCTGCAAGTAGTAATTCGTCTTGGGACATGATGAAGGTATTATTTTATCAGTTTGTCTTTTAAATGATAAATCTTGCTGCTCGTTATGAAAGTACTTGTATTCTTCTTGACTTAAATATACCTCTATTTGCTAATGCTTTTTCTTGCTTCCTTTTGCAGGAAATACTCTTTTGTCGTGTTAACTTCAAGAATGACTTACTGGACCGGCGAGTCATACTATATCTAAGTGCTTGTGAATGTGGTAGGAAGTTCTGCCGGGAGAATGCATCGTGTGTAGTCAAGAACTTGTTGAAAAAAGTTAGCCTGAGGGATGCTGCAGTAGAGTTTTTGATTGAGTAAGTGATGCATATATAGTTCTAATTATGTAATTGGCTTTAATAATCTTTTTATTGCATTCTTTAAAAGTAATTGGCTTTATAGGGTCACTGTATACTGTACTGAGGCAAATAAGCATTGCTAGATAGTTGAGCATATTATATTGTCACTTTCTTCCTCACTTGTCTTTGACTCTTTTTCCATGCCCTGTATGAAGTTTATCTTTGAAAATTAGTATCTTCTTTCTATACTACTTACTTGCTCAAAGCCTCAAATAATGTTTCATTTGTATTAGAATGTGATGTTCTAATTTAATATGCTAACAGGTACAAGAGTCCGGTGGTTTCTTCTGAAAGTTACGAGTTAGATAAGGGACTTGTTGGTCATATCCATCTAAGCAAGGTTTGTTGCATTATTTTGAATATATTGATGATATTTGGTAATTTTCCCTGGCAAACTTCAGAAGTAATGTTCTTTTGTAGGTTCTCTTGAATGATTCCAACATCAGTATGCACGATATTCTTGAAAAATGCCAAGATGAGGTCAATAACTATAAGAAGAAGAAGCAATTTGCTCCTTTTTTCAAGGGAATTCTTCTGTCTGTCAGGTTTGTTTGCTTGACCCTTGGACTTGTATTGTACACATATCTACCCCTACTTAATCTATTGCTTTGATTCTCTCTTCCTAATTCTATGTAAACAAGTTTTTGATCATATGCTTGGTTCCTTTCAGTTATAGAACTTCAACATGTAAGAAAGAGATGAGGTGCTAATTTGTTGATTGTATTGCCTTTCTTTTTTTTTCATTACACCACATTAAGCTGTTATTCAGTTGTGTTGCTTTATGCTTGGAACATATATATTTCATTTTCAAATAAACAATATCAAACAGCTTTGTACCTTTCAATATCGACATGCATGTTTTCTAACTTGTTTTCCTTGTTGTACATTAACTAAATGCTTCATTTTCCTACATTGTTTGTATGTTATGTTATGCCTGTATCAGTTGCTGGGCAGCCTTAATTACAATGCTATGGTGGTATACTTGAACCGAATTTTGTTTCGTGGCAGTGAGTGTTGCTCGTTCTGTCAGGGAAGCAAGTGGTCTGATATGCCATGCTTGAAGTTCTTTTGGCAAGATAATATTAGCTTGGACCGGACATCACGTGTTATGCATATTATGGCTGATGTGATCTGTCCTGTCCTCTTGGATGCAGTTGTTAAAGGTATTCTTTCATATTTGTGCGGGCTTTCCTTATTGGAAGATCTTTTAGTCACTTTTTTGGAAAGAACAAAAAGGATGTGCTGAACTTGCTTATGGTGTGTGCATGTGTGGTCGACAAAGATTTAAACATCTTGATGCTTGTGAGGAATGTCTTGCTTTGTCCGATAATTTAGGCAGATCAAAGTTATTTTTATATGTTTCCTGTTTAGAGTTTGCAATCATATAATTGTAGCTGGGGGCTGTTTTGCTATCATCTCTGGTTTTCTTTCGTGGTTTTGAAAAAAATGTGTAGTTGGACTTGCTTTTTTACCCTTCTCTTAAATTATTCTTAATTATTGCTTACTTTGTGGATGGGAAATGCTAGGTTTTGATTCTCATGTTGCAGGGGAAATATCCTTTCATTACATGGTACTGATCTGACCAATTTTATTAAATAGAGGATAATGCGCGAGTAATATTAAAACAGATCCTCTCTAAGAGTATCGATGTGCCATTTTGTCTTTCTTGAGCTCAAAAATACTATGACCAAATTATTGCAAAATAAAATAAGCTCTACAAGGAAATTGATGAATTGTAAAAATCTCAGGCAAATCTAATGAAGTTGTGTATGTTGGTCATTGAAGTTCCCTACTGAACCCAAAATAGCTGCACATTTTCGTACCTGCAAATGTCAGGATCATTGGTACCCTGTAATTATTTGCTTGGTTAAAATTGAGATATGGTGCACTTCATTTTTTGGAGATTTTAATGTGAACTTGTATCTGATATGTTTGCATTTTGGGACCTGTATGTTTGCTCTCCATGTAAATTTAGTCAATTTAATAATTATACTGTGATTGTTTACCTTCAATTTGCTCTGACCCTGAACATAGTATGTGTTGCAATATTCTAGACTATTTCAACTGTTGTGATTGACTGACTGGTGGTCACAAATTGTGTTCCCATGAAATTCAGGTGACCCTAGGATTGGGGCAGTAAATGTAATTTGGATTAATCCAGACACAAGTACATGGATTGGAAATTCTAGTGACCGTCTGCTCGGTGAATTGGCAGTTGAGGTTGTTCTAGAGAAGAAAGCAGTGAAAAAGAGTGGTGATGCCTGGAGGATAGTGTTGGATTGCTGCCTTCCAGTCTTTCATTTGATTGATACTAGGCGGTCAATTCCATATGCAGTTAAACAGATCCAGGAACTTCTTGGAATTTCATGTGCTTTTGATCAAGCAGTTCAAAGACTTTCCACATCAGTCTCAATGGTTGCAAAAGGTATTCTGAAGGAGCATCTTATCCTCTTGGCGAGTAGCATGACTTCTACAGGTACTCTCATTGGTTTTAATAGCACTGGGATTAAGGCCATGTGCCGGACATTGGGTGTCCAAGTACCTTTTACAGAAGCAACCTTGTATACCCCACGGAAGTGTTTTGAGAGGGCTGCAGAGAAGTGCCATCTCGACTCTTTATCCAGTATTGTTGCATCCTGCTCTTGGGGTAAACGAGTTGCAGTTGGAACTGGTGCAAGATTTGACCTTCTTTGGAATGAAAAAGAGGTATGTTTTGCATCTCTAGTAGAACCATTAATAATGCTCTATAGATGTACACCTTTAGGTACTGACCTCATTGCTTAACTACTTCTCTAACATTGAAATGTCAATTTTTTTTTTGCAGGCTACGCCACAGAAGGGAGGGATTGATGTTTATGATTTCCTGCAGTTGGTGAGAAGTACACGTGGCGATGATGATGATATTGGCTGTTTGGGAGTTGATGTGGATAAATTTGATGTGGAGGATGAATATATGGAAGAGGGTATGTCTCCAAAGGACTCGAATGCTGTGTTTGAAGATGCTGAACTGGAATTAGACAAGTCTGGTGGTTGGGAGAGTAGCGCTTGGGATTCTGGTAATGATAAGCATGCTACGGAGGGTGGGAATGGAGGTTGGGATTCCAAGAAGAGTGAACCTGAAACTTGTGTTGCCTGGGGTTCTGCAGTGGGATCTGGTGCACCTGCAAGTTCCGAAGTTTGGGGTGCTGCAAATGAGAGTGGAAAATCCACACAGGTTGATACTGCTGATGAAGGTGCTTCTGGTTGGGGATCCAAGAAAAATGTGCCAGAAACTGCAAGTGCATGGGGCTCTTCAATGGAGATTTCTGCACCAGAAACTGCTGTTGCCTGGGGTTCTGCAGTGGACTCTCGTGCACCTGCAAGTCCAGGGGGTTGGGGTGCTGCAAATGACAGTGGCAAATCATCACAGGGTCATACTACTGAGGAAGGTGCTTCTGGTTGGGGATCCAAGAAAAATATCCCACAGGCTTCAGGTGCTTGGGGTTCTGGAAGCAAGGGTGACAATGATGATGCTTCTGGTTGGGGCTCTAAGAAAAATAATTCAGAAGCTTCAAAAGAGATTTCTTCTTCTGATTGGGGTTCTGGAAGCAAGGTTGACAATGATGATGCTTCTGGCTGGGGTGCTAAGAAAAATAATTCAGAAGCTTCAAAGGAGATTTCTGCTTCTGGTTGGGGTTCTATAAACAAGGGCAACGATGATAATGCTTCTGGTTGGGGATCTAAGAAAAATAATTCAGAAGCTTCTAATACCTGGGGGGTATCAAAGAAGTTGCCTGAGAGTTCAGAAGGCTGGGGCTCTGCAATTGAGAGAGGCAAGTCTATTGCTCCTGCTGCTTCTGGTGGGTGGGGTTCTAAGAAAAATACGTCAGAAACATCCAGTGGTTGGGGTTCTGCAATAGAATCTCCAACACCTGTGAGGTCCAAACCCTGGGGTTCCGTACGTGATAGTGACAAACCTGGGGGTTGGAATTCTAGGAAAGATAATACAGAAACTTCGAATACCTGGGGGGTTGCAAAAGATTCACCTACACCTACCACTGACAAGGTTGGCACATTTAAGCTGAAAAGTACTGATGAAGGTGCTTCTGATTGGAACTCTAAATCTGGGAGCTGGGGGTCAAAGGAAAAGAAGGTAGAAACTTCTAGCGCATGGGTTTCTTCAAAGCACTTAACTCCTCCACCAACAGCTTCCCAAGGCTGGGGCCCTGCACATGAAGGCAATGCTGCTCCTGAAGGTTCTTCCAATTGGAATGCCTCTGATAAGTCTCAGGATAACTCAGGTTGGGGTTCCATTCAGGATGCTAACAATGTTGGGGAGAAAGAGTCCTCATGGAATGCACCAAGCAAGAAGACTAACGATGTAGATGGTCTTGGTTGGGGTTCTTCTGCCAATGAAAAATCCATGCCTTCGGATTCTCAGGGTTGGGATGCCAAAATTTCTGGAACTGAGGCCAAGGCTTCAATGGAGATAGAGTCCCAGTGGGGAAAACCTAGTGGTTCAGGTTCATCAGATCAATGGCAGGAAGCAGCAAACTCACAGGGTTGGGGGACTTCAAAGTCTGACAATGGTGGTGAGAATGTAACCCAATCTCCTTGGGGACAAAGTGGTGGCTCTACATGGAAGAAAAAAGGCCCGAGCACTCCATGGGGTTCATCTGATAATAGTGATTGGAAGAATAAAAATAATCGGCCACCCAGGCCACCAAGGCCTTCTGATGGTTCTAGAAACAAGATGTTTACTGTTACCCGGCAACGTCTAGATCTCTTTACTGCTGAAGAACAAGATATACTCACTGAAGTAGAGCCTATAATGCAGTCGATTAGAAGCATTATGCGCAAAGAAGGGTATCCCCAACTTTTTGAAGTTCTACTATTGCTCCGTATACATTGCTGCAATCTTAAATTCCATTATGCATATAGTAAAACCAAATTTACTTGGTTATTTTAATAGTTGCTCAAGCCTTTTCATCAGTTGGATCATGTTGCTCAAACTTGTGTCCATGAATAGCTACTTAGAGGCGTTCATTTTCAGGTACACTGACGGAGATCCAATTCCGACAGAAGATCAATCCTACATAAGGGATAATGTTCTCGCTTATCATCCTGATAAAGATGCAAAATTGGGAGGTGGAATAGATCACATAATGGTATGTTGCCCTCGGCTGTAACTTTTTTTTTTTTTTTTTTTTTTCTAGTTACTTGGAAGCAAGCATCACTTGTTTGGGTGTTCCCGTATATAATGTCATCATGGTCATAGGTTCCGTTCAGCTCTAGTTGACTAAACCCACAATATTTCCCTTAATGCATCACCCTGATGCCTCCTTTGAACATGCCTTTATGTTTGGAACTTGTCCTGCTGTGTTGTATAGTCGTGCTGAGGATGTGGTGCTCGTGGGTAGCTTGGTTTTTAAGCTAAATGAATCTAGGCTATCCAGCAAAGCAACTAAATGGGATCTATCATTGTGTTTGCTAATATCAGCAAGTAGTGAGCAATGGATTGAAATTGATCAAAGACATGCTATCCGCTTTAATTAGGGTCCTTTTGTTCACAATTTTGGCGGTTAAGGATGCCACCTAATATTGCTGTGATTAAAGCATCGCCAAATAAAACTAGAATTGGATAAAATTGTATCAGTGGACAAAGTTTTGTGCAACTTTGAAGAAGAGGAAAAAAGAAACGTTTACGAGGATGTTTGTGCAACTTCAAAGTTTTGTCACTTTGGAAGTGTCAAACAAAAAAAATATTTATGGTAAGGTAGCCATATGACAAGACGGTAAACACATGGTAGTTGTAGTTGATGGACAGTAGAAAGATATTCTAATGGAAGCTCAATTTTAGAAGATGGAACATTAGACTGAATAAGAATTGCATCTGGTAATAATATGACAAATTTGTTCTGTCTTCATAAGCTTGGATCGAGCGGAGTGGCAGATAATTTTACTTGGTTCACAGTTGTCCCTCTGCTTTCATAATATTGATCTGCATGGGCTGTCTAGAGAAATGTATTTAGCTGGTTTAATAAGTTTGTAATGCAGGTTTCAAAGCACACCAGCTTTCAAGATAGCAGATGCATGTATGTTGTCTCCGTTGATGGCCAAAAGCAAGACTTTTCTTACATAAAGTGTCTGGAAAATTTAGTGAAGACGAAGTATCCTGACTATGCTGAATCATTCATTCCTAAATACTGGAGAAAGCCACAGAAACGTGAACAAGAACCTAACAACGGTGGAGGCCGTGAACAAGATCCTAACAATGGTGGAAGCCGTGAACAGGAATCTAACAATGCTGGAGGCCGTGAACAAGATCCTAGCAATGCTGGAGTGCATGAACAAGAAGCTAGCAACGTCGGAGACCCTGAACAAGAACCTCACAATGGTGGGGGCTGTGAACAAAAACAGTGAGGTATGCATCTTTCTCAGGAACTCTTCTTTGTTTCCATGTGACTAATCTTGTTGGAGAGTTGCTTATCTTTATTCTTGCTTAGTATTGATTGAAGAACTTGCTTTTTTTTTTTTGGTTCTCTAGTGTAGTGAATCTTGGAGTATATATTTTACTATCAGTTGTGTCAAAGTGGGGCAAGGGTGTGTACATAATGGCCCCCCAGATCCCGCCTGAGGCGGGTTAACACTGGGTTGATGTTGTTGTGTTGTGTCAAAGTGGGATTTCTTTTTCTTTTTCTTTTTCTTTTTCTAGCAGCTCTAGTAATCCTGAAATGTCTAATTTAAAACTGCAGAGTTCTGTAATATTTTACTATAGACCAATTTGTGTTTGCATGTATATGTTTAATCCTTGTATTCCTGTTTAGTCACTTTTACTCTTTTCCTTCGGCATTTGTTGTGTTATGTTTTATTCTTTATTTTGGGCTGCTTTTCGCCTTTTCGGTTGGTCTATTGTGCTGATAAATTTATATTAGTTTCTCCCTCTGAAGGAAGGTTGGTTTGAATTGGTTTCAACTTGCCCTTTGTTGAGCTGCTTTTCGACTGACCCTATTGTTAATGTTGAGTTACGAATGTGAAATAACAATGCACATCATTGTCATTATTGTGAACTGCTCTACAAAATTTAATTTGTTTGTGTTGATATATTTATGAGTAGAATCTTGACTGGTTTAGTCAATATAGAATTGTATGTTGTCAATTGATGTTAGTCATTTTGGACATTTCTTGGCTTCAGTTTTATATTTGACATTATACCTTCAATTGGATTCTATACTGTGTGGTCCTCCTGATGTTTCATTTACGGCCTTATTCTTACATCTCTTTTGTTCTTTGGATGAGAAGTTTATAAAACTTGAAATTTCTATGTGATGCTCAGCGAAGTCTGCCAAGGAAGCTGGGGGCACATTTTTCTCATCCATTTTGTGTCCAAAAAGGGGATGCATGGACTCCTCTCCACCTCCTATGCTTGTTGAAGGTATGTTTTCTTTTGCAGACTACCCTCACATTTCTTTATCTCCTCACTAATTATGGCCAGTGATACAACTGCAATTTGTGCATAAAGAAGGGTCCTCGCTTTAGGCGAAATTGCCAAACCGTACTTGAGTTTAAAAATATTCAGCTATATTTACAAAGATATAGTACAAAATAAAATTATCAAAAACAAAATTTCATTTTTAGGTGACTTTGTTTTCTTGGTGGACAATTGGTTAACTTGCAAGATTTCTTTGCCTAAATATATTTGAGAAATATTAAGAGTTGGCTCTTTTGCATTAGAGCACACCTGCCCTGTCCCTTTGAGCCTAGGCAATGGACCTTAAGAAATGTTTACTTGACCGGCTCGTAATGTGGACAATGGTTGCAAGGTTTTATCCCTAGTTTAGATGGCTTTTCTTTATACCCTTTTTGCGCTACTATTCATCTCTAACTCTGGGTTTTCCTTCAGCTTTTGCAGTGTACATGGATGTTTGACGTAGTAGCTGTGTTGACTCGTACATTTTGTGACTTGATTCTCTTTCCAAATGAAGATTGACTGGGGTCTAGCAAGTGTCAGAACTGTTTTGGGTTAAAGATTTGGGTCTTTTGTCTGAGGGCATTTTTGCTTTTGGAGTCATTAGAACGAGTTCATCGTACAGTCCTCCTAACCATTCTTATGGATGATAGGCTGTAATTAGTTTGTGTAGTTTCAAAGATAATGGGTCTTTTGTAGGATGGTTCAGTTTTTTCTGTGTAAAGTCTCTCACTTGAAAGCCGTGATGTGCTTATGAATCATTAGCTTGGAATGCAGTTTCATTGTCGTTGCAGGAAAGGAATACATCATCATATTTAATATCCATAGCTTAGGGTTGAGTTTTAGGTCTAGCTAAGCTTTTAGGGTAATTGTTTCTGGGGTTAGGGTTTAGGTTATTTTTAGTCTAGGGTTAAGGAATGCAGTTTCATTGTCGTTGCAGGAAAGTGCCGGGGTTGAGTTTTAGGTCTAGCTAGGCTTTTAGGGTAATTGTTTTTGGGGTTAGGGTTTAGGTTATTTTTAGTTTAGGGTTAAGGGTTAAGAGTTTATGATTTTAGTTTCAAGGTTTATGATTGGGTTTAGGGTTAGGGTTTAAAAGTGTGGTGCTTGAGTTTTAGGGTATAGGGTTATGAATCAGCTTTTTAGGGTTTTATGATGTGTAAGTTTTTAAGGTTTAGGGTTTATGATATTTGGTCTATGGTTAGGGTTTGTTGAGTGTGTTGATTAGGCTTAAGAATTAGTTTTAGATTTTTTTTTTCAGTTTAAAGGTCTTTAGGATGTAAGGTTTTGAGTTTAGGGTTTTTAGGATTAGGATTAAGGTTTAATCAACAACAACAACAACATTGCCCCAAAAAAGGGTACGCCTAATAGACTAAATAAAAGAAAAACTGAAATTCAGCTATGTGACAATAATATTTGAATTTAGTTAGAATGTACTAAAATTATAGGGACTACATCCATATCAAAAGCATTGTATAAAAGCCAATGAGAATAAGGTTGTGCTCTAATTAGAGATTAAGGTTTAATCAATTAGAGATCAAAGGTAGGGCTTAGTGTTAGGATTTTTAGGGTCTAGAGTTGGAATTTAGTGCTATGGTTTTTCTCATTGCTAATGACATGTAGCCAAAACTTTAAAACTAGAATTGAATCATATTCCTAAACCTTGAACACTAACCCTAAATCTTACTTTTAAATCCTAGTCCTTAACCAGAAAAACTATAAATCCTATAACAACAATCCTAAAACCTATCCTTAAAAATGATAAACTCTAAATCTTAGCATTGAAATCATGAACTTGAATCTTCAACCCTAAGCTTAAAATATGCTAAGCCTTAGCCCTAAATCTAACCTTAAAATTTATTAATTGTAGAACAATCCTACAATCCTTGCCCTAAACCCTAAATTATAATTCTAAACACTAAGCCTCATTTGTATTAAAAGTATAAAAGAGATAAGGAGTATTTGCAAGAACAAAGAAGCAAAGACTAATCTAATAACTTATTAATTTTAGGATTTTTTTTGGCATCCTTAGAGTTTTTTTTTTTCTTTTGGATTTCAAAAAAAAATTATATTTTGATAGTACCCTTCAGGTTTGTAATAAGATTTATTCGTAACATATCTAACCCAAAAAATATTAACTTCCATCCATATTTAACATTTTTATGTCAAATAAAAAAGAAAAGTAATTTCTAATAAAAGCAATGTAACTAAAACGTTTTATTGCAAATTGGAGTTGGGTCACATGAAGAAGTGTTGTTATTCCCATTACCGATGTGAAAGTTGTCTTGAATGGTAAAAAAAAAAAAAAAACAGACATCATAGAAACGCGAACCCTAAACATATGACACATACTCATATTGGCATAAACACACGCAAGGTTTTCTTAAGGCGTCACTGGATATAACTTGTGTAGGAGTCCAAAATGTTGTTCTCATCTTCAATAAGCAAGATGTTCTCTTCCTTCTTTCCTTGTTGTTGATGAGAATACCATTTCATTTCCGTTTCCACCTCTACAAAATATATACTAATGGAAATTATCCCTCTCAATCAAGTTCCTCATTATTAATGGAAATTAAACAATGAAACAACGAAGAGAGAGAATTCAAATGGAAGATGATCAAGAAAGGCAATTGCTTGATACTTCAAGGCTTGGATTCAAGAGTATTATTAGCAATCCCAGGTTTGTAGAGAGCTCAGGTGTATCTGGGGGAGGAGATCTTAGGTGGGTAATTGTTGTTTCAGTGATGATCAGGAAGATCATTTCTCTGTTTGCTCTGCCCATGAAATGGCTTGGTTACTTTGTGGACTTCATTCTCAACCTTCTCTACTTTAACGGAAATTTCATTGGTTTGATCTTCAACTTCATCCAAGGTACTATTATTGTTTATTCAAACAAACCAAAAAAATGATGTAGTTTTGAAGCTTCCTTTTAATTTGATCCACATTTAAAATTGTACTTAGGAAAAGTGGTGATACCAAAAAGGGATTCTGAGACTTTCATAAGCTCAATCGGCCACTTGGACGAGCGAATAGATCTATTGAAGATCAACCATTTGGTTGCAGAAGACGGTGTCACTTGTACATTGTTAGAACATAAAAGTAAGGCCCTCATGGACCTTTACATTTTGGCTTCCAAGCTTGCCTATGAAAATGCTCGCATTGTGAAGGATGTCGTCGTCAATCATTGGAACGTAAGGCATCATTCTTCTCGATCACTCGCTTACTTGCCTTCTAATCTCTATCTATTTACTCCGTCGTCTAACTACGCATCAATTGCACTCTTTTTCGCCTGTCAACAGATGCACTTTGTGGACTTCTTCAACTGTTGGAACGGTTGATACTCTTTCATGAAAGAATTAATGATAAAACATTGTCACTTCATTTTTCTCAACTTATTGATTCTTTTGTCTTTGTACTTGGGACAGATTTTCAGAAGAGGAGCTCCACCCAAGTTTTCATATTGTGTGATAAGCCCAAGGACGCAAACCTGATAGTAGTAAGCTTCAGAGGAACTGAACCCTATGATGCTGATGATTGGAGCACAGATTTTGACTACTCTTGGTATGAGATTCCTAATGTGGGAAAGCTCCACATGGGTTTTATAGAAGCCATGGGTTTAGGCAACCGAAAGAACACTTCGTCCTTTGACCGTCACCTCCTCATGTTAGAGTTAGATAGCGCCAGTACTTCAAATGGATTAGGTGCATATTATATGGTCAGGGACAGGCTTAAAGAGTTACTAGCAGAGCACAAGAATGCAAAGGTTGTGATTACGGGTCATAGCTTAGGTGGCGCCCTTGCAATCTTGTTTCCTGTCGTGCTCCTAATACGAAAGGAAGACGAGGTGATTACAAGGGTGTCGGGAGTGTACACGTTCGGCCAACCTAGGATTGGAGATACGGCGTTGGGAGGCTTCATGGAAGCTTATCTTAATAAGCCGAATTGCCCTAACTATGTTAGGGTCGTCTACTGCTATGATATTGTGCCTAGGATTCCTTACGACGACAAAACGTTCTTGTTCAAGCACTTTGGAAAGTGTCTCTACTTCAACAGCTTGTACAAGCAAAAGGTAATCACTCAACCACTTGAGTGAATTAATTAATAGCCTTTCCAAATGAGCTCGATTGTCGTTGCTCACTAACAAAGTTGTTGTTTCCTAACTTTGTGTGTCGTGTCTTGGCATTATTGTAAAAGGAAGTAGATGAGGAGCCAGACAGAAACTGTTTCGGATTCAAGCACATGATACTTGCGCACTTGAATGCGGTATGGGAGCTCATACGCGCTTTCTTGATGGGCTACGCGATTGGGTCAGAGTACAAAGAAAGCTGGTTCTCCATTTGGATAAGGCTGGTGGGATTGACGTTTCCTGGGCTATCTGCCCACTCCCCGAGAGATTATGTCAATGCCATCAGACTGGGAACAGCACAATCTTTTCAAGAATGATGTTCGGAGTAGTTGTACTAGTACAAGTACTCTCAGAGCAATGAAGTTTGATTTGTAAAAGGGGGAAAATACTTTGAGCTGGTAGAAATGATCG
The DNA here is from genome assembly GCA_964016875.1 of Fallopia convolvulus. NCBI lineage: Eukaryota > Viridiplantae > Streptophyta > Magnoliopsida > Caryophyllales > Polygonaceae > Fallopia > Fallopia convolvulus. The sequence continues at coordinate 11,193,264 of OZ024723.1, read as the reverse complement.
ACAATGCACAATCCATACCCAATATAGTCACAAGTACAGCAGTTTATGAAATCAAAGAAAGGCTATCTCAATACAGCAGCTCTTCAAACACAGGATCCACACACACTGTCCCCGCTCCCGCTTTTCATGGTACATATATGTAATAATAGCCTTTCAGCTGGTGTTACGCCTGTCGTTAAATTGCAATAAGTTAAGTACTAAAAACAAAGCCGTGAATTCGTTTAGATCCCTAGAATATTTGGTTAGGACTTAATTCATAGGTAATATGATCTGAATGAAATGTTATATTGTCTATGAAATGTAATATTGCCTGCCTGTTCTGACCACTTCAGCAACTTCATTTAAGAATCCGACCTCTTTGTAGCCTCTTCTTTCAAGGCCGTCCTAGTGTCTACAAAGAAAATTAAAGTACACCTTCAGTTATAGGCATACAACTAGTCTTAGTTACCGTGCCCTACACGGGATTTTATAGAATTATCATATTATTTAGGGATTTTACTTTTGGTGCTCTTGAGATTTTGACTTTTCCTTTTGGTGTCCAAAAAAAATTCTTATTCCTTTTGGTGCCCTCTTGATTTAAAAAAATTCCTTCTCCTAACCTAAATACAATCAAATGTAAAAATTTTCCATTTTTTTAAATTTCCGTTACAAAAATAAAAAATGTAACATGTTCTAATTTCCTTTACCCTCCTCTTTTTTTTACTCTGCTCATCTATGCTAACAATGGGGCTTCACAACACAACATATAATATTATGAAATTATACACCATAAAACAAAAGGTACTGTGAAGCTTGGCTAGAGATTTAATTATATTTTACGAATTTTACAATTAAGAATATTAAGGAAACTAAACTCCGACTTATGTAAATTACACAGTTTTCTTCTTTTGTGTCCTGGATATTAATTTTGAATTTTTCTACTTGGTTGTTATAATGGAACTTTTGGAAACCACGTTGCAGAGGATAACTAAAATGAAGCCATTTTGCAGGAAGTAAAAGCTAGGGAAAGAGAGCATGTTTGTGCTACAGTGGGAAAAAAGGGTTAATTTATCTATTTTCTCATTTTGAATGGTGAAATGGACAATTTCATGCACTCTTTTTACAGGAGCCAAATTGAATTAATCTGAATCTTCACATTATATAGAACATAACATGTTGAAACTTATTTATGGCAGCGTAAGTGAGCAGAGTAAATAAAAGAGAGGGTAAAAGAAATTAGATTATATTAGGTTTTTTTAAATTTTTATATTTTTTTATGAAAATTTTAAAAAATGGATGAAATTTGACATTTGAGTGTGTTTAGGTTAGGAGAAGGAATTTTTTAAAACCAGGAGAGTACCAAAAGGAATAAGAATTTTTTTTGGGCACCAAAAGGAAAAGACGAAACCTTAGGGGCGCCAAAAGGAAAATCCCGATTATTTATTATTATTTTTTAATTTTTTTATTAAATTGATATAGTTAAGGATATTTTTTTTTATAAATATTCTAGAATGTGTATGATAGCATAAAAAAATATCCTAATGATCTTCATATCTATCATATCCAAAAATAAAACATTGTTTAATAATAGGATTTTCAATCCTATATTCTAAAAACATGGATAAGAATTTATCATATCCAAAAATAAAAGATTAGTTTTAAAAAAAGAGGTGGTGTGGTCCAATCTAAAAGTGACATGTATCGTTTAATAATATTTTTAACCTCCGCTTTAGGTTATAGTTATGATATGATACATACAAGAATTGTGATGAATAATATCCATCGTGAAAACTTACCTTTGCTAATTTCAGGACATCTTCAATAATAGCATATATTATTATATTTGTAAATATTTCTTGCATAACTTAACTTGCCAATCAAGGCTGTGTACTCTATTTATACTGAATTAATGGAAAGGCAAATCCTAAGGGGACATTTACAATCTAACATGGTATCACGAGCCTAACCCTAACCCGACCCTCTCCCTTCTCTCATTGCGCGCCTTCTCTACGCAACGCTGCCGACCGACCCTCCATCACGCCGCCGACCCTCTCTCCCTCGCCCTCTCCTACCGTCCGATCCAAGAGATCGGTCGCTGCCCTCTGATGCGTTTCGCCTCGCTACAAGGACCGACGTCTCGTATTATGAATCCCGTCTTGATCTCGAACGAACAATGGAGCGGAAGCAAGCGAGATAGCGGCACGCAGGGGCGCGCGAGTTGTGAATTGGTGGTACGACGCTAGGGTTCTAGCGGCGTCTCGATATGGTATTGATTCCGACAAGCGAAACCTCAGAATGATTGTAGGGCGATTGGAAGAAGGGATAGAAGGATTTTGACGCCTGATGCCTAGGGAAGAGAAACTCGATTCAACAAAGGCAAATTCAATTCAATTCAAGCGTAACTGAAAATATGAGAGTCTGACAACTTAAATAGAAACTAGGTCTAATTCTAAAACCCTAATGAGGATGGGCCCAAGCATGCAAGCCCAACCCATCTCATTAATAGCGGAATTAATAATAATACTAAAGAAAGTAATTGTTTCTATTAAAAACCCGACATAAAAATAAAGATAGAAACCCGAAGTCCCGAGGTCTCGGAAAGACTTACGAAGGACTCAGACATGCCCGAGAGTCGAAGCGCGGTTTGGCCCCCTAGAAGCGCGGTCGCGCTTTGAGGGTCCAGGCCGCGCTCGTAACCGTCGTAACTCTGCGGCCGAAGCGCGGGGACGACCGGCCAAAGCGTGGTCGCGCTTTCAGCGCTTAGCCCGCGCTTTGGGCTGGTCGCATTCTGCGGGCGCGACGCGGCCACCAGTGGTTGGAGCGCGGGGGCGCTCGGCATGGCCATGAGCGCGCCATCGGTAATTCATCTGGAAAGGCTCAGCTCGACTTCCAACTCCTCCAATCGATCCGGAAATGCATCTTGTACCAAAGATGTCATCAATATAGTCGAAGGCGGGTCTTGAATCGAACTCACGGGTGGAATAGCTTGGCATGAGATAAAAACCGTTGATGCCGTCCTAGGTTGGAACGCATCATCCTGCCCCCCTTGAGTGGGAAGCGTCCTCGCTTCCTCAAAATGAATCGGTGAGGCGGTTTTATCCCCAAGAAATGGCGCCGTAGACAATGATGGAAGTGTCAACAACAGTCGGCGCTCAACTGAACCTTGAAGAGGCGCGCCCTGGGCGGACTTGGACGTGTCAGGCGGCCGCGGATCATGGCGGGGCGAGCCATTGCCATGCTCGTCAAAAAGATTTGGTTTTGGCACCCCTTTGGCCTTTGTAACCTGATCATCAACGTCAAGAGCTTTCTGTCGATCCCTTTGAACCTGATCCTGCAAAATCTCACTTGGCGACATAGGTAAGAGCTTGACGCGCTTCCCGTGGTACGTAAAAAACACATAAGTGTTTAAGTAACCATCGTGAAGAACACGCCTGTCAAATTGCCATGGACGTCCCAACAATAAATGAGTGACGTCCATTGCAACCACATCACAAAGTATAGAATCGGTGTAAGGACCAATGGAAAAGGAAATCATGCATTGTTTAGTAACTTGCGTACCTGAGCTAGACGAAAGCCATTGAAGACCATAAGTAGCCGGGTGTGGAGTGGTAGGCAGCCCAAGATGATCGACCACCTTTTCATTGACCAAATTAGTGCAACACCCGAAATCAATGATGACACTTAAGCTTGTTGAACCAACCAAAGCTCGAGTGTGGAAAAGATTTTCCCGCTGGTCATTGAGATTGTTTTCACGAAGGATCAAAGCCTTTCGAGAAACCAAACCCAACGGAGTCCCAATGTTGGCCGGCGGCGGAGCACAATCCAATACTTCCGCCCGAGGGACGGAATAAGCCTCCTCAAGTGGTGCCGGGGCCGAAACTTCTTCCTCATCCAAGGACTCATATCCAGCGGAAGCTTGCACAAACATGACTTTCTTGCGGTTGGGGCAGTCCTTTTGATAGTGACCACGCCCACCACATGTGTAACATTCCAAATCTCGGGCGCGTTCACGGTTCGGTGGGGTCGACTTTTGAGGAGCCTGGCGTGAAGGGTTAGGAACCGTCGGTTCGCCCGAATGAGTAGATGAACCCTGTTCTGCGGCACTAGAATTATCATTAGTAACAAAACCGTATTGACGAGGGTTGGAAGAAACATACCTGCCCGACGACGTGCGGGAACCATAACTCTTATTGTGCAAATGTTGTTGATGAATTTTCATGGCCGTATGCACTAATGTGTTGATATCCTTATCAAGAAGGATCTCAAGCTGATCTTTAATAGACAAATTCAGGCCACTAATAAATTTAGTACGCAATGTAGATGGAGCAACACTAATATTCGCCTTAAAAAACATGTCCTCTAACTTTACAAAATACTCAACAGGGGACAAAGATCCTTGGCGAAACTCAGCGATGTTCAATCACATTTGATTACGGTAATCAGTTGGAATGCATTTTTGAGTCATAACATAGACCAACTGATCCAATGTAGTCACTGCGGTAAGACCCCGACGCAAACGGTCATCCACAAAGCGTTGCCACCAAACCCGGGCGAAACCACGGAAATGTAAGGTAGCCGCTTGTACATGCTCATAAGCGGGGATATTACAATAGTGCAAAGTATGCGCCATCGCAGTAACCCATTCTAAAAAGACCGCAGGGTCATGATGCCCTTCAAACGGTTCAATCTTGACCTTGACTTCGTGTCGTTGGTACAGGGGAGTGTCCCGATCGCCATTAGCAACACGAACATCATAGCCACGATCAATAGGGGACTTAGGCCGAGCCGACACTTGCCCGTAATAATGATCTTGCCCTTGATGATGTAGCTGGAGCAGGGCTTGGGTGCGCCGCTCGGTAACATGATCATAGGCGCGCCGATTTTGACTTGTTTGGGCATTACCATAATTAGGGGTGGGGGCTGGCGGAATCCAATCCGATGGGCGCTCATTCAGTTCAGGAGGATCGCCCAACGCTGGAAAATTATGAGGGTTAACCATGCCCGAATCTTCAATTTGTTCATCATCGAACTCGTTGAAGTCGTCATGGATAACCGGTGTAGCGAAATTGTACTCCAAGGAACCATGTCGACGATTGTGACTTGGTTCCTTCTCATAAGGCCGTTTGGTTGTAGCAAAAACATTATGGTCAAAAACCGGTGCCGGAAAGCATTGGTCACGCATTCCATAAAGCCGGCGTGCTCTAGCGTCATCCACATATTATGGGCGAGTCGGAGCACCACGCGAGGTGGTGGCGTAGTAGCCATCATCCTCGGGACCATAAGAATCAAAAATAGGCGGTTGAGAATACATACCTTGGTCTTCAGCGTAGGCACTCGAAGACGGAGCATTAGCAAATGAATCGCTATGCAAAACGTGGGCTTCCTGACCTTGCCTTGATTCGGTCACGACCTCCACCGGTGGCGGAATAGGCTCAATGGGGCCCTTGTCCTTGCGGTGGGGATCCTGTGTAGCAAGCGACGTAGGCTGGGTATGTATAATCGGAGCCACCGATGGTGTAGGTGCACCAATGGTGATTCCGGAGGCCTTAGCGCGGGTGCGCGTCAAAGGCCCGGGAGGGAGTTGTTGTGGTGCTGGGGGGCCAGCCAAGACCGGGTCTTGTGGTGGACTCGAAGTGTTGACGGCCGTTTGTGGCATTTGAGCCGATGTGGATTGCGAAGCAAGGGCTGCAAGTTGGGCGTCAAAGCGAGCTTGCATATCAGCCATTTGTTGCCTTAAAAGAGCATTTTCTTGTTCTAAAGGCATGGCCTCAATCAAGGCAGTAGGATTGAGTGTAGGATCGTCCTCTTGAGTTTGCAAAGCACCTGAATCAGAAGGAGAAGACATGGCGAGTAACAAAGAACAAAACGAACAATGGCAAGCAAACACACAAAGTCTTAGCTCTTGATCCGAGCAATGCACTCACACAAGGTCACGGGTGGCTCTTTGTGCGAGAGGCGGCTTAGGCTCACGAGTAAAACAATGGTGTTATTGAACAAAGCAAAGTGAAAGCAAGATATAAACCCACACAATTGAGTAATATCAAACAAGTAGTACTAGCAAACAAGGGATGATGCAAGCACTAACAAAGTGTGGCTTATGGCTTACCTTATTTTGGCTTTACCACCCACAAATTCTCTCTTCTTCTTTTTGATTTTTTTTTGAACAAATGTGGTTTAATGGCTTACCTTATTTTGGCTATGCCACCCACAACTGAATTTTTTTTTTTTGATGAGGGCCGAAAATTGCTTCTTTGTTTTTTTTAATGTTGAAAATCGGTGTCCTCAAACAAGCAACGATAGATATGCAGTGATAAATATAGTTCAATGCAATCAAACAAGCAAGATAGCCTATCAAGTAATTGAAAATTACTAACGATGGGTAATCAATCAAGCAATATCAAGGCAATGAAAAAATCACACCACTATTATACTTCAAAGGACAAGAACAATTAATTAGGGTTTGGCTTATTTTTTTTTTTTTTTGGATTTTTGCTGAATTAATGGCGGAAATATAGTGGTGAAAGTGCAAAGATCGAATCAGGAGACTTACAAGACGATGGCTCTGATGCCATTTGATGTGTTTCGCCTCGCTACAAGGACCGACATCTCGTATTATGAATCCCGTCTCGATATCGAACGAACAATGGAGCGGAAGCAAGCGAGATAGCGGCACGCAGGGGCGCGCGAGTTGTGAATTGGTGGTACGACGCTAGGGTTCTAGCGGCGTCTCGATATGGTATTGATTCCGACAAGCGAAACCTCAGAATGATTGTAGGGCGATTGGAAGAAGGGATAGAAGGATTTTGACGCGTGATGCCTAGGGAAGAGAAACTCGATTCAAAAAAGGCAAATTCAATTCAATTCAAGCGTAACTGAAAATATGAGAGTCTGACAACTTAAATAGAAACTAGGTCTAATTCTAAAACCCTAATGAGGATGGGCCCAAGCATGCAAGCCCAACCCATCTCATTAATAGCGGAATTAATAATAATACTAAAGAAAGTAATTGTTTCTATTAAAAACCCGACATAAAAATAAAGATAGAAACCCGAAGTCTCGAGGTCTCGGAAAGACTTACGAAGGACTCGGACATGCCCGAGAGTCGGAGCGCGGTTTGGCCCCTAGAAGCGTGGTCGTGCTTTGAGGGTCCATGCCGCGCTCGTAACCGTCGTAACTCTACGACCAAAGCGCGGGGACGACCGGCCAAAGCGCGGTCGCGCTTTCGGTGCTTAGCCCGCGCTTTGGGCTGGTCGCGTTCTGCGGGCGCGGCGCGGCCACCAGCGGCTGGAGCGCGGGGGCGCTCGGCATGGCCATGAGCGTGCCATCGGTAATTCCTCCGGAAAGGCTCGGCTCGACTTTCGACTCCTCCAATCAATCCGGAAATGCATCTTGTACCAAAGATGTCATCAATATAGTCGAAGGCGGGTCTTGAATCGAACTCATGGGTGGAATAGCTTGGCATGAGATAGAAACCGTTGATGCCGTCCTAGGCCAGAACACATCACCCTCCCTGCGCCGCTGCCCTCGGTTCATTAAACCCTCTCAAAATCTGCCCTAATTCATTGCTGCCATGGCCAACGATGATGACTACTCAGTCAGTGGGGAGAAAACGCACGTGGCTCGCGACAAAGATCTTATCATCACATTGCCGGCAATCACCGAAGGGGACAACTCCTCGGTTGGTTCGGGGAAAACCCTTTTCATTCCGCTCTCGCAGTCTCAAACATCAAAAATATCATTCTGATTGTGTTTGATAACTCTCATAGCATGTACAATTTGTGGTCTGAGTTATTCAAAGTTGCAGCCCATGCACATCGAGTTCTTGACCATATTGACTCGAATGTTGCCCGTCCGACTGATGTTGATGATGGATTATGGGATCAACTAGATGCAATTATACTCCAGTGGATCTATGCTACCATATCACAAGACCTCCTCCTCACAATTTTGGAGCCCAAAACTACTGCTATGTCCGCATGGCTTCGTCTTAAGAATATTTTTCATGACAACAAAGCATCTAGGACTGTTTATCTTCATAATGAATTCAACAGGTGCCGACTTGAGGCTTTCCCGTCCATCTCCGCTTATTGTCAACACATACAGGATCTCGCAAATCAACTTGCCAATGTTGACTCTCCGCTGTCTCAACGTCAAATTGTGATTCAATTGATCTCTGGTCTCCCGTTGAGTATGATACCGTGGCCAGCCCAATTGAGCAAACAACCTTTGCCTGAGTTTGCCCAGGCATGCTCCATGCTTCTTCTTGAGGAAACCCGACGTGAAAAATATGACTCCATTGCTGCTGAAGTCAAAGCTCTTAATGCCAAAGCTGAAACGCCACCGCCAACAGAGAAATCTACCCTGCCGCCCGCCTCAACTGATGTTGCACAAAACCGCGGGTGCGAGGGCAGTAGCCGCGGTCGCGGGGGCAGGGGCCGCGGTTCCTCTCCACAGCAGTTTCAGCGAACGCCCCTATCTTTAGATTACTTAAACAGTTTAATTCTTCTAGTTTCAATAAAATGTACGATCCTAGTTGTTGTCGGTCTTGTCAACTGGGCAAACATACTCGTCTACCTTTCAGTTCATCTACGTCTTTTACTACTGCATCGTATCAATAAATTCATAGTGATTTGTGGACTTCTCCTGTAACCAGCCTTCCTGGTCATAAATATTATCTAATATTTCTTGATGATTTTACACATTTTTTGTGGGTGTTTCCTCTCCAATTCAAATCTCAAGTATATGATAAATTCATTCTCTTTCACAAATTTGTTCACACTCAATTTAATTGCCCCATCAAAGCATTTCAATGTGACAATGGCAAAGAGTTTGATAACCATTCTTTTCACTCCTTCTTTCAAAAACACTGTTAGACAAAAATTATTAAAGGAAAACAACGTTGTACAAACACATCTAATTTAGTTTTTAAGTTCGACCCTTATCTGTACATCTTTACAACTCTACTAATAATATAGACACGTTGAGACTTTTGAGTTTGTTTTTAATTTGAGCTGCACCCGAATTATAACGGGTTGCCTACGTATCTCTTTAAAGAGAATCAAGCTTTACGTAGTTTAAGGGTTTTGATTTTCGGTTAGATTTTCATGCATCCGAGAACGAGCCTAAACCCACCTTCTAGGAATGGTTGCCTAAGCTCGGTTCAACTATCATTTGCATGGTGTGGAGAAAATCAGACGCACCTTCTAGGAAGGGTTGTCCAAGTTTCCCACTAAGACTTGGGTTTGATTTTGTTTATGGTTGTGATTGAACTCGAAGAGTATTTGCTATATGTCAAGCTTCCTACGTACCCTTAATGGGATCAAATCACCATTGTTCGGCCAGAAGAGTTTTTTTAGGCTTTGATTTGAAGTTGTGATGGAACCCGGCGAGTATTTGCGCTATATGTCGAACTTCCTACGTACCCTTAATGGGATCAAATCTTCGTAGTTCTTAAAAGACTAATTGAATATGATATATTTGGTCTTGTTTTTTTCCCTTTGCATGTACATACAGATGCATGTACATGGGTTAATTTGAGAGGAGTTTAAGATTTGGGCTTTTGGGCTTCTCCACTTAAGGATAACCATAGCAAACCATAGACCCATAATCAACTTTGGTACATACTTGTCATCATTTGCACCTTTTTATATTGTTGCTATTAACCAAGACAATATATATGCAGCTTGCTTCTTTGTTGAACATTATGGCTCTTGTCTTTATAATTTTATTATACAACAGTAGCATATATATAACATATGCAACCGTTTAATGCATGGTAAGTATTCTCTATATGATCACTAATTTATATGATTAATTAGTGGGAAAATCTACTTTATTGGACCACCTAGTTCACATGATTAACTAGTGGATTTTTGTAGCGGAGTGCTCGATACCGAAGGTCATCAATGAGGGGTTGATTCGGCTCCGACGATCATAGTCAAGGGAATCAGTACGATTGCTCTCGATCGAGTTTGTTCACTTAGATCTCCTCTTTTAGAGGAAAGCCTTCATTATTTTCCATGTACATTAATTAGTAGTGTTTTGAAGCCTTTGCATGTATACAAAGGCAGTCTCCACCACTTTAATTTAATGTTGTACATAGGTTCAAGTTCATATTGCTCTTTTTATGTGAATTTACTCTTGAACGAGAATTTGGTGATATGTCTACTCAATTTTTTTTAACAGTAGGCACTTTTATTTTTCTTTCACTTTGATTTGAAGTATGTATGATATAGGATATGCATACATAGTTTCAATTGCCATCGTACTGTAGCACAACCCTTGGAAATTTTCTTTGCCATCTAGTTGAAGATTCAATTCCTCCTTTGTAACAGGAGTTTGAACTTGATTGATGGTTTTGTTCTCGGACTTTGATCGACATTCGATCACACTTATCGCCACTTGAAAAACCACACCCTTTGGATAGAGTCCATGGTGAATTGGCCTCATGCAACTTCATTGAGCAACGTCAACATAGAATATGTACTATATACTACGTACTCTTGACTTTATGCTAATGATAGTAGGATGTTTAGATTTACTTCTTTTTTTTTTATAGCATTTTGCCTCGGATTTCCATGGGCTTCTTGCTTTGATTATTCACAGCGCCAGATATGGAATGGGCGATGATGACTCGTACCATGGATTGTAATGACAAAACACTCTGTTTCGGGCCTTCTATAGTCCTTCAAGACAACGATGAAGTCCGTCTCGGTGCAAAGAAACCAATTTCGGTTGATCATGAGCGGCGCCTTGTAGACGTGATCACCTGTAAGAGATTCGAAACGGAATGTTTCTCCTAAAAACGAGTGAACCCCTATCCTTTTCCGTCTTAGAGGGCTTCTCTTACGTGTCACTTGACCTCCTCCATGGCTACTTTCTTTTGCACTTTTTGAATGGCATACCATTGTAGAATATGATTGTCTCTCCCACATATATGTACTATATAGTAAATACTATATGCACCTATTTACGTGGTTTTATTCTTCAACGAGTCTTCGCTCATTTAGATGGACATCTCTACTGCATTTTTAGTAATAGTAGACCATTTTTTTTCATTTTGATTTGCACTTCTATGGACTCATTGCACCATAGATTCCATTTTTGATTGAATCTTCCACAGAACTCGCAAGACATGGGCACAAACATCATTATATATCGATATGCATATAACCTTAATTAATTTTTAATGAAATATGCAGCCTTGGTTAGCCTCTTAAACTTGAACTTTTCAAAAGCTAAACCAAAGTCAACACACATGGTTCGATGGTTCGATCAAGGACAAAGAGATGGATTTTTCTGGCATAGTATACTCGGCTTGTGGAAGCGAAACTAAAAGTTTCGAGCCTACCACGACTTGTTGTGGAGGCGAAACCGAAAGTTTCAAGCCAACCACGGCTTGTTGTGGAGGCGAAACTGAAAGTTTCGAGCCAACCACGGCTTGTTGTGGAGGCGAAACTAAAAGTTTCGAGCCAACCACGGCGTGTTGAATAGAGGCGAAACTAAAAATTTTAAGCCAACTATCATTATCATCACATGATCGAGCCTGTCTTACTCGTAGGTGACATCTAGTGGATCGAAATCAACCCAAAAATGGGTCTTCTTGTAGTGGTGAAACGAAGAGGCTTTAAATCAAGTACGAATCCTTGGTGTAAGTATGTAACCCGATCCTTTTTCTGATTTCTTGAGCTTTTATTTTAATCCACCGAAGAGCATGAACCAGACTCTCACCACCCTTTACTACAATTTTGGTATCGTCCCAGAAGACCCGGAACCAATCCTTTTTTCCTTCCTTCCCTCTCCTCCCTTGTACACGAAGACCTCCTTTATTTTTATATCCCCCTCCATGTGATATTTTAGCCAAAGTTCAAGCAATTAAAGATATTAATTACCCACCTTAGAAATTCACCGTTAGCATATTTGAGCGTTATGAGCACGTAACGTCACCAAAAGGCACTTGAATGCAATGTACGACTGCCCCTTATCATCATTTGTAGCATGCATATAATTCATTTGATTTCATTTTATATGCTGTACAAAGATGTATATATGTGTACTTTAGAAGATCTTCATATGGCTTTCACGTGCAGCTTATATTTAAGTTAGATGACATAAATTCCTTTATTGCCCATATATGTAACGGTGGGTGTTCCAGTTTTTCCGCCATCAACAATTTAAACACGTAATTTAGTAGTCATTTATGGTCATTTGACCATTTAATGACTAATTGAACATCTCTTATTCCATATGTGCAATTTAGTGGCACTTAGAAAATTTTGAGGACTTGGACTTTTGATGTATTTGGCCCATTTGAGAAAGGCTTCTATTGAAAGTGATCCACTATAATAAATATTCCCATAATTTAATTTAATGGTAATTATATTGGATCTATGAACTAATTTAAATTCATGAAAATTTACCCCCAAACAGTTGCCCCCGAACTTTGTACGTGTGAATTATAAAGAATGCGTTCAAAGTTCGTTCTTTTTTTTTGAATCCAAAGATTTAGCTTCATGGTAAATAATATGGGTATGTTGAATTTTTAGAGGATTTTTTTTTGTTATTTGATTTTGACTTTGAGGCACGAGGTCGTGTATGAGGTTGACTTTTTGGCCATGTGTCATTTTTATAAACAAGAATTTGAATTTTTGGCTTCATGCCATAGAGTTTGGTTTGCTTCCTTTGTGGTAGTATTTTGAACATGATACCCATACCATGTATGATCAGTTTATTTGAGCTTTAGGGGCTTTCAATGATTGCATGTATTTTGTAAATGCAAGTCATGGAGGATTCTATCTTGATTTAGAAAGATGGTTGAAGGTGTAAAGGGGGTAAAGGTTATTTTTGTGTGGAGAAAGGAAGTTTGGGATATTTTTTATTTGAAAGGATGATTTCCTTGGGAGGATTTTTTTTTGACATTCCAGATCAATCATAAATTTGAAGATGATGATCTATCTTATATGTTTTGAGTATGAAACCCATGCATTTTTTTGGACTAGGTTCATATTTGACTATTTATGTAGCCAAGACCATGAATGGATATAAGAGAATAAGATTTGATCTTCTTAATTTCTCTTAAAGACAAGATGCTTTTTTTTGTTTTTGTAGCTGCATCTAGCATGTGAAATGACTAGACTGCCTACGTACTCTCTTTGTGAGAGATCAAGCCATTCGTAGTTCTTTTTGAACCAATTTTGGTTTAGTTTGTTGATATATGCATCAGAGGATGATATTCAAACCCACTTTCTAGGAAGGGTTGTTCAAATTCCAATCCAACTATCATGTGCATGTTTATATTACCTTTTTTACGCATCACCAAGATAATTGGAACCCACCTTCTAGGAAGGGTTGCCCCAATCATTTTGACTATCATTTGCGCATAGGTTTTGAATTTTTGAATTTGATTTTGGTTTAAGGTTTGCGACTGAATTCGAGACTCATTTGAGTTTGATATTGAATTTCTTACGTACCCTTGTTGGGATCAAGTCTTGACGTAGTTCTTGGAAACCATCAACACTTTTTAGTATAATGGTTTGAACCACGATGATGAATTTTGGTGCATCCACGTGGTTTACTTCTTGAGGTTAATCACCATTCAAAGCTCTTTTTGTGGAGCTCGTGACTTAAAAAAAACTTCCTCCATTGGAGATGTCGTATGCTTCATCTTGAGCATCTTTTGATCTTTGGATGAAGAACTTTGATTGATTCTTCTTTTTGACCTTCCATTTCTTGGTCATTTTGATTTGCCTTCTCTAGTTCTTAGGCTTCTCAAGCCTTTCAAATGTAGATGGTCGAGAAAATCTATTCTTTGTTGGTATATTGAACCTTTCAAAGAGTGATAAGCGAGGGTGATTTCTTTTTCCTCTAGAATCATCTCATGAAATTTTGGCTCTATAACCCTCGTTGTTGAAAGTTTCCCTTCATGAGAAACTTGCAATTTGTTGAGAACATTTTTATTTAAATGCTCATCTTGAGATTTACCCTTAGAAAAGGGCATTGAGTTTTGCACCATTACTTGATGCTTCTTTAATGCTCTTGTTGAGGTAGATAAGGTATAAGGATGAGAGGGTTCACCTCGTAGTACCGCCCTTTTTCTTTCGTTTTTTACCTTCTCCAAACATTTTATGAATGACCAATGTTTCTTTTGGGATATTCTCATCATTCTTTTCAACATAAGAAATCACACAACATTGAGCAACTTCTTCTTTCCTTATCAAATCATCATTGAGATTCATGGAGTCACCTTTGAGAAAATCTTTATGGGCGAAGTATTTTAGGGTGAAAGGGACTTTATGAGGTTGAATAAATTCTTCCTCAAAGTCTATTGGACATTCCATTTCCTTCCTACCCCCTCTTAGTTTCCTTCTTGTTTTTTAGTACCCCTCTTTTTGTCAAGCCTTTTTCCTCATTAGTCTTGAACCTTGAAGGAGAAGCACTTTTAGGACAATCATTTTCTCGGGCATTGCTCCATTTTGGAGATTTTTCCCACCCAAAGTAATTATCTTTCTCCTTGCCACCACAAAAGAATATAGGGCTTCCTATATAGGGTAGTGAGGCAGTTCGGATGCCCTTATTTCAACAACCTTTGATGATGTATTGGAAGCCATCATTGTTTTAGGGATTTGTAGGGGTAAACGCAGTACTTCTACACCTTTTGTTGTTGAGATCATGTTTGATGAAGCATATAGACCTTTTGTGTTTGCCCTCGCAATGTGAATCTTTCCTTTGTTGATCATCCTTTAGGACATAACAATCATAAATTGTATGACTGATAAGGCGATGATATGGACAATACTTGGGATCACTTGTCATGGTTACTTCATTGGGCCTTTTTGGCATAGGAAGCACTAAAGCTTTAGTGGCCATGAGCTGATCAAATATCCCTTGAAAATTATCCTCATCAAAGTACTCCTTTTGTTTTCTTTCTTAAAGAGTGTGTCGTTTACTAGGCTTTTTGGCTTCACTCATATTTTGGGTCTGAGGATTACCCTTGCTAGAGAATTGGCCCTTTGTTTTGACGGAGGTCACCATAGACTCATCTTTATTTTGTGACCCTTTTTCCTTCATTTTCTTGAGGCTAAATAACCCCTATTTCACATCGAGCAAGTTGACACTCAACATTAGAGGCCTTGGAAACAAAAGTGTCAAATGACAATGGTTCGGCACTCCTCACACACACAGATAGTTATGGGTGCAAATTATTAGCGCACATTTGAACACAAGCCAACTCACTCAATTTCTCTAGGCATAGAAGTCTTAGACTTCTCCATCTTACTATAAAGCCATTTGCGAGCTCATTATGCCTTTGGTGAGTGTTTGTAAGGTCTATGATGGAACCTTTACATTGGTACTCACAATTTGAGCAAGGAATGTCCTTTGCAATTCATCCCATGTTTCGATCGACCTTGGTTGAAGTTGGGTGTACCAAGTAAATTCCGATCCTTTTAGTGGTTGAACGAACTGCTTTATGAGTAAGGCATCACTCAAGGAAGTTTCTCCTCATGCAGAGTAAAAGTGAGCAAGGTGCTCATGTGATGAACCTTGAATGTCATCAAACTTGTCAAAGTTGAGCCTTTGATATCTTGAAGGAAAGGGAAAAATATCAAAGTGCATGGGATACAGTTTCCTATAGCCCATCATGGGTGGATTTTGAGAAACATGCAACTCTTTTATCCCTTGTGCAATCATCACCTTTATTTCTTGGGGAGACATGCTTATCGCGTCAATTTGTCCTAAGGTACGACTTCGGCCCTTATCATTTTCTCTAACTTGTTTTTGCCTACTCTCTTTATGTTGGCTTGCAACTTGATTTGAAAGAGCGACAATTTGAGCATTTTTTTAGCCAACCTCCTTTGCATTTCTTGAAGTTGTTCTTCAATGCTAAAAGTAGTCGTCATCATGACTGACGTTTTCTACCCCCATTGTGTAAAGAGGTAATGACTTGGTTAAAATATGGAAAGTCATCTTCCTTGAAAGGTGAAGTTTTGTCTCCATAAAATGGAGTGTAACCTTGAGGAGCATGGACATTTTTACTAGCTTGTTGCATTTCTCTTCTCTTCTTAGGAGGAGACATTTTATATATCTTCAACTTTGAAGCATCGGAATAAGCTTCGCCCTTACCCTTTTCTACGTAAGAGGCCATGTTGACTTGCTCTACATGGTCGATGTTAATTAAGATTGACTATGCAAGGATTTTCCTCGAGGTATTGTCATGAGGATTGATAGGTGATTTTGTTGGTGTCACCAAGCCATGGTTTGCTTCTCCTAAGGTAGCTTTAGATAACTCAAGAGTTGATGAAGACTTTAGCTTAGTAATTTGACCCATCATTTGGTGCATTGACTTGTTCTTGCGACCTCTCCTTCTTCGAGACTACATAACCTTGTTTGTAAGGGCGATTTGAGGGGATGCTTGATGGGATCCAACATTGGCCTTGATGACTTGAATAGTCGGTCCATGGAAGCTACCATCTTGCATCTTTGGCATCCATTTGGAGAATTTCCCTCTCCTAAACGTTTGAAAGGTCCATATTTGTTGTCAAGAGGAATTTTAGTGGTGATCATGTCTCGCTCGATGGTGAACACAACCTTAGAGTCTTAAACACACACCCTTGATTAGAAAGGAGACTAGTAGGCTGTTAAAATTGACAATAGCTCTTGGTGCCTTTTTCCTTTGAGGAATTGAGTTCACTTCTCCAACTTAGGTATTCACGCCATCATTGAAGTTGTGAACGAGAAATCTTGAATTCTTGCTCTTGACCTTCCCACTTTTGTTGATGTTGACTCGAATCACCTTGTTCTTAATTTGGTTTACAAGATTTTTCAAGCCTTTTAAATGCGGAAGGTTTGAATGCATAATGCCTTGAAGTAGTGTCAATCCTTTCAAACAAATAGGACTTAGATAGTCCATGAGCTTGTATCGAGGCTTTCAAATACTGACACTTGAGGCATTGCGACTTTGTCATTTTTGAGCATATTTAACTCATTTAATGGCATTGCCATTGGCTTTAGAACTTTCTCTTCTCAAGAAATTTATGATTCTTGAATAGAGTATCATCAACTTTTAATGGGTCTCCACATGAATGTCGACCCATGAATATCCTTCGATTACAATCTACATGTTTGAAGAGACTCTTGGATTATGGGGCGACCTTGAAAACATCTATCACGAAAAGGATGTTTGTGTAGTCACTAGATTCATTGATGTTAACCCCTCAAATTTGATTTTGGCTTCTTTAATACTCTCGTCTATTGCATTTTTAGGACATGGAAATCCTTAATCGGATGACTATAAGTCGATGGTAAAGACAATAATTTGGTTATTTGTCTTGTCAAACTCATTTGGCCTTTTTGGCTTTGGAGGTATCAAAAATTTTGCTTCCATCAACTCACCAAATATCCCTTCCACATCATCATCGTCGAAAGAGTATTCCATTAGTTTTCTTTCTTGGAGGGTAAGACTTTTAAAAAATTCTTTAACTCTCCATTTTCCATGTCTTGAAGCTACTCTTGACTGGAGGTTTTATCATTAAGCTTGATGAAGGTTGCCACCTTTTGATTTTGTAGCTTCTTGCCATCATCTTTTGGAAACTCATTAGCTTCGAGACAACTAGATTCTTGCTTTTTCCAAATAACTCAACATTGCAAGCCTTTGACACTAAAGAACCAACGAGATGGCTAACAAGATGCTAATATTGGAAGCAACTTGTCGGCATACATTTGAACACATTTTTCCAGGGCATTATAGCCTTATACTTATCCACATAATGACAAAATATGTTGCTACCTCATTTGGCCCTTGAAAGGTGTTTGTTAGGTCCTAGGAAATGGAATTGCATCATAGTATGTTGGGTATGACTTTTTGTACCCAAGCATAGGTAGATTTTGCGATGCTTGAAATTCTTGAGTCCCTTGAGCAATCATCTCCTTAATTTTTTGGAGAGTGATATTTGAGCTTCCAGTTGGACCTTCATCATTTAACCTTTCTTGCTCTTGTCTTATTTTATTTGCTTGAGCATTGACCAGAGTCATGAGTGAAGCTTTTTAGCATCCTCCTCTGCAAGATGCCTTAACAATTCTCGAAGTTGCTCTTCAATGGCGGATTCATTTTCTTGTTCAACTTGAAGGATTTTTTCTTCGTATATAAAGATGGACAATCCTCCTCCTAGAAAATGATAAGTCTCCATATAAGGGAGAACTTATGTTTTCTTGCATGACCCCTTTATCTTTCATGATAGGAGTAGATGAAGTTGTCGACCTTGAAACCATGTCAGTAGATGTTGACATCGGTTAAGCACTTGTTCTTGTACTTAGGCTCGTATATGTTTGAGGTTTGGTCATTTAAGATGTTGACCTTGATGGACCTGCCTTTTCTACTAAAGCTCAAAAAATTTGGCCAACTTATTGAACTACTTCATCATTTTTAGATCATGAAGACGATTTTTAGATCATGAAGACTTCGTCGTCATCACCTCCGTGGTCTTTGGTAGAATCTTTTCTAAATGAGATGACTTGTCAAGTTGTTTAACTCCTTCAATATTGAAAAGAATGGATCTTGTATAACTTTATCTTGGAGTGTTGACTTGAGAAACACCAATTGACTTCTTTGGTAAAAGGAGATCTCTATCAACTTTCGAAAGAGTGTCCTTAACAAGGTCCAGGGTGGCGAAGAAGGAAGCTTGTCGAGTTCCCTCGCCTTTTGGTGAATTGAACCATCTTTTCTTCCACTCCTTTTCTTCGACTTGTTAGCCTTTTTGGCGTTATTGGAAGGTTGAAAGGGATCGGTGACAATATAACTAGAACCTCTGGTGAGAGACTTTTTGTCACTAACACGCGAAGTTCTAATATCACTATCTTGTATGAAATTAGGCTTGGTGCCGCTAAAGTTATTGATAGACTTCTTTCCACTTAGGTGACCAAGTTGATATGTCTTGGACTCCTTAGCCCCATGACTTGAAATCATGTTATGTGATTAGGAACTCTTGTGAAAGCCATTTTGTCACGAACACTTGGAGTGGTAATGACATAACCTTGTTGGAAATTGGGCCTTCTGCCACTAAGTTGACTGTTGGGTTTTTTGCCATTTGTATAACCAACTCGATTGTTCATGGACTTGCTGACTCCATCGCTTGAAAGTGTAGTAGGGGATTCTTTGACTTGGAGTATTCGTTTGCATCTCCCCTTTAGAGTATGAAGTCATATCAATTTCCTCAACCCTTTTTAGAGTGATAGAAATAGATCCTATGAGCATTTTTTCTTAGAGTGACCAGTAGAGGATTGGGTGTCACCTCCTTTGAGTTAAAGATATCCTTTAAGGCATTCCACATAGTTGTGTTAGCTTAAGCTAATGTTGGACTCTGCTAACTTGCAAAGTGGCAATGTCTTGGAACGCATCAAAACATTCTTGTGACTTCTTCTTTTGTAAGATGTTTTTGCCTTCTTGGCTTTGGGAACATCTCATATGGTATTTGTAAGAGGCCTTTCCACCACTCCTCTGATGACAATAGGTCCTTGAGCAGTTCTAGTAACGGGCTTTGAGCCACTATCTTTTGCTTCTTTAGGAGGTGAAGCAGGTTGATGGAGTTTTCCAACGAGATCTCAACATGGATTGCATTGTTGGAAGCTACAACCATCGCAAAGGACCTTCGATAAACTCGACAACCCTCTCCTTCTTTGAGAATACTTTTCTTTGTTATTGATCGAGTCAATTCTCGATGAGACTCATCTTTAGCCTTAGTGACTTGAATGGTTGATCCATGAAACTTGCCCCTATGCTTTTGTGGCATCCATTGGGGGCCCCCCTCTTCTAAGCATTGAAGAAGTCAATAGTTTTTGCCAAAAGGGATTTTGATGGAGATCAAGTCTCGATCAATGTTTGAACATCGCTTTGAAGTTTTTTTTGGCAAACAAAACATCCAACCTTGAAAAGGAAGGTAGATTGTAGGTAGTTAAACTTGGCAGTCACAACAAAAGAGCTCAAATATTAGTATCAATATTATTAATTAAATTACAAAGAAAGAAAAGGGTCCCACCGTGCGTGCCAAAAATATGTTAGACAAAAATTGTTAAAGGAAAACAACGTTGTACAAACACATCTAATTTAGTTTTTAAGTTCGACCCTTATCTGTACATCTTTACAACAATACTAATAATATAGACACGTTGAGACTTTTGAGTTTGTTTTTAATTTGAGCTGCACCCGAATTATAACGGGTTGCCTACGTATCTCTTTAAAGAGAATCAAGCTTTACGTAGTTTAAGGGTTTTGATTTTCGGTTGGATTTTCACGCATTAGAGAAACGAGCCTAAACCCACCTTCTAGGAAGGGTTGCCTAAGCTCGTTTCAACTATCATTTGCATGGTGTGGAGAAAATCAGACCCACCTTCTAGGAAGGGTTGTCGAAGTTCCCCACTAAGAGTTGGGTTTGATTTGGTTTATGGTTGTGATTGAACTCGACGAGCATTTGCACTATATGTCAAGCTTCCTACGTACCCTTAATGGGATCAAATCACCGTAGTTCGGCCAGAAGAGTTTTTTTAGACTTTGATTTCAAGTTGTGATTGAACCCGACGAGCATTTGCGCTATATGTTGAACTTCCTACGTACCCTTAATGGGATCAAATCTTCGTAGTTCTTAAAAGACCAATTGAATATGATATATTTGGTCTTGTTTTTTTCCCCTTTGCATGTACATACAGATGCATGTACATGGATTAATTTGAGAGGAGTTTAAGATTTGGGCTTCTCCACTTAAGGATAACCATAGCAAACCATAGACCCATAATCAACTTTGCTACATACTTGTCATCATTTGCACCTTATTATATTGTTGTTGTTAACCAAGACAATATATATGCAGCTTGCTTCTTTGTTGAACATTATGGCTCTTGTCTTTATAATTTTATTATGCAACAGTAGCATATATATAACATATGCAACCGTTTAATGCATGGTAAGTATTCTCCATATGATCACTAATTTATATGATTAATTAGTGGGAAAATCTACTTTATTGGACCACCTAGTTCACATGATTAACTAGTGGATTTTTGTAGCGGAGTGCTCGATACCGAAGGTCATCAATGAGGGGTTGATTCGGCTCCGACGATCATAGTCAAGGGAATCAGTACGATTGCTCTCGATCGAGTTTGTTCACTTAGATCTCCTCTTTTAGAGGAAAGCCTTCATTATTTTCCATGTACATTAATTAGTAGTGTTTTGAAGCCTTTGCATGTATACAAAGGCAGTCTCCACCACTTTAATTTAATGTTGTACATAGGTTCAAGTTCATATTGCTCTTTTTATGTGAATTTACTCCTGAACGAGAATTTGGTGATATGTCTACTGCATTTTTATAATAGTAGACACTTTTATTTTTCTTTCACTTTGATTTGAAGTATGTATAATATAGGATATGCATACATAGTTTCAATTGCCATCGTACTATAGAACAACCCTTGCAATTTTTCTTTGCCATCTAGTTGAAGATTCAATTCCTCCTTTGTAATAGGAGTTTGAACTTGATTGATGGTTTTGTTCTCGGACTTTGATCGACATTCGATCACACTTATCACCACTTGAAAAACCACACCCTTTGGATAGAGTCCATGGTGAATTGGCCTCTTGCAACTTCATTGAGCAACGTCAACATAGAACATGTACTATATACTACATACTCTTGACTTTATGCTAATGATAGTAGGATGTTTAGATTTACTTCTTTTTTTTATAGCATTTTGCCTTGGATTTCCATGGGCTTCTTGCTTTGATTATTCACAGCGCCACATATGGAATGGGCGATGATGACTCATACCATGGATTGTAATGACAAAACACTCTGTTTCGGGCCTTCTATAGTCCTTCAAGACAATGATGAAGTCCGTCTCGGTGCAAAGAAACCAATTTCGGTTGATCACGAGCGGCGCCTTGTAGACGTGATCACCCGTAAGAGATTCGAAACGGAATGTTTCTCCTCAAAACGAGTGAACCCCCATCCTTTTCCGTCTTAGAGGGCTTCTCTTACGAGTCACTTGACCTCCTCCATGGCTACTTTCTTTTGCACTTTTTGAATGGCATACCATTGTAGAATATGATTGTCTCTCCCACATATATGTACTATATAGTAAATACTATATTCACCTTTTTACGTGGTTTTATTCTTCAACGAGTCTTCGCTCATTTAGATGGACATGTCTACTGAATTTTTAGTAATAGTAGACCATTTTTTTTTTATTTGCACTTCTATGGACTCATTGCACCATAGATTCCATTTTTTGATGGAATCCTCCATAGAACTCATAAGACATGGGCACAAACGTCATGTATATATCGCTCTGTATATAACCTTAATTAATTTTAATGAAATATGCAGCCATGGTCAGCCTCTTAAAATTGAACTTTTTAAAAGCTAAACCAAAGTCAACACACATAGTTCGATCGTTCGATCAAGGACAAAGAGATGAATTTTTCCGACATAGTATACTCGGTTTGTGGAAGCGAAACTAAAAGTTTCGAGCCTACCACGACTTGTTGTGGAGGCGAAACCGAAAGTTTCAAGCCAACCACAGCTTGTTGTGGAGGCGAAACTAAAAGTTTCGAGCCAACCACGGCGTGTTGAATAGAGGCGAAACTAAAAGTTTCAAGCCAACTATCATTATCATCTCATGAGGTGACATCGAGCGGATCGAAATTATCCCAATAATGGGTCTTCTTGTAGTGGTGAAACGAAGAGGCTTTAAATCAATTACGGATCTTCGGTGTAACCCGATCCTTTTTCTGATTTCTTAAGCTTTTATTTTAATCCACCGAAGAGCATGAACTAGATTCTCACCACCCTTTACTACATTTTTGGTATCGTCCCAGAAGACCCGAAACCAATCCTTTTTTTCCTTCCTTCCCTCTCCTCCTTGTACACGAAGACCACCTTTATTTTTATATCCCCCCTCCATGTGATATTTTAGCCAAATTTCAAGCAATTAAAGATATTAATTACCCACCTTAGAAATTCACCGTTAGCATATTTGAGCGTTATGAGCACGTAACATCACCAAAAGGCACTTGAATGATCTTGCAATGTACGACTGCCCCTTATCATCATTTGTAGCATGCATATAATTCATTTGATTTCATTTTATATGTTGTACAAAGATGTATATATGTGTACTTTAGAAGATCTTCATATGGCTTTCACGTGCAACTTATATCTAAGTTAGAGGACATAAATTCCTTTATTGCCCATATATGTAACGGTTGGATTTCCATTTTTTCCGCCATCAACAATTTAAACACGTAATTTAGTAGTCATTTATGGTCATTTGACCATTTAATGACTAATTGAACATATCTTATTCCATACGTGCAATTTAGTGGTACTTAGGAAATTTTGAGGACTTGGACTTTTGATGTATTTGGCCCAGTTGAGAAAGGCTTCTATTGAAAGTGATCCAATATAATAAATATTCCCATAATTTAATTTAATGGTAATTATATTGGATCTATGAACTAATTTAAATTCATTAAAATTTACCCCCAAACAAACACGGGATAATTTTTCGGTTCTCTTGTCCTTACACTTAGGCTCAAAACGGCAAGGTGGAGCGTGCCATTCGAACAACTATCAACATGGCTCGAACGCTTTTGTTACACGCCTCCGTGCCGGCTGAATTTTGGCCATTTGCAGTCGGTGTTGCTACATACCTTCTCAATATTCTTTCATGTCTTCTTAAAAAATTCACCCCTACTACACTTCTCTACAATGTCATTCCCTCTTATGATCACCTTCGGGTTTTCAGGTGTCTATCTAAAAATGCCCATAAAATTCAGCCCCGCTCCACTCCTTGTGTCTTCCTTGGGTACCCGGATCATCATAGAGGGTACTTGTGTCTCAACTTGTCACCCAACAAAATTATCATATCTTGTCATGTCACCTTTAATGAAGCTGAGTTTCCCTTTGTCTCTGAAACGGTGCCTTCTTCGTCTTCTTCATATGAGTTCTTAGATGACTCTTTGTCCCCTCTCATACACTCCTTCTTCCACTCGCCATCGGACTGTGCATCCCGTGCTCATGCCCCACCTTCACCGAGTCAATCATCTCCTTTTTCTAGCCTTCGGACATCACCCGCGCCCGCTGCCCGTTCCCCCACGCCTGCCGCTATGTCACCAGCACCCGCCAGTCCTTTACAATCTCCCGCGCCCGCGGCGCACTCGCCCACGCCCGCGACACTCTCACCCGCGCCCGTGGTGCACACACCCAAAACCAGCCCATCCGCAGAATCACAACCCCAAAATATTCACCTAATGCCCACTCGTAGTAAAGTCGGGGTTGTTAGTGCCTAGGCCTGCCGATACTAATCTTGTTCAATGTATGTGGCTCTTTCGCCACAAATTCCGTGCTGACGGGTCTCTTGAGCGCTACAAAGCTCCACTTGTTGCAAATGGCAGATCTCAAGAAATTGGTATTGATTGTGATGAGACTTTCAATCTAGTGGTTAAACCTGCAACAATTCGGACCGTTTTTCATCTTGTTGTATCGCGTTCGTGGTCCATACATCAATTGGATGTCAAGAATGCATTTCTCCATGGTCATCTCAATGAGATAGTTTATATGTTTCAACCACCTGGATTTGTTGATCCTATTCGTCCTAAACATGTTTGTCTCCTCCGTAAGTCACTCTATGGGCTCAAACAAGCACCACGTGGTTGGTACCAATGGCTAGCTACCTATCTTTCCTGCCTCGGATTTACAAGCAACAGATGTGATTCCTCTCTGTTTATTTTACAACTTGGTTTTGATACAACTTTTCTCTTGGTTTATGTTGATGACATCATTCTAACAGCCTCCTCTGAGTCCTTACGAAAGAACATCATCTCATCACTGGGTTGTGAGTTTTCTTTATATGACTTGGGCCCCTGTCTTAATTTTTTGGGCATTTCTACTCGCCCAACGTCGTCCGACCTTTTTCTCTCTCAGGAAAAATATGCCCGTGAGATTGTTGATCGGGCTAACATGTCTTCTTGCTACCCCGCTGTTACTCCTATTGATTCTGGTGCGAAGCTTAGTGCGTCGTCAGGCCCCTTGTAGCCGATCCTTTCTTATATCGCAGTCTAGCTGGTGCACTACAATATCTCACCTTTACCAAGCCAGATATTTCTTATGCTGTTCAGCAAGTTTGTTTATTTATGCATGATCCTCGGGAGGCTCAGTTGTCTGCCTTGAAGCGCATCATTCGCTATGTCCACGGTACTGCTGCCTTGGGGACCACTATCACAGCAGCACCCAAGCCGTCCCTTGTAGCCTATATTGATGCTGATTGGGTTGCCTGTCCTGACACTCGTCGGTCTACATCTGGTGATTGTGTGTTTCTAAATGACACACTTGTTGCTTGGTCTGCCAAACGACAATTTGTGGTCTCACGGTCTAGCGCTGAGGCTGAATATCGCGGGGTTGCTAATGTTATTGTAGAATGTTCTTAGCTCCGCAACCTTCTCCTTGAGTTACAGTGTCCCCTACAAAGTGCTACGTTGGTTTACACAGATAATGTATCTGCTATATATCTGGCCAACAATCTGGTGCAGCACCAGCGTACCAAACACATCGAGTTGGACATTTATTTCGTTCGAGAAAAGGTTTCCTTGGGACATGTTCGTGTCCTTCATGTGCCATCCTTTTATCAGTATGCTTATATTTTTACCAAGGGTTTGCCTAGACAGTTATTTTTAGGTTTCCTTGGGACATGTTCGTCTCACCGTTAGGTCACCTCCTGTTTCGACTGCGGGGGTGTAATAGTATATATTATTATATTTGTAAATATTCTTTGTATAACTTAACTTGCCAATCAAGGTTGTGTACTCTATTTATACTGAATCAATGGAAAGGCAAACCCTAAGGGGACATTCACAATCTAACATTCAGCAAGATGCTTTACATATCCATCACGAAATGGTGTCTTGAGACCAATTTTAGGTACTTATATAGCATGTATTTTGAGATTAGGGATCACCATTCTAGCCAGTCCAAAGTTCTTTACATCCTATAGACTCAGACTAGGAAAGAACATTTAACTTAGACTAGGAAAGGTCAATCAATTTTTTTACTTCTTTTTCAATTTTTTTGTTTTAATAATATCGACAAATGAAACTAGCATGAACTGAACAAAAGTGGAAATATATAAAACATGCAGAGAGATGATGAAGAGGTCAATCATTCACACACAAATACTGTAATATTTAATAAGTGAAGGTCTCATGATGGATTTATGAAATATGGATAGTCGAGTGATATGACTTTTGACCCTACATTAAGGTAGGACACTCACAACTTACAAGATAAGAATTACAAGATAGGAATTGAAACCAAACAAGAACAAAGAATATAAGATATTTATTGACCCAGTTCGTCAAAATGATTGCATTTGTATTTACTATCAAGTTAGGGACTTTCATTAGAATTGAGAATTCAGGAATTCCTAGACTTGATCTTCCTGATTTACACTGATCTGATCAACCGAACCTAATCTCTCAAGCTCTCTCTAGAATTTTCCTTCTCTAACTCTTTCAAGATTCTTAGCGCACAATTACAATAATCATAGATGGGTATTTATGAAGAATCATAGGCTTAAAGAGAGCAATAAATCTTCCAATGATAGAAATAATATCTTTCCTAAAATCCCGTCCAACTTGCGAAACAAGAAATCCCGTCTCGCAGACACGTGGGAAATTGTGCGGGATTGTCCATGAAAGTGCAACCGCACTTTCCCGACCCAGACCACGCGTTCCTCCTGGAACATTCTGTCGCCAAAGCGCGGGCTCGTCCGCCAAAAGCGGGGTCGCGTTATCCGAATCAAAGCGCGCTTTTGTGACAACCTCCATGTTTCCATCTTCTTCTACCTAGCTCTGAATCAGGTTCCAAAATCTCACTATGGAGATACCCTTTGTTAAAATAAGGAAAATATGGATGATCAAATTATCAATTGAGTTAATTTTTCAGCATTAAAATAAGGAAACTGATGATAAAATGTGGGTTAGGACTTAAAACGACTAGAGCATAATTAATATGTAAAGTGCTGGAATAGTGTTGGGAACCCTCGTTATGATACACTGGAACAACGACGACACACATTTTGATAATGACAAACACCATTAAGGAAATAATGTGTTATTCAAGTATTTCAAAGGATTACGGTCCATCAAGAACTACAAAGCCATATCCCAACATTCCAAGTAAGGGAACTAGGATGCCAAAAGTTACTTTCTTAAGGGAACTCTCAAGATAGCACATAGACAACTCAACACGAAATGTGAAAACTTGTTCATACAAATCAAAGACGCAATTTGGGTAACAGACTAAGAAGATTTATCCAATGGCCTGATGAGATGCACGAGTTGACGAAATTCAAATGTAATCGCATGTGAAGAAAGTACAAAGCCTTGGGAAGAAAGACAAGGGCATTTCAAGCATATGACCACAAGATAAGGATTGAGCCCAAAGTATGATGCACCTATATAAACCCATGAAAAATCACTTTGTAACTCATTTCTCACAAAGCATCAAGCAAACCCTAAAGAGATCCATGTCAGAAAGAAGAAGAGCCTAGAAAAGTCCCCGACGACGAGTGTGTGATCTCGATGAAGGAAAGGAAGAGTTCCAAAGAGATAGGGAACTGAGTAGCTGAAAATCTCAGGTGTAAGGTTTGAGTTACTTAATTTAGTTGAGTTGTTAGCATAATACTTAGGTTGAGAAGGGTCAATAGTGTTTCTAGTGTTCGGAGACTGCTAGGAACAGAGAAGTTCGAACCTTGCCTGTTGTAGCTAAGGGAACAATCACTAAAAGAAGAAAGTTATTCAAAATCCCGTAGAGGTTTACCCATACACCTAATTGGTTGTTATGAGATTCCTCTATAAGGAACTCATAGAAATGAGAAGGCCCTACAATCGTGGCATATTTAGTCAACCCAAGGACAAGGCCATGCCAAGAGAATCGGATCAACACCGTCACTAGAGGGATAAGGGCAGGAGACACTCAGGCTTGGCATGATACAACTATGCTCAAAGCTAAGACTGGAGGATCCGACATCTGAGGCACAAGGAAATGGCACGGAGTCTTCGGAGAGCCACAAGGAACTAGGACACTACAAGGGGACTTGACCAAAGGGGGTTGATGGCCCATATCACGAGGTGACACTGCAACCATCCAAGGGATTTAAGGCCTCTTGCAATACTAGGAATGATAAGCCAAAGATGAGCAACTCCGATACAACGAGGGTGTTGCTAGATTTGGTTGGGAGAATGACATGAGATGCAGCTTTGTCTCCAAAATGACATTAGGAAGATCAAGCCATGACCGATCAAGGAAGTTTCCAAAAGATTTCGGAGGTGAATCTATGGCATTTGGGTTGCCATATCATAGGAGTGCCTTGATAAATGCATCATGCCAAGGCATGCCCCTTCTAGAGAGTTCTAGAGAGGGTGCCTCTTCTAGGTCTCTCTAGCATCAGCGCACCCCATATAAAGGAGAAGTGCCCAATCGTATGTAATAGCCGCTATTTTATGAATAATTTTTTTCTCCTCAATTATTTTTATTAAATAAATAATACCTTTTATTCTCTTTTCACTCAATTTCCATCCTTAAAATAAAAATTCAATAATAAATTGCTTAAAAATAATTTTATGGATTAAGAAATTATTAAAGACGAATTTAATAAAATTTTAGCCTAATGGAAATAATAATACAAGCCCATTCTTTTAAATTTTTCTTTAAAAAGAAGAGTTAGGCCTTAGGTACGGTCCAACTAGCAAGCTCATGGGTAGCCCATAAAGCAAATGGTAAGGGGAATTAAAAAGGAGAAATGGGGAGGGGGGTGCGTGGGCTTTGATCCCCTAACCTCTTACTCCTCACTCACTCCCTTACCAATTTGTATTTAACCCTTCCCTTCCTAGTGACATTTTTCAAAAACACCATTATTACCCAAATGAAAGCTCGATAGGGGCATTATGAGGGGGATTTCGGAAGGATTTTATGCAAGATTCTAGTGCTATAAAATTCCTATTTTGATTTAGAGGATTTCTCCTCCCCAATCACCATTTTATGAGATTTTGAAGACATGATGGCTTGATCCTCCACCCACATACTCTTGCCTATATAAAGGCTTATGTGATCAACTAGAGTACTCACAAATCCTCCCAACACTTCATTTTTCTCACCCAAACTCCATATCCAAGCTTGATGAATTTTTTATTGGAATTTTTGGATTTTTATTTTCTTGGGAATTTTTACACCTCCTTTCCCCCACCAGTGAACCACCACACCGCCGACCACCCACCTCCGACCACTCGCCGCTCCTCTGCAGACCCATTAGACCCACCAGCGTCACGAGCCGCGTCGTCTTGCTTCTCACCGTCCGGTCCTGCTCCACTCTCTGGTTTCGGTTTTGCATTCTAATGTAAAACAGAAAAAAAGGTAAGGAGTTTTGGACTTTTATTATTTTTTTCCTTGTTAAAATAATGATGTGGATTCTTACTTCAGGCCCATAATATAAATAAGAATTTTTTTTTGAATAAATGGTTGCATGTGGATTTTATAAGGTTTTATGTTATAATCTACCCTTGCATGTTAACTTAGAGCTAGTATAAATTTAAAATAAAAATTTGTCATGATCTTCTTGATAAAAAGTATACTTACAAGAGCCAAGTTATACTTAAATAAATAAATAAATAAATAAGTAGTCCATGTGGACTTAAAAAGCTTTTTATAAATTAATTCACACATGCATGTCAATTTTAGACCTTACTATAATTTTAAAATAAATTATATATGATCCTTTCATTAAGTAGACTCATAAGAATAAAAATGCACTTAAGTAAATTAAATAAGTGTTGCATGTGGATTTAAAAGGCTTTATTTGAATTAATCCACTCTTGCATGTCAGTTTAACCTTATTATAATTTTGGAATAAATTTAATTAATCTCTAGAAATAATATCATCCATGAGAATATTATTTATTTAAGTGAAAATGTATAAAAAGTGCTTGTGGTTGTAAAAGGTTTTTTGTTAGTTTTAAAACCACTTTTGCATCTCAAATTATCATTTAATATAAGTTTTTGGAATAAAATAAAAGTGGCCTTAAAAATACTAAGATTCATGAAAACAATCCTTTTAGTCCACTTAAATAATTATTGCATGTGATTTTAAAAAGGATTTTTCCATTTGATGAAATACATCCTTGCATGTTTCTTTAAAGTAAGTATTTTTAATTCTATAAAAGTTTTTAAAAAACACCACGTAGAAAATAATAATCAAGGATTGTTTCAGAAATATAATAAGGATTTTAATATAAATCCGTTTGTTATCCTTTCGAATGACTAGGTCGAAGCGTACGAACTTCACTAAGTCGTTTTAAGTTGTTTCGTAAGCTTACAAAAGAAATTCAAGGCAAGTGGATATTCTCCTTGAAATCTTTCTGATAATTCAATTTCGTTAACTCTCTATATATTGGGAACACCTTGTTTGTTAAAGTAAATATATTTAGGAAATATAGATTGTTAGAAATAACGACATCTCATTGTCGTCATTATTATTCGAACGCTAGAAATGAACTTAGGACCGATTATTGCGGCCTTGTTTGTTTAAAATGTCTCGTTTAGAGACATCACTTGGAAAAGTATAGGAAAAAGTGTTGGACATAAGTCTTGAACCACTTTTTATAGCATCATATTATATGTAGGTCATGACTCTACTCTTACTTCGTTGACTAAAGTCTTAAGCAATGTCGAAATAGAATGGTTTCGTTTGAAGTCTAAAGCAATGTCATACGGAGAATAAATGTTGGCTGAAGCCTTAAAGCAATGTCGAAATAAAAAGGCTTCGTCTAAAGTCTTAAGCAATGCCACATGAAATGGAAAAGAAGACTAAAGTCTTTTACTAACGTCTATGCTATGCAAACATTCAAAATTTATAATAAAGCTAAAGGTTTGCCTTGTTCAATCCATTAATTAACTTATACTATGTTCTAGCTAAGTGTCAGGACTCCGTTCCTTTAAGTGGACTCGGCTCTTTCATATAGCCTCCACACCCTTAAAAATCATTAATGTTATGCAATGTTTTGACACGTAATAAAGATAAGTGCTAGTGCACATTAAAAGACATCAAAACCGGGCTGGTTTTAGAGGACTGACCCGGATATTGGTCCGATAAGGGTGCGAGAGATTTTCTAAAAACTTGCGTATAATTAAAACGTTCCCAACATTATTCTACTCTAAGAAGTTCTACAATCTCGTAGTTCGTTCTTTTCGGTTTAGAATTATCTCGCTTTGAGATATACTCATTTCCGTCGTTAAGCTCCACTTAAAAATCTACACAACTCAAACATATCTCGCTTATATCTTCAATGAATTGTCAAGTTACCAAACTACTCTTGAGAATTTTCATTCTCACTTGTGTAGCACCCCTATTTTGCAACACTGGGTATTACCGCCAATGACCTCCGATTTTACCGTCCAAAGTCACCCAAGGCTTTATAATGATATTAAAACTTATAGAAATGCGGAAATTGACATAAACGTTACATAAATAAACGGATGCTCACGAATGAGACTTAAAGGTAGTTAAAGATGAAATTGACTAAAAGCGGAATTTTATTTATTGACAAGAACTGTCGTTCATTAGTCGTTTTACAAACGATGTAGCAGCGGAAAGTAAAGCCCATTTAGAAAGGGTTGAAAAGACATAATTAAAAATACAAGTATGTTTTCCCAAGACAACTCATATGATGATGATCTGCTTGGTTTTAACAAGGGTAGAGCTGGTGCACTATATTCCGAATGCCTTGCTCTTATGAGAAATCCTTCCTTCCTTCAACGTCATCTTGCCTTGACCTTTGATTCTCGCCTAACGCTTCTCGAGCCTTCTAGACTTCGTCTCCAACACTTCGGTGTACATTCCTATAGTATGGCATTTGTCGCAAAGGGAGAGAAATACCAGGCAAAAATGCGGAAATAGGGGAATTAGTCTAAGGAGACTAAGCAAGTGAGAATGCAAATTCTCAAGGGTATTATGGTAATTTATAATATTTGAGAGATATTATTGGGATGTGTTTTAAGGTATAGGTCTTTATGTGGGGCTTATCGGGACGAAGAAGAGTGTATCTCGAGAAGAGATAACTCGTTAATCGAGAGAAGAACTACGAGATTGTAGACTTCTTAGAGTAGAAAGTATTTGGGAACGTTTATTAATTCATACAAGTTTTGAAAACCTTACGCACCCTTATCGGACCTCAACCAACCTCATCTTATTCGGTGCTCCAGATAGAGGAGGTGGCCCGAAGGCGCTTAAGTACCCGCCCACCTTAGACAAGCCCGAATAAGCATTCAGATTGGAAAGACGATCTTTTCAAGAATCGGGAGTCGTGTGGTCTTCCACGTTGTACTATTCCGACCCGGTTTTGGTTTCTTTTAATTGTGCTTTGGCACTTATCTTATATCGTGATAAAACTTTCACTTATGTTAACTTGTTTTAAGAGCGTGGAGGGCCTTGCATAGGCCCGGACCACTGAGAGGGTCAAAGTTCCAGCACTTAGCTAGGGTGCATGCGTCCCTCCGTTGCGTAGGAGCGGACATGGATCATGATCGACAAGTCGTAATTTAGGCATGGTGGCAATACGACCTAGTTGGTTATATAGAGGTGTCGGGTTAGTCCCGCACCCCTCACTATTTCATCCAAACTGATCTCGAAAAGAGATCGTAAACAATCAAGGTCACAAACGAGACTAGCATAATAGTCCTATTGAATATTTAAATAGCGGAATAACGATAACAGTGGGGTCATTATTTCTAACAATCGATATTCCTAGATTCGTTTATTATTAGCAAACAAGTTGTTCCCAGGATCGATAAATTTCACGGAATGAATTATCGAGGTTACAAGGAGAAATTCCACTTGCCTTAGCTTTTACGATTGTGTACGAACGAATGAACAAATATCGTTAACTTTAGTCAGAACGGAGACTCGACATATCGACACGAGAGGTACGAATGAACTTTAATAAGAATTTCTTTAATTCTTCTAATGTTTTAAATATCCCTTATATTCTTTTTATAAGAGAATTAATTACTAAATTATTATAATAATAATTTAGGTGGAGGTGAATAAAATAATGATATTCCTTATTATTATTTCATATTTGTAATATCCTTGTATTCTTTATAAAATCCTTATTTTAATTTATTTACTATAGTCTTTGATGATTAAGTCATAACATTATTTAAATTATTAAAATATTCCTTTTAGCTTAACTTATTAATCTTTTATTATAACCAAGCAAGGAAATAACTTCATAAACTTCATCAATATATAGTTTCCTTATTTATATGAAATATTGTTTATAAAACTCTTCTTAGATTGTGAAAAGTCTAAAATGCCCTTTTTATATTATATAAATATCCATCTCCTTATATACCTTTTATGACTAGTGTATATTATAATATTATAATAAGACATGCGAAACCTTTTCATGTTATAAAAGGCATTAAGATAATATATATTTATTCTAGCCCTTTACCTCATGCTCTTATTATAATGTGTTTCTTTATATAAAAATACATGCAAATGATTTAATATCTATTTTTAGTTTTCAACTTAATCATATAAATTATCTTAAGCTAAGAATACCTTATCCATATTATTTTTAAGTTATAATATGATTTTAAACTACATGCAAAGGTATTTCTTACTTATTTTATTTATTATGCAATCCTTTCTTTATTTTCTTTCTCTTAGAAAAAGTATTATATTCTAAATTATTTATAATAATAATTTAGGTGGAAAAACCCAAATAATAATATTCATTTATACTTATTGTTAAAGTGAGATCTTACATAATTCTTATAAAATTTTATGTTTAACTCTAAGTGCATGCAAAGTGAATTTAATCATATAAATTCCTTTTAAAGCCCACATGCAACATTTATTCAATTTTAATTAAATAATTATTATATAGATGTGAAAAAAATATTTTATAGGGAGTTATAAATTAAATAGGAGTCGGAAATTATACCGAACGGAACGAGAGCAGAAATGGGCTCGGAAGTCAAAGTGTGCGAAATTGGGCTTTTCTTTCTCCTTTCTCCTAGAATAAAAATCTGATGGGTAAATTTGGACATATGGGCCTAATCTCTCAGCCCAAAATTAGTCCAAAAATAACCCAAAATAATTAAGCCCAATCTTTATTTCTCCTTTCTTCTTCCCTTTTCTTCTTCTACGTGACTAGGGAGACACCAGGGCAGAACGACGGACTACTGACCGGCGGTGGAGGGCGAGCTCCGGTTGCCTCCTGGGCGGCGGGTGGCGCGCGCCTGGTGGGCGGCCATTCTGCTGGTGGTCCTACGCGTTTGGCAACCAATAAGGAGGAGAAAGGCTTTGGTGTGGATTTTTAAAGAAAAAAAATCAGATTTGGGTATAAACAATTCTAGGCATTTTTGGGTTAAAATTAGGACGAATTTGTGATGTAGAAGGAGCGGAAATTGCTTGTGTGAAATTATAGTGAGTTTTTCAGCCTTTAAATAGACAAATTGGAAGGCTCTAGTGATCCACCATGGTTGAAATTGACCTATCGAAGGAAGGGAGATTGAAGGAGATTGGTAGAACTTGTGTTAGTTGATGATGACATAAGATGATGAAGATGTTTGGATGGTCTTAGAAGCAACAATGGTGATTGGAAGACAAATTGGACATGGATTGATGTACGTCAAAATCAATCAGACTTCTAAGAAGGAGAAGAAGGGAATAAGAGATTAAAAGGATAAGAATTCCTTAATGGGTAGTCACGTTACAATGGCATAGCGGATTTGAGTGTGTGTGTGTGTGAGGGGGAGACGCAAGAGGTCTCGGGTTCGAGTCTCGCTCTTGCCTCCTTTTTTTTATTTTACCTTGTACTATTTTTAGCCTTGTAACACTGTATTAATAATAAAATCTGAGATTTATAGTAATCTTATTTTTTTTGAAATTTTTACCACTTTAATATATTAAAACTCTCTATTTTAGAGAAAAAATTATTGGGATAATTACCCATTTTATTTTATTTAGAATTTAGCGGATATTACAACTTGCTTAGTCTCCTTAGACTAATTCCATTTGTTTTCGTATTTTTGCCTGGTATTTCTCGCCCTTCGCGACAAATGCCAGACTCTAGGAAACGCCGTCGAAGGTTTAAAGACGAAGAACCATCAAGATGAAGGAAGGAAGGTCGGATTCTCTCAAGGATGTTTTATCGCTTATTTTGGGTTCCATTATGTTTTATACAAACAATATTTCATTAATTCTGCTACTTAAACTCTTTCATGTTTTGCTATTTTGAACCAAGTTAAGGATGTACTGACAATGATTAAAGTCTCATGATTGAGCACTCTTTATAATATGTAATATCGTAGGATTTCCGCATTTTTATTTAACTTTAATACCTTATAAAGCCTTGTGTGACTTTGAATTGTAAAATCCGAGGTCACTAGCGGTAATACCAATTGTTGCAAAATACGGGTGTTACAATTATGGTATCAGAGCCGAAAGTTTTGTTTTTAAACCGAATATGTATTAAAACCTTTTATTAGAAAGAAATTAGGTTCTAAATCCTCTTGCAAAGGAATTTAAGAAATCAACCTTTTAACAAGCTTTCATATTACTTTTGAAACAACCGCAAGTTCTCTTGAGGATTTCAAACTTAGAAGTAACAAGTACTTTAAAGAAATTTCTAAAGTTATCCACATTCATGGAAAGTTTAAATGAAAGCTCAGCTAAGGAAACCTTATAAGTTAGAAATTCTAGAATGATAAGTTCCAAGTTTATTGGATTTTCAAAATCAAGATTCTTCTAATACTTTTCAAGTAATAGATATTTTCTTCACCAAAGTTCTTAGAAAATCAAAAAGTCTATTCCTTTATCAAATATCGAAACTTCCTTCAAATATCTTCGTCGTATAGAATCAAAGGATGTAGTTCGCTTTCCGTTGTAGTAAATCGGCTTTCTGTTGAAAAAACCTCGATGTAACCTGAATTCCCTTATATTATAAGAAAGTGTCACTTTCTCTTCTAAAAGTGTGCCTTGCTTCTACCCTAACACAAATGATAATTATGGGAAAAACATTTGTGTTCACTTGTTCAGATGGTTAATACACGTGGAACTAGCCTCAGGAACAACCATAACAATGTCCGAGTTGAGCACAAAAATGAGGAAAGCCACTCTGAAGTAAGAGGAAATCGTGTCCAAGTACCGAATCCAACAATCGTTTTTAATGAAGGCACTATGGAAGCCTTTCGAACAACGATTCACCAAATAGTGCGAGAAGTTGTTCAGGAAGTCGCACCCAATCAAGCAAATCAAGCAAATGAGGTAAACCAATAAGAGGGTAAGGGAGATGACGATATTCATGGAAAAGAGTTGATATGAGATTCTCTAATGCTCTCAAGACATTCAATGCAATGAAACCCGACTCATATGATGGCAGTGGAGACCCTGCCGATATCCATTATTGGTTCTCTAAAGTGGAGAGATTGTTAAGGAATGTACAATACTCTGAGGTTGACAAGGTGCATATGGCTGCTCTAAGGCTTAAGGATGAAGCTGGGAATGGTGGGAGAGTTCCAATTTGGCCACACATCCCGAGCTTAAATGGAACATATTCAAAGAGAAAATGATGAACATGTTCTTTTCTGCTGCTATAAAAGACGAAAAGCTGGATGAACTGTTTTCGCCTAAGGTGGATGGACTAAGAATCCTCTAAAGAGCTAAGAAGTTTAATCATCTACTCCAATATGCTGGTCCAGAGTTAAAAAAAGAGGAACAGAAGATCTGTCGCTTTCACAAGTGGATGAGTGACACCATCAAGCCTTGGATGGTGAACTGCAGTTTCTCGACCTTAGAGGAATATGTGGATGCTGCTTACAGAATGGAGACCACCCTAAATGAGCCAAAGCGTAGGAAGAGCGACGGAGGAAAATCTCATCCTCGAAGCCAAGGTACATTTAAGAGGCCAACGTCCCCACAGAAGTCGGGATGGTCAAAGAAAGGCAAACTTGAGTCAAACATGATTGCTGCCACTAAAGGAAATGAATACCGAAAAGGTTCTATAACCTGCCAAAATTGTGGCGAACAGGGTCACATCAATAGGAACTACATCAAACCCAAGAAGACTTGTTTCACCTCTGGAAAGGAAGGATACCTCCGTTCCTATTGGAAGCAGAACAAGAATGGTTCAAGTCAGTTTGGGTCAATCCCAACTTCTCAAAATAACCAAGCCTCGAATAGGGTTGCAGGGACAACCTCTTTCCAGTCCACCGCTCACAATAAAAGGAAAGGGTCGATGACATCCTAGAGTCAATG
Organism: Fallopia convolvulus; assembly: GCA_964016875.1. NCBI lineage: Eukaryota > Viridiplantae > Streptophyta > Magnoliopsida > Caryophyllales > Polygonaceae > Fallopia > Fallopia convolvulus. Next base: position 11,155,926 of record OZ024723.1, on the reverse strand, counting down.
TCAACAACTCTATGAGATGCACTGCAAAGATAAACCTATTGCCTCAGATGTTCTAGAAGAATAGATGAATCCTCCTTCCTATCCAAGTTTAATATTCGTAATCATGTTAGTCTTTCCTTTAAGGCACTTTTGTATCCCAACAATAGTTAGAAAATTTGAACCATGCATGTGACATTCTTCCTTGTAAGAATGTCTCATTTTGAATTATGTATTATGATTATGAGTTATGATATTATATCCTTACGTGTCAAACCAAAGATTGTGTTCCATTGTTATCTTAAGATAAGAGAAGTTTCGAGCCAATACGGGGTTTAACTTTATGATGTATTCATCGTATTACGAAGTTCACCTCAAAATTTTACATTTATACCGGAATGAAATTTTAAGTTTTATAAATCAAAAGTTTCAATATAGATTCATGGTGGTGAATAAGAATGGACTTTTCTCTCCCATCTTGATCACATGGTTGAGGTAGAAATTCAGGCCTTGTTCTTGTCAAGATATACACATTAAGCGACTATGTCGGAAATAGTTCCCCGATAATGATCACATTGGGGGAATGAAACCACTTAGTCCTTCGAATTCAACCTTGTCTATGAAAAACTAATTTCTTATAAAACAAATTCAAAGTAAAATATAGAGAGGACGCTCAAACCACTTCTTGATAGTTAATATGTTCGGATACGATATCATAAAGAAGGTTACCTTATCTTGTGATATGATCATCGCTCGTTCCGTTAGTAACTTCATTAGAAGTTCAAAATCAAAATTCTTCTTCCAAGGCATGGCTCTCACATATTCAAACATCAACTCCATCTCAACATTTTAATTAATATCCTTCTTAAAAGAATTCATCCGCAATGACTCTATTCTTAAATTATAGAATGGATTGGTCATTTTCTTACTCGTTCCTAGAGACACTCAAGTGCTCGTTTCAATTAAGATGCTTATTCCACTAGTAACTTCAAAAAGATAGATTCTTCTAAAACTTGAGTAAGTTTGAAGAACCTTGCACTAACCCAACGGAAGATTGTTGAGTGCTTAGATACGACAAGATCGTGGAACATCGAGTAGAGAAACTATGTGCCCTAGTCAGGTACTCTATTCAAAGAATGATGATGAGGGAACGACTAGAGAACTTTGAGAGAAACGGAGCAAAAGATCTAGAGAAATTTTCCCAAGTTATTATCGTCTTAAATAAAGAATGACATGTTCTTTAAGGTGATACTAGAACTTTTGTTGTCACCTCACAATAGTGAGTGTTTGTTGCTATTCTCGTATTATAACTTTGTACCGACCTAAGTTTTTCCTAGTTTCGGGGACGAAGCTAATTTAAGGGGGTATTGTTATAATAGCCGCTATTTTTATAAATAATTTTTTTCTCCTTAAATATTTTATTAAATAAAATAATACTTTTTATTCTCTTTTCACTCAATTTCCGTACTTAAAATAAAAATTCAATAATAAATTGCTTATAAATAATGTTATGGATTAACAATTATTAAAGACGAATCTAAAATTTTAGCCGAACGGAAATGATAATACAAGCCCATTCGTTCAAATTCTTCTTTAAAAAGAAGAATTGGGCCTTAGGTACGGTCCAACTAGCAAGCCCATGGGTAGCCCATAAAGCAAATGGTAAGGGGAATTAAAAAGGAGACACAAGGGGGGGGGGGGGTGGAATTTGATCCCCTGACCTCTTGGTCCTCACTTACTCCCTTCCCAATTGTGCTAATTAACTTTTCTAATATATAAAAACACCCATTTGTATTTAACCCTTCTCTTCCAAGTGACATTTTTCAAAAATGCCATTATTAGCCAAATGAAAGATCGATAGGGGCATTATGAGGGGGATTTCGGATGGATTTTATGCAAGATTCTAGTGCTATAAAATCCCTATTTTGATTTAGAGGATTTCTCCTCCCCAATCACCATTTTATGAGATTTTGACGCCATGATGGGTTGATCCTCCACCCACACACTCTTGCCTATATAAAAGCTTATGTGATCAACTAGACTACTCACAAATCCTCCTAGCACTTCATTTTTCTCACTCAAATTCCATATCCAAGATTGATGAATTTTTTTTTGGAATTTTTGGAGTTTTATTCTCTTGGGAATTTTTACACCTCCTTTCCCCCACTGGTGCACCACCACAACGCCAGCCACCCACCTCCGACCACTCGCCGCTCTTGTGCAGACCCGCTGGAGCCACCACCACGACGTCCTGCTGCTCGCTGTCCGGTCCTGCTCCACTGTTTGGTTTCGGATTTGCATTCTACTGTAAAACAGAAAAAAGGTTAAGGAGTTTTGGACTTTTATTATTTTTTTCATTGTTAAAATATTGATGTGGATTTTTACTTTAGGCCCATAATATAAATCTGAATTATTAATTTTTTAAAAATCAAATTTATAAAAAATTTAAATGCATGTACATAGTTTTTATATAAAATCAACATGCATGCATAAGATTTAAAGGAAAAGTACTTTTATAAATTATAGAATAAATTAAAATAAATCTAAGGAGTTTTAAAAGTGAGTTTAAGCATGAAAATTTCTATTTTAAGAATAATATAAACTTAGGCCTCTTTTCCTTTATAATAAAAGAATTGGCCTGAGATTTAAATAGAATAAAGTTTTTATGAAAGAAAATATCTTGCATGTCAACTTAGACTTAAAATAAATTTTAGATAATTTATTTGTGACCATTCTAATTAAAAGTAGACTTATAAAGGTTATTATCTACTTAAATAATTTGAATAAATGGTTGCGTGTGGATTTTATAAGGTTTGATGTTATAATCTACAATTGCATGTTAACTTAGAGCTAGTATAAATTTGAAATAAAAATTTGTCATGATCTTCTTGACAAAAAGGATACTTACAAGATGCAAGTTATACTTAAATAAATAAATAAGTAGTGCATGTGGACTTAAAAAGCTTTTTATAAATTAATTCACACATGCATGTCAATTTTAGACCTTACTATAATTTTAAAATAAATTATATATGATCCTTTCATTAAGTAGACTCATAAGAATAAAAATGCACTTACGTAAATTAAATAAGTGTTGCATGTGGATTTAAAAGGCTTTATTTGAATCAATCCACTCTTGCATGTCAATTTAACCTTATTATAATTTAAGTGAAAATGAATAAAAAATGCTTGTGGTTGTAAAAGGATTTTTGTTAGTTTTAAAACTACTTTTGCATATCAAATTATCATTTAATATAATTTTTTGGAATAAAATAAAAGTGGCATTGAATAATGGAAATAACTAATTTATGGTTTATTTTTGAATATTGAAATAAGACTTTTTGCTTCGATAAAGCTATAGCTAGTTTAACTTGCACCAAAAGTACGTTGTGATTGTGTTGTATTTTTGAATATTGAAATAAGACTTTTTGCTCTGACAAAGCAAAAATTGTTGTGTACTTGAACCTATATATATTGTTGTTCATATTTACATTAATATACACCTATATATATGGTATTAGGTTCTATAGATACCCCTTCTTAGAGTGCTACACAATGGCAGAATATAAGTCGTTAGATTAAATTTAAATTAATGATTAAGATTAATTAGTAATTTGAGAGTGGAAGTGCAAAACACTAGATTATTTAGGCTGGCGTAATTTTAGGAAATGGATAGATTTTATTTTGATTTTTTTTAACAAATAAACAACATATTAACCTCTTTCTTCACTTTTGATCTTTGATAACTTTCATTTACACGAGATTGGAATTCCATCTCTCTCATATCCGGCGAAAATTTACAACGTCTTCTCCGACTTACTCTCTAGATCGTCTTCTCATGCGAATTTTCGAGCAAGTTCATGTATGTTTATCGATAAATCGCATCTTCATTTCAAAGCGTTTGAATCTAGATTTAGAGTTAGGGTTTATAGTTTAGACTAGATTTACCAACAATTTTCTTCAACTTCGAGTTATGATTTCAGTTTCATCAAAATTTTAACTTCGATCGGTTTGAAATTCGATTTAGGGTTTTTTATATAAATAATTTTTACCTATTGATTTTGTTTGAATTCCTTACTGCTCACCTCCTCGAATTGCCGATGGAGGAATTGGATCTGGAATGTTGGTTTTCCTTTAATATTTAATTTTTATGGTTTTCAATGGCAGATTTTATCATGTTAATCCAAATCTCTAACTTAACTAAGCCTTTTCTTGTGTCTTACGTGATGGTGACGCTATTTGTTCTTAACTGAGTTTAGTGTGAATCTCCCTCGAAAATGATTAAAATATTGTTCAATTTGAATCCACTATTTTTATTGTATACACGATCTTATTTAAAAAATACACGATTTTGTTCGATTACATACATGATTAGAGATATTAAGGTTGCAAATTCATACTTTAAAATGTATATATTCATGTACTGTTTAAATATATAAATGTATATACACGACTTTACTTGGTTGTATACATGCTAAGTTTTGTTTGTATACATGTTTTTATGTATTTACATATAAAGTTTTCATGATTTTAATTTACATATTCACGGTTTTTTTGTATATTTACATTGTAATTATTGAATGTAAACATGGTTATAAGCATTTGCATGGTAATCTTAGTTTGTATGCAACAACACTCTACATGACTTTAATTTACATATATACGGTTTTATTTACCTATATACATGGTAATGTTCTTCTTTATACATGATATTATGTATTTACAATATAATCTTTGTTTGTATGCATAATTTTTTTTTACATGTGTATGATTCTAATTTGCCTATATACATAATTTATTACATGTATATACATGTTAATGTTATTCTTTATACACGGTCATGTGCATGTTCTTGGATTTACGACTTGTGCAAAAATATGATGAAATGAGAGGCCAAATCATTCTGGCCGATTGGATGTAACTAAGGGGAAAATGTTGAGAATTGTCTTAGGCTACCACGGCTTTGGAAAGAAATTGTAAAAAAGGCAGCCGATTAAAACAAGGAGCTTGTTAAGAAATGGAGAAAATACATTGGAAATAAGAGTTATGTTCATTGTATAAGTCGTTCTAAAGTTTTTAATTTAATGTACATTTGTGTTACTTTGTTATTATTATTTTTCTAAAATAGAAGTGAGACGAAATGTAAAGCCATGTATGTATAAAATCACAATCATGTATATATATATAAACCATGTATATACGTGTTCTACCATATTATTACATAAATTTCAATCCATAATTGCAAATATAAAACATTGAATAATGGAAAAATAAAACCATGTATATATATACACTAAAAACCATGTATATACGTATTTGAGAAAATTATTACATGAATTGGATTTCATCATTACTCAAATCTAAAATCATGAATAAAGACATATAAAACCATGAATAATATGCTTAATAGCATGTATACACTCGATACAAATAACGGATTTCATGTATATGAATATGCATATGCGAGGTTTCTCAAATGCGAGAATGAAAACTAATTTTAGGGTTCCTAAAATTATGGGATTTTGTAGATTTGAAATTAAAATGGAAACTATAAGATTGGATGGAGAAAATCACATAATTATTAGATTTAATTGCCATTAATTTTTTGCATATTTAAAAAAAATATTGTAGTTATCTCTCTCTCTCTCTAGGTACTTATTGCATACAAAAATCCCCATAATAAGATGGATACTCCCTATAATTACCACCGTAAATTAGGTTCAATCTAACGCGCTATGTTGCGTCACTAGGTAACAATACAAGAATAGTCTTATTAGAACCTAGGTAACAATACAAGAATACTCTTATTAGAACCTACCTCTATTCGTCCTCAATACCTCTTCACCATATTTTGTGATTGCAACATTCGATCCTTCTCCGCTACTTTCCGTTACCCATCTCAAGTGGCTCGATTCGTCCTCAATACCTCTCGAATACTTCTGGTCTTGAGGGATGTAGATGTACCACTATATGTCCTTGCTCGGCAAGTACGATTTCTCTGCATCCATGCATCACCGATCACACAATTCAAATTCAGTCAATTCAATTCTCAACAATCAATCAATCCTAGAAGCAACTCGTCCATAGATAGATGAAATTCGATCCAATTGAGAAATTTAGGGTTTATTAATTAGTACAAACTAAAAAGTAAATCCCTGTGCTAGGGTTTATACTTAATTACAAGAGAAAAAAACCAATGAAAATAACATACCTGTAAATCGAGAAATTACGTCAATAGAGATCAACTAAACATGGAGCGACTCAATCTTCTACGAAAATGCTTCTGATAGAGAGAATAGCGATACTAAGAGAGAGAGAGAGAGAGAGAGAGAGAGAGAGAGAGAGAATACAAAGAGAGAGAAAGGAGATTAATTTTAACGTAAATTGGGGCGAGGTGATAATAAATTGGAAAGAGAAAAGATTTTATATCCAAAATTATCTATAGTAGAATTAATCTCGTGTTTTGTAGTCCATATCATATTTTACACCTTTTTTGAACAAAATTTCAGCCATTCAAAAATTCTAATCTAATGGTTTATATTCACCCTCATTTTCCACCTTAAAAGACCTTTCTACTAGATCCTCATACTATATATTTGAACCCTAAACTCTAAATCATATCCCTATAGCATATATATATATATATATATACATCATAAACCCTAAATCCCTAAAGCATAACCCTAAACCCTTAATAATATGCCTATCCCCTAAATAGTAAATCATATCCCTAAACTATTTGTGTATAGTTTTAGGTCTTTTAAGAGCTTTATTGAAGATCAAGACTAAAGGCCAAGATTTCAAAATTTAGTTGAGAGTTGAGGATTTGAAGAAAAGAAGATCTGTAGAAAATCTGTGATTGCGGATCCCAATTCTGTGACCACAGATTCCCGACTAAGAGGCATAACTACATGGCATCGACCGTAGATTACTCGGTGGTGATTGCGGATTCACACCACCTCGAAGGGTCAAAAAGTCAATTCCACGACTGCGGTACTGTTTACCGGCGATCGCGGATATGCCAGCGTACGCTCACATTTAAGATATACTCTTAGTATATCTATCTTTTAGCTTATAGTTTCCTTTCTTATATCTTTTTATATTTTTCTAGTTTTTAGTTGGCTTTATATGCCTTGGTTTTCAGACTTAGTTGTTACCTTCTACTTTGTACCTTATGTTTTGTATTTTTTCTCATTCTATGGAGAACTAAACCATTTGATTCTATTCAAGTTGAAGCTTTTGGATTCGAGTTAATTGTGAGATTCTCTTTTCAAGTTTATTCCTTTAAAGTTATTTCAATTCTCTTGAGCTTAATTCATATTGATTATTATTGATTTCTCCTTGTTTGGCCAACTAGTTGAAGTTGATACACTGTATTGATAGGATCTAGGTTTTCTCATCGAAAAACCTAATCTTTGTAGCAACTCATTATTTAGGACTCGTTGAACTAAAACAATTGAGAAAGAGAATTGATTCCATGCTAATTGTAGGACTCGTTGGAACTCAAATGCATGTATCACGCATATCCTTGTTCTTAATGGTTGTATCGCTATAATTCATGATTGTTTCATGTTTATTTTGTTTACTTGTTTAAATTCTCTAGAATTAGAACTACAATTCCAAACCCACTATTGTTACTGTTTTGAGTTGATAAGAATATTGACTTGGAATACAAGTGTCTCTTGGATATGACCCCGACTTACTGACTATACTAGTAAAGTAACTAGGGATTTATCTTTGATTAGGCATCAACGATTTTTAGCCTGCCAAATTTTTGCGCCGTTGGTGGGGATACTTTATTTAATTCTGACTTTTTGTTTTTACCAACTTTGGTGTGGAACCTAGATTATGTTCCACACCCATGCTACTAATTCACTTCTTTTGCCTCTTGATTCAAAGATCGAAAGAACCCTTTTCAAGGTTGATACATATAGATCGGGATCTACTTAGTGATTTACCTTTCGACCTAGATTTTGCTGAAATTGAGACAATGGGAGATCAGACTTTGAGGTAGCTGATTGCCCCGAATTTTCAACTACAGCCCTTGGTTGTTCAATGCCCTGCGTTGAATGATGGTGTCAAGTTTGAACTGAAGTCAAGGTTAATCCACCTCTTGCCTCACTTCCATTGGCTAAGTGGAGAAGACCCCAACAAGCATATCTAGCTGAGTAAATGGTAAAACTTTGTTTCCCTTTCTAGCACACTCGGTCCTTTAACCTTTAGGTACAGGAACTCATTAAGTTTCTCATCCCTTATAGGAGACGAGAAGAAATGGCCCATCATCTATGTCTTAAACATCTCCCAATTTATCATGGAGTGTCCTGACAAGTTAGAATTAAACAACCACCCATTAGCTTCTTCTGTTGCAAAGCAACAATATGTACCTTTTTAGATTTAATGCACTTAATGTTTCTTATACCTCTACATGTGAAAGAACCAGTAGGAGATAAGGGCAAGCTCTCCAGAAGAACCAAATGAAGCCTTTATGAAAACACAAGGACAAACAACGTGCATACTTCATATGACAACCGATTCCCAAGACGTTTGACTCACTAGCTTCTCGTAAGATGAAGTATTGGTAAGACTCTATGACATATCCTACATAAGACGAAGGCACGAGTTATTCAGCGAGGCTCCAACCATTGATGGTGTGATACGTCGCATGTCCAACTTGTCGACTTATGACAAAGCGTGTCAACCGCATCGTCCACCAATCAATGAAAAAATGCATCACATATTTGCTCGCCAGGCCCACATTGGGAAATATCAAGATTTCAACGTAACCATACCTCCTGCCAATCAACATGCAACACGTCATCTACCATCCCATTTGTCCCACATCAAAAATCTCCAATTGATTCACCCAACTTAATGGCTATAAAGACCTAAAGACAACGAAGATTACAAGGGTTGAAAAATATTTATAGCTCAAAATAATTTCATGTTAATATAGAATCGACGTGTTTAAACACTTTGAAGGACCGCTCTATTTATGAGAGGGAATCCCAAAAAGTTTCTAAGTCACTATCACAAAAACACATAGATTAGCTTGTGAAGTTAAGTTGAGAGCCTAGAGCAAGTGAAAGAACACACATAACTTACTAAGCATGAATGATCTTAAGTTGTAAACCCTTTTTTGGAATGCGTGATCCATTTGGCATCCAGAATAAGAGTAAATCTTATGTTTTTTGTTTGTTTATTAAACTAAATCCCCGTTCTTAGCTCTCGTTCATTTTAGATTATAACAGATAAGTATAGGATTAATTCACACATTCATTGACGCGTAATAAAGGACTCTAGAGAGTTGTGTGCAATTTAAGGCTTGAAGAGCTTGAAACACGAACATCACGACGGGGTTGTGTGCATAGTCAAGATCGTGTGATTGAGTTTAGTAGGATGAGTTAGGAAGATCGTTCGGCGGAAAAAAAAGTTAGTCACTACTAAGTTGTGATATTTCTAGAAATCTATGTTTGTGTTTGTAAGTTCAACTTGTGTAATGAGAATAATGAATTGGATTGGAAAAGTATTTGACTTGTTGGTTACTTGCTTGTTATGTTTTAGTTTAATTCCATTGGCTCGTTCACAATTCCCTCAAAAACCATGTTTATATTCTCAATACTAATAATTTTCTAAAGTCATAAAATAGAAAAGACAATTCATAAGTACGGGTAAATCAAACATGCATGATGCATGGCGGAAGTGTTTCAACCGGCCACCATTGATTATTACATATGAAAACCAAAGCTGCAAAGAAAAGGAAATACATTTGAAACATATATTATATTTAAACTGGCCACCAAAGTGCTTATGTATGTCGTAAAGCATGTACCAACTCGATCAGAGCTCATCATGGGGGACACGGAGACTATACCCCCGATCTCCGTCAGGAGCTATGGCCTCCCCCCAAGAGACCGTTACAATGACTCGATTCCCATCTTCTCCAGTAATGTCTTTGGAGGAGTGGCCAGATATCTCAGCCTGAAACTCTACAGTGCCAATAGCAATTTTATCATCTGCACTGATTGGATCATAATCATATAAATTTGTTGTTATTTTCAAAGAGGAACCCAAGGGAACGGCTACAATGGATTTTAGTAGAGGAATGTTCTGCCACCGTCTTACTTGAAGGTAATCATTTTTTGGTCTGTTGAACAAAACACTTATAGCATTAGGATAGTTGTTCCAATCGCTATAACTAGCATCAATATTTCCGTAAACTTCGACCGTGTCTTCCCCTCCCTCTTGAAGACTAATGGTCACCAAGGCAGTCGAAGCATTTCTCATCACTGCATAATTCACAGTTGCAGAACCGTACTTGCCTTTCACTTGTTGAGATGTTGGTTTGTCGTACATAGACGCGTTGCAGAAGTCAAAGGCATCCCATGAGATGTTGTCATTGACGACTTCATCGTCGGGAGACCAGGAGTCACTGTCGGTGAGAAGGAATTGGATGGTAAAGCTCCTTTGTGCCCAAATGCTTTGTTGCGGTCCAATGATCGTAACGTTTTGACCTGGGCAGATGGATTCAACATAGGACCGTGGGCAGTTGTAAATGATTTGAGTGAGTCCATCATTGACTACGATTGTGTCGTAGAGTTGACCTGGATCCTCCTTATCAATGTTGTCAATGCTTACCGAGAATACCTCTACAAGCGGTCGTCCTAGGAAGCAGTACGGATCATCATCATTATCAAGGATCATGCGCGGGAACCTTCGAGGCGAAGGTGCGTAGCAAGGGCTTAAAATGATGTCAAGTATTTGGACAACCTGGAAAGCATTAGACACTAGACTATTTCCCGGTGGGAGACTTAAGTCACTTCGTCGGGTTGATATATGATTCGGATCAGCATCACTTCCCCTCAGCACATCGGAGTAGTTTCCCCAATTGCGGACGGCATCCATCATCCAACCTTCGATTCTACTCTGGCCAATGGCTATTTCATCTCGTATAGGATTTAGTCTAACTGCCTCGCATATCATCATAATCACAACAATCAGGCTCTGAGCCCTCAATGCATGGTCAGATTTGGTAGCAAGGTTGGATACAACAGTTTCAAGGGTGTTAGACGTAACTTGAAGGCCCTCTGCCGAGCGGCGACCAGCAGCCCCCGCCATGTTATCGTAGCTACCGCCAAAGCCTAGGAAGTTAGCACCTTCAATTAGATGAGTGTCACCGTCACGACCCAACTCTAGCCACTGCCCATTTTCCATTTGATAACCGATCAAGTAAAGGTTGTCCCTTCGCAATCTGAATGTCACATGGCGAGCACTAGTCCTTAATGTGAAATCAAAGAATTCAGTAGGTGTTCCCAACTGTTGAGGAATAAGGTAAGGTACACCGAATGACTCTCTCGAACCACGCAACCTTTGGCGCAGGCGGCCAATAAAATCCTTGTATCCGGTAAAAAACTCCTCGACATTCCACTCCTCCCCCATTTTCGTGCAACTTGGAACTGAGAAAAAGGCATACCCCAAATTAAATATATATATATATATATAGGATTGAAATCAGGTGAGGAGGGCTCTTACCGTAGATAATTAGGAGCATCCTCAACCTTTAGATTTCAAAAGATCTAATGGATAAGATTTTTTATAATTAAAAGAAAAACAAATAAATCTATCCATATCTTTTCTCTCTCCTCTAATATCTCTTGCGTCTATATATATATAGGGCATGGTTCAAGTGAGGACCACCCTTGTGGTACATCCAAGGCTTAAAATGAGGACTAATCTCAACCATTGGATTTACCCCTCTATTATGTATTCAATGGTCAAGATTTTTTCAATTTTTTTTTATTTTTTTTTCAATTTTTTTTTATTTTTTTTATTTTTATTTTTTTATTTTTTTATTTTTTTTTGCTATTTTTTTAGTGTTGCGAAAATTGAATTATTTTAAAAATGAACTCAAAGCACATAAAAATTGAACTTATCATAGATAAAAAATGAACTCGCAGAATATAAAAATTGAACTCATACAATATTGAAAATTGAACTCCTAATATAAAAAAATTGAACTTCTAGTGTATAAAAATGAACTCGTAGTATATAAAAATTGAATTGTCATATTTAACATTTTTTAAGCCTTTTTTCAAAAAAAAATTCAATTTTTTTATTTTTTTATTTTTAATTTTTAATTTTTTAATTTTTTAATTTTTTAATTTTTTTTAATTTTTTTATTTTTATTTTTTTATTTTTTTATTTTTTTATTTTTTTATTTTTTTTATTTAATTTTTTTATTTTTTTAGGGTTTTTTTTTTGCTCTTTTTTTAGTTTTGTGAAAATCGAATTATTTTAAAAATGAACTCAAAGCACATAAAAATTGAACTTATCATAGATAAAAAATGAACTCGTAGAATATAAAAATTGAACTCACACAATATTGAAAATTGAACACCTAACATAAAAAGTTGAACTTCTAGTGTATTAAAATGAACTCGTAGTATACAAAAATTGAACTGTCATATTTATCGTTTTTAAAGCTTTTTTTCAAAAAATTTCATTTTTTTATTTTTTTTATTTTTTTTATTTGCTATTTTTTTAGTTTTGCAAAAATCAAATTATTTTAAAAATGAAATCAAAGCACATAAAAATTGAACTTATCATAGATAAAAAATGAACTCGTAGAATATAAAAATTGAACTCCTACAATATTATAAAATTGAACTCCTAACATAAAAAAATTGAACTTCTAGTATATAAAAATGAACTCGTAGTATATAAAAATTGAACTGTCATATTTAATATTTTTAAAGCTTTTTTTAACAAAGAATATAATATGAAAAATATGAAAAAAATTCGAAAAATAAAAATTAAAAATAAAAAAAATAAAAAAAATAAAAATAAAATAAAAATAAAATAAAAAATTCTTGACCATCCATTATATAGTGATGATGTAAATCTAATGGTTGAGATTAGTCCTCACTTTAAGCCAAAGGTCTCACCACAAGGGTGGGTCTCACTTGAACCAAAACCTATATATATATATATATATATATATATATATATATATATATATATATATATATATATATATATATATGCGCTGATGCTAAACTTTCCCCTCATATAATACATGCATATTGAACAATTAAGAGAAGACAAATGAACAAGTAAGGTATTTATCATGAACAAGTATTATTATATTATGGATGAATAATAATTTACACAAATAATTACGTCTCTCTACAAGTGAACAACTACTCATTAACAATTGAACAACGACAACAATGAACAACTAATACCTAACAATGAACAATTCATCTCTCGCGTCTATATAAGCGCTGATACTAAACTTTCTCTATATATTGAACAATTAAGAGATTGCAAATGAACAAGTAATGTATTTATCATGAACCAGAATTGTCTAATATAATGGATGAACAATATTTTAAACACTAAACCCTAAAATCCAAAATATTAACCCCTAAATCCTAAATAATAAACCTTAAACCCTAAACCCTAAACCCATACTACTATACCCTAAATAGTAAACCCTCAAACCCTAAATAGTAAACCCTAAACTAAACCCTAAAAATAAACCATAGACCCTAAATAGTGAACCCTAAATACTAAACCCTAAACCCTAAATAGTAAACCCTAAATCCTAAATAGTAAACCCTAATGCCTAAATAGCAAACCCTAAGATACTAAACCATAAACACTAAACCCTAAAACCCTAAATACTAAACCTTAAACCCTACCTTAGGGTTTATGCTTTAGGGTTTAATATTTATGATGTAGGGTTTAGGGTTTATTATCTAGGGTTTAGGGTTTAAGGTTTTTAATTTAGGGTTTACGGTTTATGGGTTATGGGTTTAGGGTTTATGGTTTATGGTTTGGGGTTTATGACTTTAGGGTTTACTATTTAGGGTTTAGGATTTAGTATTTTAGGGTTTAATATTTATGGGTTTAGGGTTTACTCTTTAGGGTTTAGGGTTTAGTATTTTGGGTTTAGGGTTTAGTGAATGTCGTTGTTCATTTACGAATAAGTAGTTGTAATTGTTCATGATCATTACATTACTTGTTCATTTACAATATCTTAATTATTCAATTTATATTAGAGGAGAGAGAAAGTTTAGCATCGGCGCTTATATAGACGCGAATGATATTAAGGAGAGAGAAAATTCGATATGAATTGTTCATTATTATGTATTAGTTGTTCATTGTTGTAGTTATTCAATTGTAAATGAGTAGTTGTTGACTTGTAGAGAGGCGTAATTATTCAATATGATAATACTTGTTCATGATAAATACATTACTTGTTCATTTGCAATCTCTTAATTGTTCAATATGTATTAGATGAGAGAGAAAGTTTGTATCAGCGCTTATATAGACGCGAGAGATGAATTGTTCATTGTTAGGTATTTCTTGTTCATTGTTGTAGTTGTTCAATTGTTCATGAGTAGTTGTTCACCTGTAGAGAGACGCAATTATTTATAAATTATTGTTCATCCATAATATAATAATACTTGTTCATGATAAATACCTTACTTGTTCATTTGCAATCTCTTAATTGTTCAAAAAGTATTAGATGAGGGGGAAGTTTAAAATCAGCACATATATAGATGCGAGAGATATTATAGGAGAGAGGAAATTAGATATGGATAAATTTATTAGTTTTTCTTTTAATTCAATAAAATCTTATCTATTATTTCTTTTTAAATCCAAAGGTTTAGGATCCTTCTAATTATCTATGATAAAAGCCCTCCTCACCTGATCTTAATTATATATATATATATATATATATATCTATTACATAGAAAAACAAACACCAATTATATTACAATTGTCTAGTATATGTACAACATATGAATATCTAACATTGATCGATCATTAAGTATAATCAATGGTCTAAGCTGGCAGAAGGTTGGATTAAAGTAAATAGGGACGGCTCGGTAAGGAATGGTAGTCTTTCGAGCGTTGCCGGGGTGGTTCGTGACAGTGATGGTCAATGGTTTGTGGGTTTTGTTCAGAATATCGGTATTTGTATCGTTCTGATCGCGGAATTATGGAGTGTTTCACAAGGTTTGCAGCTTGCCTGGCAGCAGGGAGACAAGAGGATTTGCCTAGGGATTGATTCCGAGTTGGTCGTCAATTTTTTAGGCAAATTTTTTTAGCCTGGTTTCCCAATGCCAAAGCTTATTGTGTAGGAATTGGCAAGTCCAAGTCGGTCATATTTATCGGGAAGCAAATAGTGTGGCCGACTATATATCTTGCTTCTTTTGCTTTTTCGTTTATCCTAGGTTTTCATGTATTGTATGACCCGCCGGAGGGTGTTTTACATTTCCTGTCTTCTGATATTAGGGGTCGGGCTATCCTCCATTTGATTACTACTTATCCTTTTTTGATGTTTTAATAAAATTCCCCCATGAGGGGACGGAGAGTAGTGCCTCTCCTTATACCAAAACACAAGATAAGTGAAGGACAATGGTGGACCGTCAACATATTATTATTAATTAAATATTTTCAACAAATTAAATTTGTTATTTACAGTATTTCTCATACCAATTATTGATTATTGCACACTAAAATTATTTTATATATACATATAAACGATTTTTTTGATAAAAACAAGACTAATTTTTGATAAAAACAAGACCTATATTTTGGGTGAACATGAGAGCATAACATTTTCAAAGATGTTAAACGTCTTGTACCATGCCAAAAATAAGACATTATTAATAAAATAAATAATATATATTGTGTTGATTGAAAATTTTCACTGTAAAAAATAATAAAATTCATAATAATTATATTTAATGAAAGACCATATATTTTACAAATCAAGATTAGGTGCTCCTATGCGAAATGTACAAAAATATGTTACGTTAGAGGGAAAGAAATTAAGGAAATGGATAATTTTACTAAAACGGGGAAAACAACACGTGCACAGTTTTGGTGAATTATTCACTTATTTAAAAAAAAAACAAACACAAAGGTCATACACGTGATGCCCATCAAACTTGGTTTTTATACATCAATTTTTTTTTTTTCGTGGATCGAAATTGATTTTTGTGCCTCAAAGCTACTTTGAATTTTCATCAAAAGTAGTCGAATGTGAATCTAAATTGGTAGCATAGATATAGATATGTATTTGTATATTAAAATCAATTGTATATACATCAAAATTAACCGTCCTATATGAATTAAGCCTTGTGTAAAATAAAACAACTAAAAAGTACATCTTATTAGTGTATGCATCAAAACTAGTTGAAAATGTGTATCAAAACAGAAAAAGGCTTTCCTTATACTTAGTTATAAAAAGTATTTCTTATCCTTAAGCATATTTTTTTTGTCTTGAAATTTGTGAAACTCAATTATATTTTACAAATTTCAAGGTAAATAAGTACTCCTTCGTTTCACAATACATATTCATAAAGACTTTTTTTTTTGTTTCACAATACATGTTCATATAAAAATTTTATCCATTTATTTCCATTTATACACCTAATAATTATACCCCACATTAATTCTACCTCACATTAGTTCTGCATAACTTCTTCCAAAAAGTACAAAAGGAAGAACATTTAATAGGGGTAAAAAAAAATTCCTTAATATGTGTGAAACTTTGTTTATGAACATATATTGTGAAACTGAGGGAGTAAATTTTCTTGAAAAAGTAATTTTCATAAATTAAGTGTAGCAAGGCCAAATTATGCATCAAAACTATGTGCATGTATATATTTGTTTGTGCATCAAAATTACTTGTATGTGCATCAAACTAATCTGAAAAAGTGTGCCTCATTTGTGTGTGTGCATCAAACTCGTTGAATGTGCATCGAAATAATAGACTAGTGCATCTTATTCTATATATGTGCATCGAAATAATGATATGTGTATAGAAAAACAAATCACTATAGTATTCATAAAAAATAAAAAATGTTCTACATGCACGATGTGAATCAAAAAACAACCGCACAAATAATTGGTTTTCATGCACATTCAAGGCAAAACCAATCCACATGATTCGCGAGTCTCCCAAAAATAATTTTTTCAAAAAAGACGTGAATAATTCAGAATAAATACCTATGTGCTGTTTTTTTTACCTCTTTTAATTAAAGGATAATATGAAACGTAAACTGTTTTCGAAAGGGACGAGATTCATTTTCATTTTACGAGTGAGTGTCCATTTGCACCTAATCCTTTCCCATATTTTATTTCTCCACTATTGTCCAACAAAATATTTTAACATTCTCAAAAAATATTATATATTCTATAAAAGGAAAAAGGGAAAATATATGTATAAAAAAAAGAGGAAGGACATCCCATATAAGGAAAAGAGGAGTCGAACTTGGACTTATTTAGGCTCTGTTAGTTATTTTTCCAGTTTTTTCTTTCTATTTTTTCATCTAGATGAAAAGCTCCCATTTTCAACATCTTTCTACGTATCCTCAAGTTTCTTGATTTTGGCGAAATTAAGTTTCATCTAGATGAATTCATCTCCCAAAAAGCTAGTGCTAAACGGACCCTTAGACTAGAATGGAACTTGCTACTAACAAAACAACATTTTTTTTTAATCTGATGTTAACTTATATAAGGTATATATATATATTAAGTTTGAAGAAGAGGTAACAACAAACAACTTTCTCCGCCCCCGAGTTCAATCTTCGCTGTTATAAATATTTAAGATATGTTTGATGGCACCAAATTAATAAAGTGGCTTACCGAACCAATATAATATATTGACAATACAAACATCACACATATCTGTGCACACATAAATATATTTAAAAAAGGCAAAAGCTTGCTACTAGGTGTTAGTTTTATATTCGTACGTACCTAGCGGCGCGCTCTACACTTGTACAGTGTGGTGTATGTATTGTTTCTTCTTCCTCCTCGTAACTCGTTTGAGTGCACATATCCCTCGGTTTGGCTACGGTTATATATAATCGTAGCGGAGCTTTATTTGGTTTTGTGATTATTCCCGTCGTGGGTGCATAAAACATGATGATTATTGCCCCGTCAACACGTCAGCTAACGTCTGCATCTGATCTCACTGGATTAGGAAAAGGATTTGTCATTCTAGCTTCTCAAAATACAAAAGGCCAACTGACCCTTTCAATAATGCAATGTAAAAACATTTACATAGTAGAATATTAAATTATTTGCATATATGAGCACAGTCCGCGGATCATTATGACAATAACGCCAACATGTCACTGTAATAAAAATTTATTCAATTATCGTGCTACAAATCTTAGAAAAGGATTTGTTATTCGTTTCATATTGGCACACAAACAAGTCAAGAGTCAACATAATTGGTACTTAGTTACGAATAATGCAGTGGATAAATTCGTTGGTGGTGGGAGCTATTTACAATTCAAAGAATACAACCTAAATACGTTGCATCTACCATGCAACCGCGTGAAATAAATGGTTTCACATTTCCGTTTCATAATAATTGTTTTTCCACATTTTCGTTTCATAATAATTGTTTTTTCTTTTTTTTTATACGGAAAGAGGTTAGGGCGGTCACTAACAGGAGAGCGACCTCCCTAGAGCATCCTGAACGATGAGGTTCCGGAGAACCAGATCAGCTATAAGAAGGACGGAAGAGACACGGCGAAACGAAACAGTAATGTAGTCCGCCACTGAATTGCACTCCCGAGTGACATGGGCAATACTCCAGCACTGGAAACGGGCAAGCATACAGTGGATATCAGCACGTAACATCTCGATCTCCCAAGGACAGCGCCAGTCACCAAGAACAGCCTTGAGCCCTTGACCAGCTGCAGATTGTCGCCTTCGATCTGGAGATGGGAAATACCACGTCTGGTGGCCTCAATAAGTCCCTGCCGTACGGCAATGGTCTCGGACATAAGCGCATACTGTCGACCAATCAGTCCTCAGTCATAATGGATGGGGTCTCTGCTGCAATCCTTGAGGACAAACCCGAACGACGTCATCCCATCCGCATTAACTGCACCATCAAAATTAAGTTTAGTAAAATTAGTTGTGGGCTTCTTCCATTTATCGCGGTTTCGTATGTTCTTCGCGATTTGGTCGCCGGGTGGTGGATCAACGGTAGCGTTCTTTTTAGTGTTGTGCCAATCCTTTATTTGGTTGCGAATGAACTCGCATAGTTTTTCATGTTGACCTGTTTGGTTGGAGCTGGTAGGTTCAAAAACAGACTTGTTTCTGAAGAACCAAACACCCCACCAGGAGAAAATGAGGTTTTCCAATTCAGATTTGGATGACAATGCCTTTATCTCATCTAGAATCTGTGCAGGTTTTTTCTCCCCTGGTTTGACTTGGTTGACAATCCAAGCTAGTTTCGGGTTGATGGTGTTAAGGGTAGTTTTGGTACGAATGCATTCTAGTAGAATATGGTTGATATCCTCATTAGGTTTATCGCACGCAACACACCCCTGGACAACACTAATGTGGTTGTCGGCAAGTCGACATTTTGTGGGTAGACCGTTTCGAGCAATCTTCCACACAAAAATTTTCATTTTTGGTGGGATATTTTGCTTGCATATCCAGCTTAAATTAATGTGGGTTTCTCCCTTGTTACTATGAATCCACTGCATAGTCGAATGAGTGGAGTACCAACCATTCTTGCTTGGTTGCCAATAAAGGTTGTCAGGGATTTTATTCCGCGAGGTAATAATTTGGGTTACTCATTGGACGTCTCCGACGACAACACTTGCTTAAGTTTGTCGAGGTTCCATGAGTTGTCCTCTAGGAGGAATTCCTCCACGAGGACCTCGCTTGTCGTGTTGTGCACTATGTTTCCTTTCGGGGTTAAACACCCGGATCCAATCCAGTTGTCTTTCCAGAACCAAATTGTTTTACCATCACCGATCTGCCAAATGAGCCCTTTGAAGAAGAGGTCATTAGCTTGGCCCATTGCCATGATGTATTCTATTTTTTCTAGTAGTTAAAAAGTTTGTCGGATTTTAGGTATTTTTCCGTGACTATACGTACCCAGATGTTTTCTGGTTCAGCTAGGAGTTTCCGGAGGAGTTTCATTTGGAGAGCTTGATTCATCTCTTCCACCTTTACTATCCCTAATCCACCACGAGACGGCGGCTGACAGATAGAATTCCAGCTTATTAGAGGTTTATAGTTACTTTCCTTGTTCCAGAAGAAATTTTTGTTTATTTGGTCAAGTTCCTTAAGGGTAGTTTTTGGAAGGAGGAAAGATTGTATAAGGTAATTTAGTTGTGCTGAGAGGTTTGCCTTAATCAAGGTTTCCCGGCCCTCTTGGGAAAGGGAGTTAGCTTTCCATTTGGAGAGCTGGGATCTCGTTTTGAGAGTTAATGGTTTAAAAGTGTTTGTAGTAACTCTGCCATTGATTATTGGGCATCCGAGATACTTATCCAGCACGACTGTATTGGTGATCTGGAGTATTTGTTTGATCTGATTACACGTATTGTGGTTTGTATTTTTTGTCACCTAGAACGCGAATTTATGGAAGTTAATTTTTTGGCCTGAGATTTGACAATAATCTTCAATTATGTTTTTGACGCTTTTACAAGCTTGGCTTTTGGCCTTTGCAAAGATGATGATGTCGTCAGCAAATGCTAGGAACGAGATTTTGTCCCATTACGTGCAACTTGAATACCAATTCCATTTTTGGGGTTGGTGCTTTCCTTGTGAAGTTGTCTCGCGAGAACCTCAGCTGCTATAATAAATAGGTATGGTGACAAAGGGTCACCCTGTCTTAGTCCTCTTTGGGGAAAGAATTGGTCCGTTGGTCCATTGTTTACAAGGATTGAGAATGATACGGTTTCCACGCATTCTCGGATCCATCCCAAGAATTTGGCATTAAACCCGAACTTGTTAAGTACGAAAGCTAGGAATTCTCAGCTTACGCGGTCATAAGCTTTTTCCATGTCAAGTTTGATTGCAATCAATCCATCATTCCCTCTTTTATTACGGAAAGAATGGAAAATCTCATGAGCAATGAGGGTGTTATCATGGATGCTCCGTTTTTGGACGAAAGCTCCTTGCATAGGGTGGATAATTTTCTCCAGCACAACTTTTAAGCGGTTTGTAAGTATTTTAGAGATAACTTTGTAGATCGTGTTGCTCAGGCTTATTGGTCTATAGTGATTCGTGGAGTTGGGGTTGTCACATTTGGGGAGAAAGGTAATGAAGGTGTGGTTAATCTGCTTGAGCAGTTTCCTTGAGTGGAAGAAGCTTTTCACTGCTTTAATAATGTCGGGTCCAACGATATGCCAATACTTTTTGTAAAAGCAAGCTGGCATACCAACAGGACCCGAGGATTTATCCTCTCCCCAATATCAAACACGACCTTCTTAATTTCCACGTTTGTCACTGGTTTAGTAAGTTCAACATTGTCATTTTCCGTTATTTCTTGTTGGATTTTTTGGCTCATATGTCGGAGTTTTCCATGGTTAATTGCAGTTGCCCGAAAACGGTTTTGGAAATCCCGTTTGATTTCTGTTTTAATATTTTCTAACCCCGTGATCTGGGTACCATCGGTTGTTCGTATCTCTTTAATAATGGTCTTGTTTCTCCTTCCATTTTCAATTCTATGGAAATACTTGGTATTCCTATCATTAAGTTTAATGTGGGTGTTTTTTTCCATTTGTTTCCAATACGAGTGTTGGAATTGTATAAGGCATGTCCATTTTTTGGACAATCAATCTTGTTTTTGGATTAGTTGTAGATTTCGATTTTCAATTATGTCTTTTTGAAGGGTGAGGATTTCTTCATCAATTCTTTTAATTTGTTCGAAAATGTTACCGAATGTATGTTTATTCCATTCTTTCTCTTTAACTTTGAGCAATTGTGTCTTTTTAATGAGGTTAAACATGTAAAAACCTCATGCGTTATACCGCCACGCTTGTTTGATCACATTTTGGAAATCTTTCCTTTCAGTCCACATCATCTCGAAATTGAAAGGTTGAGCTTTGAGCGGGTTGCTCGTTGGGAGTTCACAAGAAATTAGGCAATGATCTGATGATGAGAAGACGTGATTTTTGGTAGCAATGGCAGGTTACCATTGAAAAACTTGATCATTAACTAGGGTTCGGTCCAGTTTCTCAAAAGTTGTGTTATCTAAGTTCTTCGATTTTCTCCAAGTGAATTTATTCCCAATGGTGGGAATGTCACACACATCGTATTCGTTCTTTTTATTTAGGAGTCGTTCAAAACGAGATGGGTTCGGAGTTGCGCCTCCGAGTTTCTCGTCAGGGTGTTGGATTTCGTTGAGGTCGCCCATGATAATACAAGGGAGGTTTTGAGATTTAATAAAATCACCGAGTTTCCTCCAAAATTGCTCTTTATCCTACACCCTCGGGCGGGCGTAAGCAAAAATGATGATCAACTCATTTAATGTATCAAGGTTCATATAATGGAACCCGATGAACCATTCATCTTTGTGTGTGGTTTTTAGAATTTCATTGGACAGTTGATATCCCTTCCACAGGATGCAAAGGCCGCCAGCAAAGCCGGAGGCCGGGATAAATTCAAGGGAGTCAAACCCTGCCTTTTGCCAAACTTTACTATCTGGTTGGTCTTTCGCTTTTGTTTCAACGAGTGCAATGAGGTTAATATTTTCCAGGCGGCATAACGAATTAATTTCGGTCCAATAAGACTTTCGTTTAATGCCCCTACAATTCCATAAGCAGACTTTCATAATAAACCCTTCGTAGAGTGGCTTTTGGCCAATTTGATCTTGGGTGGGGCCCGAATGGGTTGTAGGATTAGTTCGCTTTTCGGCGTTTTGTATTCGGTTTTGGAGTTGTCAATTCTGGCCACAACACGATTTGAATCGTAATACATTGATTCTAAAACAAACAAATTAGAAGTAGCGTTCATGCACAATTTTGATGGGATTAGTTTCATGAATCCAACTACCATATCCTGGTTATAAATGTTATTAATTATTTTACTTTTTGAGTTGTGCATGACTACCCTGCTTAATCCGGTAGAGGCCAAATTAAACAAAGTCCACTCGATTGCATAATCAGCATAATAGGCGGGTTTTCCGCAGGAGATTTCGGTTTTAACTTTTGATTTCGTTATGTTCATTTGTGGTGTTGTCTCATTTGGACTAAAAGAACTAGCCCATAGATTTATCCACAAGTTGGGATACTTGTTAAGAGGTAACCGCGGACTAAGCCACCATCCAAAACGGGGCCACCATGACCTCCTAAGTCTTGGTCACACACAGAGGCTTTTTCCTCCCTTTTAACCATAGGATGGGTTTTGGTATTTTTGCTATACAATCTGCTAATAAGCATTTTGGTCATTTTGACGACATTGATACAATTTTGTAATTGAATTTGATCCATAATAGGAAGTGTTTTTCGACACAAGTAGCTTTTGTGAGCTATTATTTGTAAGAGTCGCCTTTCGGTTTCCATTTTTGTTTTTGGTGTGATTTTGTAAGTTGGGTCCGCCGTTTCCTGCAACACAAGCGACATCAAAAAGAAAATAGATAAGTGCTCAAGAGTAATAGCAATTACGCAATTTTCAATGGGCGGACTAGAAACCCCCTTCAAACAGGCGAGACGTTTAGTCTTCAAAGTTTTTGTTGGATCCTTTTTCTTAGTGTTGCTCTTCAAAACCTGCATCAGTTGGTGAAGCAATATAGCACAAACCAGTTTGCTATTGAGCATGGTGTTGTTTGTAGTTTTGATTGAACCCCTTTTATAGGTTTGATACAAATGGTATGGAGTTGTTCGTCTCCTTGAGTTTGTATCTTCCAAACTACACATGACAGTGTAAAGTTCCAAAACATGGGCTGGAGTAAATTGAGATTTAGGCAAATAAATAGGACTACCAACCAGCAGTGAGGGTGTACCTCTATAATTCATGTCGCCATCCGTCACGTTACTTGGATTGGGTTGTTCACAACCCCAGAAGAGCTTGGAAGTAGTATTTAGGTTAGGGATTTTATTATAAGCAAGTTGAAAATTAACTTTCAATAAAAACACGAGTTTAAGATGAACGAAAACAAAGGTAGGTAAACCAAAGGAAGAGAACCAGACGCACAACTGCTCAGGCCAAACGAGCCACCCCTTTGTGAGATTAGAAGGGAGAGGGATAAGGATTCGTAGTACCAGGTTAAGGAAGACATTCGACAAGCCCAACAGGAGCGGCGAGAAACGCCAATCGACAACGAGGGAAGGGCGTGGTCTGGACGGGACTGCCCAGAACCCACAACACCACCACCACCACCGAGAGACGACCACCATCCCAACAAGCCAGCGACCACGTCTGTGCGACATCACCAAAGCAAAGATGCACCACTGGCTCCATCGAGAGCCATTGTCTCCTCGAATGACTCATTTACAAAGAGTCGGGGTGGCCAAAGGAGTTTCCGACCAAGCAGATCTAGAGATCCCCGGAGCGTGCCTAGGTAAGGCTTGAACATTTTGATGTCGGGCTTCAAAGAAGGCGAGGTTACCCCCGGCAAAGCAACACCCGGAGAGAATCCGCTTCCAGAACAAGGCATTTAGCCCCGACGGCCCAAATCGACGCCCAAGAATTGAGATCGACATCCAGCATAGAACGAATTTTGGATGGTCAGAGTCGTTAATTGGGTGAGCGTCGAAAGACTCGCGTAATCGTTTTCTAGCCCGTACCACACATGAACGTAGATGGAGAAACATAGGAGCATGTCTTCACTCCAGATGCACGTACAATGGCAGAAGAACAAGTATGTGGCCTTTGGTGACCAACCAGTATAAAAGGAGCCAGATTAAACTCCGAAACGCAGAGTAGGCGACGAGATCGATCGGCTTCAACTGCCGGATTTTTGTCGGAGGCGATGAGATTTCGAAGTTTATCTTCAATTGGGTGTTGTAATTGACCGGATTGGTGGTCGTGGACATGTCGAAGACGGCGGAATCCGAGGGCGGCGACATGGTGAGCTAGGGTTTAGGGACGGGGATGATAAGCGGGGGTTAAGCACGTGTTGCACGTTCTTTTTTAGGGATATGTGGAATTTTTAAGGATACGGTTCTATAATTGTTTTTCCTAAACAATTTCACACTTTCTAAAAACTGAAATAAATAAATATATACCTCTATTTAATATTTAGTTTTTCAATACCACCACTAATAATTCTTTCCTCATTAAATAAAAAGTAACAATAAATATGAGTTGAAATCTAATAAAAATAATTCTTATAGTGTAAAATGAGAACAGATACGAGACATTGGATTAGAGAAATCAAGGTTTCAGATGATGCGCACTCCCTTCAGGAGTTTTTTAAATCAGAAGAGTAATTTCGTCATTTACCCCATAAAATAGAATTTCAACTTTCTTCCTCCTCTCTCATTCCGTCCTTCCAATGTCCCCCATCTTCCATTTGATTTTCTTCTTTCTCCTCACCATGGCCATTTGCATGTTTTAATTGAATGCAGTGATCATTTTCGACCACATTTGAGTTTTTTGAATTGTAGAATTAGCTTTGTTGATTTTGGTCAAACTTATGAAGTTTGTGCATGTTTTATATTACAATTGTCCACCATTTGTTTGATAAAATGCCCAAATGGTCAACTTAGAGTTTTAGAACATTTTTTTTATCAATTATACTTTTTATTCCTTTTAGTTTTATTCAACATTATTTATTTCTATGTTTGTCTTTAAAAAGTCATGATTTTAGTGTTCATAATTTAGGAGCCGGACAAAAATTATGAACCTAGCATTCAAAATTATAAACCTACACAATTAGTTTATGAACTAGAATACATCACACAAATAAGTAAACAAAAAATATTGTGAATTAAATTCATGAACATTATTGGCAATTGTTATACTCCTAACTATATAAAAATACTAGGTGGATGGCCCGTGCTATCGCACGGGTTCTTGTTGATTATATTTTATATTTTACAGTATATATAGGTTTTTTTTCACTTTACTCATCTCTAAGTTTTTTTTATTGATCCTTATTTTTCAACAATTTGAGAGTTATCTTTTATTTTTTGCTTTTGGTGAATGGAATTGTGATGTGATTATGCAAAAGTGAAAATTTTATATAGTGTGAAAGAGAGTGAAATACGAAATGTTATATTTTAAATTTGATCTTATCTTTTTTTTGGAATACCAAAGGTTGATCTTATCTTCTTTTATTTTTACTTTTATAAAGGTTACTACAAAAGTTGCTAAATAATGTCAAATGTTATATTTTAAATTTGATCTTATCTTTTGTTTGAAGTACCAAAGGTTGATCTTATCTTATTTTATTTTTACGTTTATTTGTAATACCAATGATTATAATTTAATGGCTTTAAATTCATATTGTAATATCAAAGGTTGTGTGTTGTGTGCAATACCAAAGGATACTACAAAAGTTGCTAAATAAATGTTGTAATATCAAAGATTAATGCTAATTTTGTTATTTTTGTGTGCAATATCAAATGTTGTAAAATATACAATTAGTCTATTAGATTATACTTTATTTTTAGATTTTGTGAACTACTCACAACATAGATAGAGAGATAGTTGTGTTCGAATATTTATTTTATTTGTTACTTTATTTTATTTGTTTAATTTTAAAGAATAATTTTTTAATTAATTACTTGAAAATTCATTGGAACATATTAATTATATTATGACATGTTTATTTTATTTATTTTTTCTTTTATTTTTACTCTTTATCTTTCATTGATTGTATTATCATTGATCGGGTGGATTAATAGATTAAAAAATAATTACAATTTTTTGGTTTGGAAGAAACAATATTTCTATAAAGAAATTAATTTTACTTTATTATTTAGATTTTTTTATTCACAAAAATATGCATAATTAAATCTACATTTGTCCTTTTGGATTAAACTTTTTTCTATTTAAAATGATAACAATTCTAGAAAATAGAGTTCAACTCCAATTGAATCGTTTATGCAAAATACGTTTTATCTTCATTCTATCGGTGCAAATAAAATTACATTTTACTTGGTTTTGTAAATGAATGAAATATCTTGAGATATAACTTATATAAGAACAAATTTTATTTTTGGATTTGCCAAATTTTAGAACAATAAAACTTGGTGCAATGTGTGACTGGTTTGAGCCGCTACCATTTAGTTTATAACGTCATTTTAGTTCATAAAATTAATGCTCCAATACCTCATGGGTGGAGGAGTTAATATTGTTTTAATGAATTTTTTTTGGTTATACTGTAATAAGAAAATTTGGCATGTGCATAGATCAAATGGCTTGTATGATTTTAATTTATATGAATAATTTCATATTCTATATCTATGAAATTGATTATATTAATTTTGATTATAGCATTCCTAATTAAATAATATAATTATAGCTATTTTTATTGTTTTTAGTTGTATTTTTTACTATAATTCATTACATATTTAAATTATCATAAATAATTAATCTTTTATAAGTTGATGTATGCTATCCAGATTCATAATTCTTATAATCCTATGTAAAAGAAGAACCACTACTCCCGAAATAGTCTTGTATAAAATATCTTTGGTTCTTCTATAATGACCCGAGTAAACTTAATGAGTACTCAATTTTGTATACTCTATACCGGCCTCGGCTAACCTCATTATAATAATTGGATCGAGTCTAAAAAATAATTATAATGAGTACTCGATTCCGTATGCATGCAAGATATATGAAAATTAACTAATATCAATGGAATTCAAAAGTGATTTGGTGCGGTCAAAAAAAAAAAAGAATGAGTACCCTCAATGAGATGGAGTTGGTAGTCTTTGATCACCTTTGTGAAGCACTCAAAGTCTTCAAATTAAGATCGAGACGGTTTCTCAACAAAGTGGGAGCATAAGCTTTAAATCATCGGGTGAACCATGAACGTCCTTCAATAAGAACTCTTAAAGCTTCAATAAAGAAGGAAATTAAAAATTTAGTAATAAAGCTCAAATAAGAAACCATAAAATCAATAATCAATTGATTATTGCACAAAACAATATATTCTAGATGCTTAACCATAATCTTAAGCAAAATCCTAAAACATCAAATAATATAGACATTCAAAATTAGAAAGCAAATAGACATCAACGAAATTTGGTGATTTTTGTGCATGAATGTCTATATGTAGAGAAAGATGGGTAGGGAAAGCATTATTTAAATACAAAATATTAAATTTGTGTGATTATGTTACATTGATCAGAATTTGGAATTGAGCCATTTAGACACTCATAAGTTCATTAATTAATTTAGTATTTATGTTTTTTTATCTAATTTCAAAGATAAGGTTCTTGATAAAATATAATGACTTTTGAAAACACAATGGAGCTGTTTTTTTCCTAGCCATAATGGTCCATTATGACATTATGGCAGTAGGCGTTTTTTTGTCCATTATGGCTAATTTAAACAGCCTTCAATTTCATATTTTCACGCATTAATGGGTTTCACACCACTTACCTATTCAATATGGATTCATGAATAATTATTATTACAATTTAAAACTTTCTTAAACTTCCTGCAAAATAATAATGATATGGTTTGTATAATATGGATTATCTCTAGTCGTATTAGACGTGTCACGTGTATAATATTTATTTCCAATTTCACCATTTAGATTTTATATGTGTATTAATTAATTAATTAATTGCCAAATGCTACATGCTTTGTATAAAATAAAATTAATAATATGGTTTGTATAAATAATATTAAGTTTATGTATATTAATTGTCAAAAGAAATTAGTCTCATAGTATTATAGATAGATATATAGATAGATGATAAATAGATGGATATATAGTATGGGTTTTTTTTCATATGAAATGCCATGGGTTTCAAATCCATATAAAATGAACATTATTGAGTTTTATAATATGAAATGTCTTTAATTTTAAATAGATTTTTAGATGAATATGCATTGATTCCAAAATTTAACTAATGCAATTTACATTTATGGTTTTTTTTTTTTTTTATTTCTATGAACTAATCACCAAAATTTTCAATTTTATAGGTTATATAGATAGATAAATATAGATATAGATATAGATTTTTGGACCTATGTTTCATATAGATAGTTATTAAGCCAAAAAAATATATCATATAGATATATTATGTATAAAATGTGGGGGCATTAAATGCCATTTGGATTTAATCTTATAGGTTTATAGAAGATATATTTTTGGACCTATGTTTCATATAGATAGTTATTAAGCCAAAAAAATATATCATATAGATGGTTATTAAGCTAAAAAATAATTAAGCCAAAAAAATTGGGATTGGAAGGATTGAACCCTGGTCACATTATATCTCAATGCTTACTACCAATTATGCTAGATTAGTTTTGTGAATTAGAGGGCATTGGAGTATATATAATAATAGGTGTGGGAGATAATTGATTAAGACAATAAATGGGGCAACAACCTATTCTTATATTTATATAAGATATATCCACACAAAACCATTTATTATTAACTAGAATACATGACAAACATAACAAGTATTATGAATAAAATTGCATGAACCTAACCATATAAAGATAACAAGCAACAAAATACCTTTTATCAACTGTATTTTGACACAAAAATAAATTTTGTGAATAAAATTTCATGAACATTTATGACAATTGTTATGAACCTAACTGTATAAAAATATGAACAACAAAGTACTACATGTTAACTAAGACACATCAGGTATTACAAATTAAATTTCATGAACCTTAAGACCACTGTTATGAACTTAACCACATAAGTACATAATGACCAATATATCAACTTTTATACACTAAAATATATGAATCATAAGAGAAAATATTATGAACCTATACTTATAAAAATATGAATCATAAGAGAAAATATTATGAACCTATACTTATAAAAATATGAACCCAAAAAACAAATGTCATGAACCAAAAGACATGAATTAAAATAACAACTAATATGATTTAAAAGACATGAACTGTAAGATAAACTATTAATGACCCGAACTTACAATATTGTGAACCAAAAGAAAAATTATAATGAACCAAAAGATATAAACTGTATATAGAAATAGCCTATGTTAAATTTGAACCCATATCTATGTGTACATGCACATTGTTCTATCATTTGAGCTAATAGGTTATTAAATGTCTTATCAAACAACATGTCTTCATCCGTCCTAACACCCCCACCACATAAATTTTTTGACATCAATACATAAAGGTTTTAGCTCAAACAGTACTCCGTTGTTGCTTTAGAGAACCTAGCTCATTATGCATTTGTGGATTAACAGTACAAAATATATTAAAAACAAAAGAGTTGCCCCTTTCAATTGAAATAACTACAACCTTTTGCACCTAATAATGATCTCCTTAAGTGGAGTTATCACACAATTTCGTGTGGTGTGGGTACAGGAGGAGGGTATGGAGCAATTTTGAACTACAAACCCAATTTCAGAAACGATAAGAAACAAAATTGACATAGTCATTAGGGAACAAAATTCTAATGAGAAAGACAAGTTCAAACCAATCAATTTTGGAGTCGAATTTGTGGACTTTAACAAGGAAGAAACGATACACCGATGGTGACGAATTCTTTCTCCCCGAATATGCCATTCCCTCTCCTAATTCTTTATTGCATGAATTGAAAGCGGGGAAGGATTTGGGAGAGAAGGAAGGATATTTTCCGAATATTATGATTTTTTTTTCTAAGTTACGCTCTGTGTTATTCATTAATGAATCAACCTGTTTTTTTTTGCTAGATCTGATCTCATTCGTCCAGGCTCATCATTTATTTATTCTCAGTTTTCACCCTAACAGATATACACACCAGAACCCTACTCACACATAATATACTCTATCGAAAACCCTAATCTTACTCTCTAAAACTTAGCAAACACTCTCTTCTTATCCCTCTTAAAGATTAATTAATCATTAATTATTTTTATAAGCCGTAGTTTTTTTTCTGAATCCTAACAACCATATTTGTTATACTCAGAGATATTGTGTCTAAAAACACTTAGAACACACTCTTTGACTAATTTGTCTTTAATTTTTTTTTCAATTTATTTTAGGTAGATTGAATGAGGACGTGTTCATACAAACGAATATATGTGTTAAGCTTAGTACATATGTCCAGTAAAACTAAATGCTAATTGACAGTAGAAAGTGTTAGTGCAATAAAATTTGTCTTCAATGCACTGGTTGAATACTCCCTTCTTCACCTTTTGTTCCATAATCCACCTACAAAAACTCCTCTTCAACCTAGAACCTACAAAAAATGGAAAGAAGGGATGGGGACCCCATAATCCACCTCCGATGCATATGTTAGAAGAACAATTGTCGATTAAATGTCTAGGTAAAGGACAATACTTGCGTGTGAGCTCATCGAAAATGAGGTGCTCAACATATTTGTCGATGACATGTATTTATAATGGAGGAGAGAGAAGGTTGAAAACTCTATCTCTAAGGGCAGGTTGATAAGCTCCTGGCCCAACAACCGATTTCTTGCTCCCCAATCCAAGTGGAAATTCCATCTTTCGACTAAGATAGAATCCTCCATCATAACGACTAACCATCATATTTAATTTTATAATAAAATACTTAAAGATAGAAAAACATAATAATTAAAAGTACCTTTATGGCGGATAATAGAGAAAATAATTGTGCCAATTAATTTTACCCACTCACAAATGCCCCAGTTAGGTGTTAGTTACGTTAGAACGCAACTAAGATGCAAGTATTGTAGCTTGTAGGTCCTACACGATGTTACGATGTGGATTAGTCGACAAGGTCCCCTTACGCGTGTTTTCTTATATTCGTATATTCGTACATGGGATCCATGCTCACCTTTAAGCATTTCATTTTTCGGATTTTGAGATACACTCATCGGAACAAGCAAAACTTCGGAGGGAGAACAGAACGTTGAAAAAAGGTTCCTGACTGAGGATTTTGTTTTAGAAAACAAATAAAAAATAAAAAACCGAGCTTGTCCCATTAGCCACTCTAAAAAACCATCATCCATGCATGGGGCTCCCAAAAAGAGCTTTTTGTCGGCGATCCGCCCCCGCGGCTACGTGGCCGGCGGTCACGGTTGATAGACTCGCGGTTGTGATGATAATTCACGGTCGTAGTTTGCTCTACGGGAGTATCTTGTTCAAAAATAGGCGACATCCCAAGTCCGAGGGATGACATTCCCATCAAGACTCTTCAACAATTAGGCTCCTTGACCATACGTTGCAGCCGCTTAATACGATTCCTCCCAATTTGGGCCGAGCTACGCCATACACATGTGCTTTCCATGACCCTCTGACATATAGGTCATCAACTCAACAAGTATGGTATTTCATGCATTGGGATACTATTGCCTGTTTGCAGGATGTGTTTTGTGTAGCTGGAACATCTAGGTGATCCTCGGCGAAGACGAGGTGGTCAGAAAGAGCGCGACGATTCTTCTCTTGGCTTTCTCGAGGCACTATATAAGGCCACCAAATACGAGCTCGGAGTGCCAAACTGCAACCTCTGGCGTGCATCTCACATATGCCTTCATGGATCTCGTATAAAAAGGTCTCAAACTTGCTTGGGGGTACGCATCTCAAGTTTGGCTCCAAAAAAGACTGACGATATAGAATCGTTTTTGGAGATAGCCAAAACCTATGAGCCCTTAGGAGAACTTTCCACTCCACAACGGTATCCGACGGCAGGACGTTCTCATCCAAGTGACCCATCAAGGGTGTTTGCCATCTGAGATCCTGCGCAATTTCGCTTCATATAATCGTGGCATTTGTCAATGCGATTCACTTGCGATTTTGATTGAGGTGCTAGTTTCATGACATCCCGATACCTCGACGACCATTGAGGTCTTGACTGAGCTTCTAGTGCAAGCAACCAATGTTGTTAAGGCATCAATGGACTTGCTTTGATCACGCGATCATTGTCCAATCTCAAATTGCTAGAACTCTTCTAGCATAGCTTTCGCTTTCTTCATATACTTGAGCATCTTTGGCTCTTTATCTTCATAACGCCCCAACACTTGGTCTTAGAATCCTTGATTGCGACTCGCATCATACAATTTGAAGGATCTAACCACGATTTATAGAACCCTGGGGTGGGTCGCGTTCGTAGTTTCGCAAGTTGCGCCCGCGGTGCTCATTAACTGAGGCAACTCTTGTTTCTGAGGACTATCCGTGACCGCGATATCAAGGGTCGCGACCGCGGATTCCCTGGCCACAATCACGGCTTCGTTGGTAGCGATCGCGACCTTCGTTGCTCCTGGGACTCAAGGCAGAAGCTAGGGTGTATATAACTACAATCTTGCCTTCATTCTTGACGGTGGTCGATGCCCCAGTACTGCCGTTTGACAACAATGTCCTAGATACGCGTGTTCCACCATGGACTGGTTTGTTCACGACATGGCTCGATTGACACTCCTCCAATATAGGGCTGGTTAGGCTAATGGAATAAGAATTATGCTCTCAGGTTAAGATGAGCATGAGTTCTGAGATGCACAGTTGCCCTCAATTGCGGCCGCGGTTCTCTAAGCCGCGATCGCGGATTTCCAAGCCGCAATCGCGTGATCACGGTTGCTCGTCCTAGTTTGTGCGATTGCCCATGTCCTTGATTACTTTTGGGTTCAACGACACGCATTGTTGATTCACAGAGATGGTTAAATTCATCAAATTGTGTAGCGCTACAACCATCGATTTCATCGCTTGATTCGGACCTCACTTGCTCGCGCGAAGAGCGGCCACACTTAGTGGGTGAGGTTGGGTCACGACTTTGATCGTCTTCAAGAAAGGCGTCTTGCTCGGTGTGTGCTAGGGCTTGATCCTCTTAGTATATATCAAAGTTTCGCTCAATCTCCCTACGGGTTGCAATCGTTCTCCGAGAGAAGATCGGGGTTTGCTTTATCCATTTGCGGGTAGAGGACGTTAATTCCCTGGCAGCGATCGATGCCTCCCGGACCGCGGTCGTGGATGTCGTGGTCGTAGTCGCGGATGTCTTGGTCGCAGTCGCGGATGTCTTGGCCAAGGTCGCGGTCGTCTGGGCTGCAGCTGCGGTGGCGTCCAGATTCGTTGGTGACTAGGGTTTGCGAGTTCGCTATTCTTTCGGGACCGAGAAAGGTCGTTTCTTCGTTGTCAGAGATCGATTCCAACATCATGATTACGTGGATTGATTGCTCATTGACATTATCTGAGCACTTCTCTCACTTGTGGATTGACGCGAAATCCTCTAATTGGTTGATCTTTGGAAAGAAAAAAGTCTTTTGAACATACTTTATTGGGATTCGTAAAGTTCGCGCAAACTCTCCAATCTCTCTACACTATGATGGTTCTTGATGACCAAGTTATATACCAAACCTCTCAAATAACGCTGACTTCCTTTAATTTCTTTATTTCAACAATCACAACTTCAGTATGCTAGATAAAGGATCGTCTTGCTTGCTTTTACGATCGGCTTTTGCAATAGATGGGTGATAGTTAAAAGCATGTTTCCCGTAATATTTGCCCCAAAAACTTCTTCTTTGGCTCGATTTCTTCCATGGATCTCTTTTGTAATCCGTCAATGGACTATTTGCTAGACTTTTGAGCCTTTTCTGGTTTGTTCTGGCAAGATGACTTTCTCATGTTTTCAGTTTCGAGGGGGTCCGCTGTCGCAGGAACCCTCGGGACAAGTCTCAGTTGTGGGAGATCCGCGACCGCGGGCTTGGCCGCGGCCGCGTTCTTTGTGGCAATTTATTTTGGTCACCATACGCGTTCGATCGAGCGAATATCGATCGTCGCCACTTGGGCGGGTCCCGGGTCCGCTCAAGAAAGTTACCGACTTTCCCCATTAGACTTTGTTCGGTTTGATGGTGGTTGATCGTTGATATGAGATTCACGATCAAGCTTTGACTTTTAGGTTATCTGGCGTAGACCCGGAGCCAGCTTGCCAATCGATGGTCGACTACGAACTTTAGGCGGGACTGAATTTGACAAAGGCTAGCAAGGTCACTCCTTGCCACAAACGTAGTTGATTTCGCAGTGCAGACTACGATCGACATTAGGCACGGTGATTCTATCATGGTTTTGCTTAGGGTTTGCGTGAATCCCAAGGCGGCATTTTTTTTGCTGATTTCTAGAGAGGCCTTTTGGTTGGAAAAAATCTGGAGGCACAAATATCCGGTGGTGCACTCCCAATGAAAAAAATATGGAGTCGCAAATGTTAGGAGGCACACACTGGTGGCAGCGGTCGCAGATACTCTGTCCGCGATCGCGATTTCTCTTGCCGCGGTCGCACTGGCGATTGCGATCGTGCATAGGGTTCGCGTAAACCCCAAGGCGGCGATCTTCTTCTACTCTCTTCATCATAGAGATTGCTCGTAGATTTGAATCCTCAATTCCCACAGACGGCAACAATTGTTAGTGCACACAAATTCGTCTTCATTGCACCGGTTGAATACTCCCTTCTCCACCTTTTGTTCCAAGCTCCTCTTCAATCTAGAACCTGGAAAACAATGGACATAAGGGGCGGGGACCCCTAATCCATGTCTGATCCCTAAGTCCGAAGAGCAATTGTCGATTGAACATCGAAGTAAAGGACAAGACTTGCGTGTGAGCTCAGCGAATATGAGGTGCTCATCATACATGGCGATGACATGTATTTATAATGGGAGAGAGGGAGAGGGAATGTCGAAAACTCTATCTCTAAGTGCGGGCAGATAATGCTCCAGGTCCAACAAACGATTTTTTAACTCCCAATCCAAGTGGAAATTCTTTCTTTCAACTAGGATAGAATAATCCATCATAACAAATAACCGCCATATTTAATTTTATAATAAAATATGGCTGAGGAAATATGCACACGGGTTTATTAGTAAGCACACAGCACTTCAGAAGGAAGAGCGCTCGTTCAGGACGAGCGCTCTTCCTTCTGAAGTGCTAGTGCAACGGCTATTTTTTAAACGGCTCAATTTTTGCCTATATATAGGCATCTCTAAAATTTCCATCTCATTCTCTATCCATCTAAAATCATTAGAAAATGTCATCGTCTGAAGAATGGGTGTCTTCAACGTCGTCGGAAGGAGAAGACGGAGAATACGAATCTGATTCAAGTACCGAAGCGGACGAGGTATGTTGTATTACACTTTTATGTAGCACATTACATAGTTATCTTGAACTTAATTGTAGTTATTGTTATATTTAAGTAGAAATTTGACTAATAATAACTTTATTATTATTTAATATAAATAGATAAAGTAATTGTAGTTATTGTTATATTTTAATGTAAGTAGATATTTTTGGAATGTTGTAGGGAAAAATAATCAAGTAATATTGTGGTCATAATTGTTGTATTAAGATTAATCAATTTATGTATAGGTCACTGGGATAGATTTCTCAATTGCTTTTTATAACGAGCATGTGTGGGATGATCGACAAGACATGCTTGACTGGGCTAGGGAGCTTGGTCGGGAAAAAAACTTCGTGTTGGTCATAAAGACATCAAATAAAAGTATAGTCAAACTAACATGTGATCAAGCCGGTAAGTATAGATCCGGAAAGAGGATATTGTCTGGAGTAGAGCATAGGAGTATCTATCAACCACTTACCGGAACTCCAACAAAGAAGTGTGGATGCCCGTTTGAGTTGCTTGGAGTTCGAAGTAAGTCAACTGGTCAATGGGCCTTAATGGTCAAATGCGGATTGCACAACCATGATCTTCCAAGTAGCTTGCATGGCCATCCATATGCGGGTCGATTAACAAGGGAGCCAAAACAGATGGTTATTGAAAGGTTGATCATGTTCGCCCCCCTAGGACTATACTTGCTGAGTTGAGGGAGCGATATCCGGGTAATGTGACCTCAATTCGACACATCTACAATGTGAGGGATAAGTTATTACTGCAGGAATGTGGAGAAATGACAGTAACACAGTGGTCGCTTAAGTTTTTGAATGTCCACAAGTATAGAGTGCATCCCAAGCATCGAGGGAATTCAAATGAGGTCGATATCATATTTTTTGTGCACCCGACATCATTGCAATTGATGAAGATGTTTCCATATGTCATCATTATGGACACCACTTACAAGACCAATAGGTAAGTTTGAGTAATAATTTGAGTTCATTTTATACATTATTATATCATTTATACTTAATGTCGGTGGGATTTTCATACAATTGTTGACAGGTACGACATGCCTTTGTTAGAGATGGTGGGTTTTACTTGCACCGGAAATACATTCAACATCGGTTTCGCATTTATGTCAAATGAAGAGACAAGGAGTTATAGTTGGGTGTTACGTCAATTGAAGAATTTGTACGAGGAACTTGGAGTAAAGCCTAATGCGATAGTGACGGACAGGGAGAAGGCTCTCATCAACAGCATTAAATTGGTTTTAGGAGATGAAGTAACTCATTTGTTGTGTTGGGTTCATATTAGACACAACATTGTGGCGTACGGATTGAAGGTGTTTGCAAACTATGATAACCCCAAGGGATTGGCCCAAGGATTTGCAAACAAATGTTGGGCTTTGTTTTTGTCCACCACGGAAGAAATGTTTGAAGAGAGACTCCAAGCGTTGAAGGTAAATTGGCGGCCAACTCTCATTAAATACCTTGAAAAGGTATGGCTTACTCCACACAAGAGGAATATAGTACGTGCTTGGACCGATACTACTCATCACTTCCAAACAAGAACCACAAATAGGTAAATTCATATTATCCAACTAGTTATTCATCATCTTTTAATTCATATTTTTAATTCATATTTTTAATTCATATGCTTGTTTCAGGGTTGAGGGTATGCACAATGTATTGAAGAATATTTTGGCATCCACTCGAGGAGGCTTCAACACGGTGATACTCAGGATCCACCACCAACTGACATGTCAGATTGAGATTTTGAGGGAAAATATTGAGAGGTCGCGCATAAGTATTCCAACCGCCATGCATTGTGGCTTGTCCGATGAAATTAGAGAGTTGTTTGAGCCCCTATTTCACAAAGTGTCACTACAATGCCTAGACAAGTTGTTAGAAATGTTATATGAATTGGTCAAGGCCATGGCAAGGGGCGACCTTGATGAGGAATGTGTTGATTATTTTTGGCGAGACTGCCAAGGTAATTTTTCTATCCGAATTCACTATACATATTATATCATAATGTTTATGCTAGGCCTGTCATGTCATATTGTTTTTTGTTTTCATATTTTTGAAGGTCTTCCGTGTCCGCATAGAATTGGTGAGGCTATAATCTCCAAAAGGCCGATCTTGCCTAGCGAGATACATAAGTTCTGACGAACGGTGGTTTGGAAAGGAGTTGAAGATTACAATCTGCTTCAAGATGAATGTGTACCCTTATGTATTCAAGACATCAAATGGAACCAAATGGTGGCAAAAAAGAGGAGTGGTGACATGCCGAGAGATCAGCGAGACCAACTCATAGAGTTGTTTGTTGACATAGAGACACCTGAAGAGTCTAATTTGATTGAGCCGCCAGACGCACCGAGGCAATTGAGGCCAGCTGAATCGACCAAGTACTCAAACAAGAGCGATAAGACCCTGCTTGAGCATAGGATGGTGGAGTATGACAAGGAGCAACAACGACGTGCGGACAAAGACAACGAGAGCGCGCCCCAAACCGCCCCGCCACCTCGAAGACATGGAAGGCCGAAGGGTTCCATGAATCGTAAAAAATCCACACCTGTGCCCACTACCCCTCACACATCGACGCATGTGCCCACTGCCCCTCGCACATCGACGCATGCGCCCACTGCCCCTCGCACATCGACGCATGCGCCCACTGCCCCTCGCACATCGACGACCCCGCAGGCTCCTACGCAACCCATTATTTGGCGGGGCGTGAACTTCGGTGTTAGAAACGTGGACTTTTTCATGTTTCCGTATATCGAGAGAGTTGAAGATGTGTCGCCGGATGGTCATTGTGGGTATCGGGCCCTTTCGGCGGTATTAGGGAGGGGAGAGAGCCAGTACCACACCCTCCGATGGGAGTTGGTTTCGGAGTTGATGCGGAACAGAGATGTGTATGAGCGATGTTTTCTAGCACTTCACACATCCTACGATGTGGTACTAGATAGCATCAAGTACATTCTATCTCCATGCGCTCCACGATACTGGCTCCACATGCCGTTGGTTGGCTTGATCTTTGCCACTTTATTCCAAGTAGCACTTGTGTTGTTATCATGGGACGGGCCTCACACATGCTTCCCACTTACGGCGTCTGGGCGAAACCCCAACCCCCCAACCGAGGTCTTGGCAATTGCTCTAGTGTCATAGCTAACGAG
This sequence comes from Fallopia convolvulus, assembly GCA_964016875.1. NCBI lineage: Eukaryota > Viridiplantae > Streptophyta > Magnoliopsida > Caryophyllales > Polygonaceae > Fallopia > Fallopia convolvulus. The sequence goes on along the minus strand of OZ024723.1, from coordinate 11,116,823 downwards.
GAGAGTACCATACAAAGGACCTCCTGGCTCCGCGACCTCGATCTCATGAGCCGCGGGATCCTCTGCGAGGGGATTGGGAGCCTGGGCCGGAGCTGGAGGGGGAGCGGAAACCTGGGCCGGAGCTGGGGGTGGAGCGAAAGCCGGGGCCGGAGCTGGAGGGGGAGCGGAAGCCTGGGCCGGAGCTGGGGGTGGAGCGGAAGCCTGGGCCAAAGATGGAGGGGGAGCGGAAGCCTGTGCCGGAGCTGGAGGGTGAGCGGAAGCCTGGGCCGGAGCTGGGGGTGGAGCGGAAGCCTGGGCCGAAGATGGAGGGGGAGCGGAAGTCTGGGCCGACGATGGAGGGGAAATAGTAGAGGGGAGAGGAAATGTGGGTGGGGTCGGGGCGGTAAGAGAGACGGGAGATGTGGTCGGGGCCTGAATCAAAGCTGTACCCTCGCCCATCGGACTAGAAGTCGGGGGTATAGGAGGATCATCTACAGATAGGTCCTCAAATGTACCCATGGGAGCGTCCGGTCCAATATCGACAAACTGCATGTCAACCTCGTCATCTCGCCCCTCGTCGATCGGATCCTCGCAACCCTCATCAACCTCATCGTCAAACTCAACATCTATCGTGGCGGATGGGTCAATATCTCGCTCCATCCGATCAGTCAACTCTGTATCCGGCTGACGCACATCAAACGCCCGAGCCGATGCTAGTATAGCATGTGCAACCACCGCTGCTGAAGGCTGCTTCTTCCTCTTCTTCCTCCTCCTCAAAATAGTACTAAGGCTCGTGTGCAACTCCTTAAATAAATTTTCGTATTTTCACTAGTCAGAATTGAATTCAATTTTTTTAAAATATTCAATTCTTTTCCTTTTCTTTTCAATCTAACTTTTCTATTGTATTTCTTCTATTCTTTATATATTAGTTCGTATTCGAGTTTTTTTACTTGTCGAAGTTCAATTCAAATTTTATTTCATAATATTCAATTAATATATATTCAATTTTAATTACAATTGATATTCATATTTTCATTTCGAATAATTGTTTATTGTTATTTATATATACCAATTTCAAATTTGAACCTTTTTATTTACAAATTTTCTATTGAACTTCTTCTATATATTAAAAGTATTAAATTGTAAAGTTCTAAATATTCGAATGTCAATATGTCAATAGCAAAAAATTGTAATAAATGGTATTCAAAATTAATCATTGAACAAATAATAGCTTAAAAACGAGGCTTGCGTGAACTACTCCTTAAATAAATTTTCAAATGCTATAATCCTAATATTCAAATGCTAGATAATCAATATGCCACTATTATAATAAGCGGAATTAAATAATAGTTCGACATTCTATATAATAAGCAATTATTATTCAAAATTTTCTATGAAATCAACATAATAATTTAATTTAAATACTAAATTATATGATTTAATAGTTCGACATGCTATAATCTTAAATATTCAAATACTAAATCTCGACATGCTATAATCTACCTCCTAATCTCCCATGTATCTTCTAGTCAAACCATTAAATATTTCTCGAAGATCTCGGGCCTCTCGGCAGTTCACTCATTAACTATATAATTCTTCCTCTAGGTATATCACAACTTCTCTATATTTCTTTTGTTAATTATCATTAAAAAAAACAATATCTCCTTTTCTTTGTTAATTATCCTAACAGTTTTTACATACGAATTTTTTTATACTGCAATTCCTTGATTTCCTTGATCAAACTTACCAATAGAAACTAAGTAAAGTAGTAAACTAAATCATAAAAAAATCAAATTACTTACCACATCATACTTCGATCTCGTTCGGATCGGAGTCCTGGGCGGATCCGCTTGGCCGGATTTACGCTGCCGAACAGGTGCCATGGGCGCCGTCTCTTCCGCAATTGCCGCCTCCGACGACCTTCCAGCCTGGTTCGACGCCTGCGCCGGTTCGACTTGGGTCGCCGCCGTCTCCTCCAGATTCGCTGCTTGCACCGCTGTCACTTCCAGAATTGCCGCCTCCGACGACGTCTCCTCCGGATTCGCTGCCTGCGAGCCCTGGTTCGCTCCCTGATTCAACGACGAGTTCGGATCTGGGGGGTCGACCTCCATTACGCCCGATTTGGGTAAGATTGGGGAAGGTCGGAATGGGTTTGGGTTAATTTCGGGAAGGTCAAGGGATTTGGGTGCCGGATTTGAGTGTCGGAAAATCGGGGAAGACGAAGGGCAACGGCGAAACGGCGTACACAACAGCCGCTCGTGGGTATTTAACCTAGATGAGCGCTCGGTTTGGAACGAGCGGCCCATTAAGCCCTGGGCCCATAAATTTTTTTACTGGGTCATGCTAATTAAACGAGCGCTCTTTCCGGAAGAGCGCTCGTCTGGACCGAGTGTTGTGCGATTATTAAAAAACTCCTGTGTATAAAGTTTCAGCGTAAAATATTTAAAGATAGAAAAGTATAATAAATAAAATAACGAAAATAGTTATAGCTCGATCACTGAAAAAATAATCAAGAATTTATGTGTTTATATATATTTTAAATTTCCAAAGTGGGAAAGGCCCAATTAAGTAAAGATAAACAGCAGAGCTTTCACGTAAGTTTGAACGCAGGAAATTAAACGCTGCTCGTGCTGGGGGTGGCCCATTTTCATCCTTAGACGGAAAGCTCGCATTCTCGGGGTCCCCGCTAAGAAAAATGAACAACCACACGTCAACACTTGTGGTAACCCCTTACTTAAAAACATGAATCAATGTTTCATCAAAAACAAAGAAAAAAGAAGAATGAATGAATAGCGTAAGTTCTATATAAACTCAAACATCAAATTAAAATTCATTCCACTAAAAAACACATCTGTCTGTGCAGCCGCTTCCTTCCGATCCGTTCCGTTCAGATAACATAAGCAAATGGTATGATGTATTAAGTTTTTTTTTTTTTTGGTTGGAGATGTATTAAGTTATTAATTGAGTACGTGTGATGCTTAAAATTATTCAATATATATATATATATATTTATTTATTTTTCTTGCCGGTTTTAATTTTGGTTTGTCGATCAGTCGTGGTCGGTGATTTCGTTGGGGGCGTGGGGTGGTCCCGGCGGGGATCGTTGGAGTTGCATGGCTACAAATGGGATAACTGAGATAACCATCAGGGAACAGACTAATATTAAGACGCTTTCATTTAGTGATGCTAGTGGCGTTTTTTGTGGCACAATTGGGGGCAGGAACCCTGATCCCAATGAATGGGGTGTGGAGAGAAAGGTAATTATATATGTACGTAGTTAAATATATATGCTTGCTTAATTAAGGATATAAATTATAGTATAATTTATGAAATTCATGCTTAATTAATTATACTCCTATGTATATGTGTTTAGATTCGCATCAATTGGCCTTCAGAATATTTGATGTCCATAAGTGGAACGTACGGAGAATATGAAGGACTTGAAGTTATCTTATCATTATCGTTCATCACCAATCTCGCCACATATGGACCTTTTGGAAGCTCCAACAGGGGTCAGGCTTTTTCGATCCGCATAGTCGATAGTGTTGTTGTTGGATTCTATGGGAGAGCTGGCTACTACCTTGATTCTATTGGTATCCATGTGCAACCGGTATGTATCCATCACGTACTCCATAATATATATAGTGATCTCTTTTCATTGCTTCCATATACAATATTTACATACATACACTCTTTGGGCAAATGTCAAATAAACAGATGAATCCAAGAGGAAGCGCTTCAGTGGGGCCATGGGGAGGCTTTGGCGGAGACTCTTTTACCTTCAAGGTGGATCCTAGTTACATAAAACAGATAACAGTTCATCATGGAGGAGGAAACATAAAGTCCTTATCCTTCAAGGATTCAAATAGCCGGGAGTATGGACCTTTTGGTGGACGGGATCCTAATAAGGGTGTACTAGCCGTCGTAAGATTATATATATATATGCAATGAACTACTTATGAGCTAGCTAAGAGAATATTGTACACCTAGCTAGCTATATATATAACTAATTTCTCATCGATCACCTGGGTACGTACGTACCTACCTACTTTGTAATTTGTAGATTGAGATTGGAAACTCTCAGCGTTTGACATCTATCAACGGGACATATGGAAATTTCAATGGATATACGGTCATCACATCGCTATCGTTCCGAATAAACGATAACATGAACGGACCGTATGGAACTCAGACCGGAACTTCTTTCTCCATCCCAATACAAGGGAGTGAAGTAGTTGGATTCTTTGGAAAATCAGGCTGGTACCTTGACTCAATTGGCATTTATGTCAAACAACAGGTAACTAATCAATTAATTTAATTACATCTTAATTAATTTTCTTTTGTAGGTCTAAAAATGAATGTTAGCTATAATTAATAGTATGTTATTCTTATGTTTAATAGTACTAGGTGGATGGCCCGTGCTATCGCACGGGTTTTCATTGATTATATTTTATATTTTATATTTTATATTTTATATTTTATATTTTATATTTTATATTTTATAGTATGTAGATTGTTTTTTTTCACTTTACCCATCTCTAAGATGATATATGTTTATAATATGCAAATGTATTGTTGAGGTGAAATTATTAATTAAAAAAATTATATAATCTATAGATTTATAGAAATATGCACACAAATAAGTAATGTAAGTTGAAAAGTTGGATTTGCTAATCCTAACACTATTTTGGTGGAATATTAATTCTCTATGTATTTGTTAATTTAATGTATTTGAGACTAATGGCCTTCCATTACCTTGGAGACAAACACAGGTTTTGGAGGTGGCATCAAACCGATCGAGTTTGATCGACGGGTCTTAGAATCCTTTTCTATAAATTAACATAAGATCGAAATTTGATTAGCACATAAATAAAGAATTTAAAGGAGAAAAGCTTTCTACCAATTAATGTGTCTTGATGTAGGATTTTGATGCATAAAATCTTAACACAGTTGGCCTTGTCTCCTCTCCTTTATGCTTCATATGCTTCTTTTTATGGAGTGTTTGTGAAAGCTTTTTCTTTCTCCCCCATGGCTTCAACTCTGTATGCATATATAGTGGGCTCGGATGCCTCTTCAAATTCCATAGCCTCTATACTTTAATAAGTCATTTAGCCGTTTACTAATTTAACATTACGGATATTGGCTTGAATTGGAAAAGTTGACACCAGTTAGAATTCCAATGCCTCCTTGATCGGATTTAGCAATATATTGCCATCATCATCATTTAAAGCATTAAATGCTTGTATATTTATGCTTTGTTACGTTTTTTTATTTTTACGCACGGGTTTATTTTGTGCAAATAGAACAAATTTTTATCCCCTTTTAATATCTAAATATTATCTAAGGTTTTATAAGTTCGGAAAAAAAATCAATCATAAAAGCATCTATATTTCTCCTTTTTTGTGTCTACTATGTTGATTGTCTTTTAACATTTAGAATATGTTATTTTTGTAATGATCAATTATTTATGGAGAATCTAAGTTTTAGCACTAATTTATGTTTTTATATTGTTAAATATTTTACGCGATTAGAATTCATAACACATTGTATCTTCAAAAATTACAAAATCTTTAGTTATTATATATCTACCCTACAAATATATTCTTAAGCGCAATCCAACTATAATAGAATTTTAACACAAAATATTTATTTTTCAGATGTTATTCTTTCTTCTAAATATTTGTCTTCTTCCATCATCTTAAAAATATCAGTTTGATTTCACCTTTGATTAGATAAAAAATATACAAAAAAATATAATAATCTTACCATACATCAGAAATGTTTACATCAAATGAACATAATAGCTTTCATGATTTAAATAAAAAGTAATAATGTTTTACCTTAATAATTTATTTTGATGATCCTTCGATCCTTTTTTCTCATGAACATATTCTCTCATTGTCTTATAGTCCATATAAAAAGACAAAATACACCAAGAAAACATGAGAAATTAAAATTAACTATATATTGCCTATGAAATTAGGCATGAGAGTCATTTGGAGCGAAAAAAATAATAATAATTTCTAAATATAGTGGTAAAAGAAATTAAATAAGTTCCTTTTTGTTGAATTAAAAAAAAACATAAAAAATGGAATAAAAACTTTAAAAGAAACAATCAATTACCTTATTGCTCTTTGCTTGTATTTCGTAATTCCTTTCATTTTTAAAACAAAAGTCTTGCATCTACTCCCTCTTTTTCGTTCCATAAAAATCCTCTAAATTAGCTAAACTTCATCCTCCAATACATAAATAAGGATGATATAATACATAGACTTTATTGCTAGTTAATAATTATATAAATTCTCTTTTCTTATTGAAAAAATTAATGTAATGAATTTGATCTTATCTAGTTTTTTAGGGGTATGGAATGTGAGGGGATAGACAAATAAATTTGATCTTATTTAGTTTTTAGGGGGTATGGAATGTGAGGGGATAGACAAAATTAATGTAATAAATTTGATCTTATCTAGTTTTTATTAATTTGTTTTTTTTATTAAAATCTCATTTCTCATTTTAATATAATAATATAGATGAAACTTTATATGTATTTATAAAAATAAAATATCACTTGAGATCCCAAATTTACGAAATAATTTGTCAATTTTTTTCAAATATTTTTTATTTATTAATTGTGACAAATTATGGATTTCAAAAGTCGTTCAATTGAAAGTTATAGTCTTGTGTTTGTAATAGAGGTTTATACAAATGGATCTTTTGTATTATTTTTTTGCAATTTTTGTTTTTTTCAATGAACTTTAATTAATTTGTAAAATTTGAATTTAATTGAGGATGGTCATAAATGACCCAAGTTTTCGATTTTATATGTTATATAGATAGATATAGATATAGATTAACTTTATGTGTATTATTAGTTTTTTTGGATCCTAAATAATTCAATCCCTATTTTCTACAATTCATTTTCTTTCGTTTATTCTCTAATTTTATTTTTGCATAGCTCTTCACCAACTCTTTCCAGCTACTTAACAGAAATCATAACAATATTAGTTTTTGAGGATAAAAAAAGAAGATGCCAAAAGGTGATCTCTAAGATAAAAAAGAAAAAAAATTACTCCCAAATACTCTTTGTTTGTAATTATTTTTTTATTTAAAGGAAAATTTTTATAATTTTAAATGTCATTTTTCATTGTATAATATTTATATTTCTCTTTCCCTCTATACATAAGAATTATTAAAAATCAAAATTTTCAAACAAATTCTATTACATAGAAAAGTTACGTGAGAATTGGCAAAAATAAGAGTAATACTTTTAATAATACATCTATCATTTTAAAATGAGTTGTACTATAAAAATTGTTATTTCATGCAAATTATAGTTTATCGTAATAATTTCTACATGACACTACATTAGCAATACCATGAAAATTTAAAGGGTTATATATTCTACATGAAAAATCATTACAAATTGCTTAGATAAAATACATGCACATGAGAGACTTAAAGAAATGATTGACTTACAGTTTTTCTTGGATAAACTAAACATGTATCTTCCTTTCCATTTTGTGTAATTGCAATTGAGGAAGAAAAATTTATTCACCAAACCTAAAAACGAAATATATTATTAATAATTGTATAATATATAAAATAAGAACCAAACAACAACTCCATCACAAAAAAATAAAAAAATAAATAGAAAGGTTTGCTAGTATCCTACAATTTAACAACTTCAATTTGTTCTTGTGAATATATATAGGAGTAGAGAACTACATAATGTACATCATCACCATGAATGTACACCCAAATGGATATGGATTGTAATTAATACTAATTTGTAAGGAATGATATTATCACTTTAATTACAAAATTTAAAATTTAATTAGTAGGATAATACTAAAGGTCTCCTAATGTATAATAGAAACTTATAAAAAGAGAGTAAATACTAATTAATCCTATCCTATAGTAAGGTAATATCAAAGGTCACATCATACAAAAGGTCACATCATTTATTAAAAATCTATTTTGATATAATGTATTTAAACTTATGAGTTTTACTTTTTTCCTTAAGTTTTTTATAATTTTGAATAGCACAATATTTTAATGTTAATAGTACAATTTATATAATATCATTTCTTACAACAAAATTTGATTTTGGAATTGAAAAAATTATTATATGTATTCATATTATGATTATTTTTAGTTAATTGATAAAAATAACATAAATTTTTAGTAAATTTTTTTTTCTTATTGTTGTACTATTTTTTGCAAATGAAAAAGTTATTATATGTATTTATATTATGATTATTATTGGTTAATGGATAAAAATAACATAAATTTTTAGTCAGAATTTTTTTCTTATTCTTGTACTATTTTTTGCAAAAAATGTAATATTTCAAATCTAGTGTAAAAAGTATTTTTTCCTTTCTAATGTAATTATTAATTAATTAGCAAAATATTTAAACATAATAATAATTGTGCATTGATTGAAAAAATACAACTTTATATAGAAAGGATGGATTTAGAATTTTAGATAATTATATGGAATAAGTTATAGGTTTCCTACATAAATCTATATAAAATTATTATGAAATGGAAATAAGTTATAAATTTTTAGGTCAATTGAATGAGTCATTAATTACCTAAATTTTTCTATTTTATAGTATATATAGATATAGATAGATTGTGATCGAATTTGAAATGATGCACTAATATGCTTTTCTTCCCTTGCCTTGCGCGCAGGATATAAATTAATGATCAACCACCGAACTGCGCGCTCATCTACCGTACCCGATAAAAGCTAACTACTTTAACTTGCACCAAAAGTACGTTGTTATTGTATTGTATTTTTGAATATTGAAATAAGACTTTTTGCTCCGACAAAGTAAAAATTGCTATGTATTTTGGTGTAAGCGTGTGGTTAAAGATGTGTCGTTGGATTGAGTTTAATCATTAGTTGTTAATTAAGGTACATAATAAGCTATATGGGGGTATTGTGGATAATTAAACCAACGAGTATTTGAAAAAGAAAATTAACATAATTGGGAGAGATTTGTGGGATAGTATACGCTGAAAATAATAAGAAAAAAGGATGAAAATCTTTGAATTTTAAATTTGGAAGTTGCAAAAATGAAGGGATTCTGAAATTAAAAAAATACCACATTTTTTTATATATGGCAGTTGCATGATTTTAGGGATTGAATATCTATTAGTCGACATTTTAAAAACATAATATGATTGTTTGAATAATTATACAATCGTATAATATTTATAGCCGAGGTTTGAATAACTCATTTTGATTGTTTGAATAACTCAATTTGATTGTTTGAATAATTATAGAATCATAAAATATTTATAGTCGATGTTTGAATAACTCAATATGATTGTTTGAATAACTCGGTTTAACACATGTGATAACACAAAACTTATTTGATACAATTACATTGCGGTTTACGTGCGAATGGCGCATGGGTGCAAAAAGAGAACGCATCACAACCGTCGATCTACATGAGTGTCATAGCTAACGAGGAGAGTACCATACAAAGGACCTCCTGGCTCCACGACCTCGATCTCATGAGCCGCGGGATCCTCTGCGAGGGGATCGGGAGCCTAGGCCGGAGCTGGAGGGGGAGCGGAAGCCTGGGCCGGAGCTGTGGTGGAAGCCTGGGCCGGAGCTGGAGGGGGAGCGGAAGCCTGGGCCGGAGCTGGGGGTGGAGCGGAAGCCTGGGCCGGAGCTGGAGAGGGAGTGGAAGCCTGGGCCGGAGCTGGGGGTGGAGCGGAAGCCTGGGCCAAAGATGGAGGGGGAGCGGAAGACTGTGCCGGAGCTGGAGGGTGAGCGGAAGCCTGGGCCGGAGCTGGGGTTGGAGCGGAAGCCTGGGCCGAAGATGGAGGGGGAGCGGAAGTCTGGGCCGACGATGGAGGGGAAATAGTAGAGGGGAGAGGAAATGTGGGTGGGGTCGGGGCGGTAAGAGAGACGGGAGATGTGGTCGGGGCCTGAATCAAAGCTGTACCCTCGCCCATCGGACTAGAAGTCGGGGGTATAGGAGGATCATCTACAAATAGGTCCTCAACTGTACCCATGGGAGCGTCCGGTCCAATATCGACAAACTGCATGTCAACCTCGTCATCTCGCCCCTCGTCGATCGGATCCTCGCAACCCTCATCAACCTCATCGTCAAACTCAACATCTATCGTGGCGGATGGGTCAATATCTCGCTCCATCCCATCAGTCAACTCTGTATCCGGCTGACGCACATCAAACGCCCGAGCCGATGCTAGTATAGCATGTGCAACCTCCGCTGCTGAAGGCTGCTTCTTCCTCTTCTTCCTCCTCCTCAAAATAGTACTAAGGCTCGTGTGCAACTCCTTAAATAAATTTTCGTATTTTCACTAGTCAGAATTGAATTCAATTTTTTTAAAATATTCAATTCTTTTCCTTTTCTTTTCAATCTAACTTTTCTATTGTATTTCTTCTATTCTTTATATATTAGTTCGTATTCGAGTTTTTTTACTTGTCGAAATTCAATTCAAATTTTATTTCATAATATTCAATTAATATATATTCAATTTTAATTACAATTGATATTCATATTTTCATTTCGAATAATTGTTTATTGTTATTTATATATACCAATTTCAAATTTGAACCTTTTTATTTACAAATTTTCTATTGAACTTCTTCTATATATTAAAAGTATTAAATTGTAAAGTTCTAAATATTCGAATGTCAATATGTCAATAGCAAAAAATTGTAATAAATGGTATTCAAAATTAATCATTGAACAAATAATAGCTTAAAAACGAGGCTTGCGTGAACTACTCCTTAAATAAATTTTCAAATGCTATAATCCTAAATATTCAAATGCTAGATAATCAATATGCCACTATTATAATAAGCGGAATTAAATAATAGTTCGACATTCTATATAATAAGCAATTATTATTCAAAATTTTCTATGAAATCAACATAATAATTTAATTTAAATACTAAATTATATGATTTAATAGTTCGACATGCTATAATCTTAAATATTCAAATACTAAATCTCGACATGCTATAATCTACCTCCTAATCTCCCATATATCTTCTAGTCAAACCATTAAATATTTCTCGAAGATCTCGGGCCTCTCGGCAGTTCACTCATTAACTATATAATTCTTCCTCTAGGTATATCACAACTTCTCTATATTTCTTTTGTTAATTATCATTAAAAAAAAACAATATCTCCATTTCTTTGTTAATTATCCTAACAGTTTTTACATACGAATTTTGTTAATTATTATTATTTGGTCGCGCTTCGCGCGTCCAAATAATTCATAAAAAAAGAGCGCGCGTGTAAACCAAACGCTACCAGAAGTTACTTGTCGCCCAAGCAAAATCGAAAAATGGCAATTTCTGATTCTCTTTCCAAATCAAAACCAAAAAACCTCTTTCTTCTTCTGCGAAAATAAAGCTTATAAACTGGATTGAAATTTTCGAAGGAGCTTTGTTCAAATTTACGATTTTAGAGATCTGACTCATTAAAATTAATGGAACTAGGTAATAAACGATTTTTTCCCTGATTAAAGCTAATATAACATGATTTTGAAAGTTTTCATCATATATATCGTCAAATTTTGTTTATGTTTACGCATTAGTAATAGGAAAACTCCATTTTATGGTTTTGAGGGACATTGCTATGATTTATTTGAGAAGACAACCACATTTGTTCACAGATATCACAGATTTGTTCATTGATATTACACTTTTGTTCATCCAAATTTGTTCATAGATATCAAGCATTTGAACATAGATAGCACGGATTTGTTCATACCTATCACGCATTTGTTCATTGATATTATAAATTTGTTCATCCAAAATTTGTTCATATATATCACGCATTTGTTCACTGATATCACGGATTTACATGTTTCTTTTCCCTATAATGAAGGAAAAATAGAAGATAAAAAGGACCTAAAGATCGTGATCTCGCTTGGCAACACACATTACTACATACCATTTTGTGATGTCAACTTAAGACCTAAAGAGGGGATGGTGTTTAGAACCTGGGAACAAGGAGTAAATTTCTACAAGGCATACGCAGATGCATGTGGTTTCCAAGCACGTGCTGGCACCGTTACAAAGTCTTCAGATGGAACCAACACTACAGTTTGGAAATACATGTTGTGTAATCGCGCAGGATTTAAAAACTCAACTCAAAAACCTGAACATACTACATCTAGTAAAGAAGAAGACAAAGAAGATGACGATGATAATGATGAAGAAGATGATGAAGAGAATCATGAAGAAGAAGGACAACAAAGAAAAGTGAAAAAGCAAAAAAGAGCAACCAAAAGGTGTGGTTGCATTGCTAAACTGGCTATGAGACTTTTTGGAAGAAACAGATATATTGTTAAGAAATTTGAAGAGCGTCACACCCATATTATGTTTGAAGATGGGCAAAAACACTTTGCAAAGAGCAATAGGAAACTGACCTCCTTCCATGAAGATTTCATCATGAATTGCATCCGAGCAAACGTTGGTACAAGAAAGTCATACAAGGTCTACAAGGAGTTTGTTGGTTCATATGCAAAAATTGGTGCAACTATAATTGATTTCAAGAATTTTAAAAGAGATCTGAACTCCTTCATGATTAGGTGTGATGCTCAAATGGTTATTGACAACTTGTTCAAGAAAAAAGAAAGATGTGATGCATTTTTCTTTGAATATGATGTTGATGAACAACATCAATTAACCAAATTATTCTGGTGTGATCCTATTGCAAGGAAGAACTTCTCATATTTTGGGGATGTTGTCTCAGCTGATGCAACATACAAATCAAACAGGTATGAAAAAGGCATATTTTTGATGAACGAATTGATTCTTTTAATGAACTAAATCATATGTATTGATGAACAAAATTAATACTTGCCTTCAGGAATTTACAATGAACAAATTAATTCTTTTGATGAACAAATCGTACATACGGATGAACAAATCGTACATACTGATGAACAAAATCACATATATTGATGAACAAATTTAATTGTTTGCCTTTAGGTATGAAATGGTGTTTGTACCATTCACAGGGGTTGACAACAACAAGAAGAGCATTACTTTTGCCTTTGGGTTGCTGCTAAAAGAAGATATCGAATCTTATGTCTGGCTATTCCAAAACTTCAAAGATGCAATGAGGGGGCATGAACCATTTGTCATTCTCACTAATCAAGATCCTGCAGTAAGAGTTGCAATTGAAAAAGTTTTTGACAAGGCTGTACATCGTTTCTGCATGTGGCATATCATGTTCAAGGTGCCGTCAAAGGTTATAGATGATGTGTATAACAATGATCAATTCAGAAGCAAGTTCAACAAGCTTGTTTGGAACAATGAAATTAGCCGGGAAGAGTTTGAGGAGACTTGACATTCCATTATTGCTGAATTTGGACTTGAGTCAAACACTTGGTTGCCGCTGATGTTTGAGCTATGCCACTTATGGATCCCTGCGTACTTCAATGATGTAAACATGGGTGGACTTCTTAGAATAACTTCAAGGTCTGAGAGCCAGAACTTCTTCTTCTCGCATTTCATTGGATCCACATCTTCTCTAGTTATCTTCATGATGCAGTTTGAGAGTGCATTTGATTCACAAAGGCACAATAAGAAGAGGTTAGACTTTGAATCTTCAACAAGCTCCCCCACTCTAATGACACCATTGGATCTAGAGAAACATTGTGCATCTGTTTACACCATAAACATCTTCTATGACGTCCAGACATAAATTATTGCTTCTGTATTTGAGTGTGGTCTAAGCAATTTGTTCAAGGAAGACAACATCCACGAGTATCACATCAACGGGCAGTTTGGGAAGGTACATGTTGTGAAACATGAGCTACAAAACGAAGAGTTCATTTGCTCGTGCAATAAGTTCATCAATATCGGGATCCCATGCTGCCATATGTTTTTCGTATTCAAAAACATTGGGTTGAGGAAGGTGCTAACTAAATACATCAAGAATAGATGAACGAAGACATCAAATCTGACTCCTACTTTTGAGATTGAAGGTTCAACAGTTGAACATTCTGATGTGATGAATGAGAAGAAGATGTTGATTGCTGATTTATTGGGCGAGGTACATTCTTGCATTAATGCCATACGGGACAACACAGAACACCTCAAAGAGCTGATATGTTTCTTGAAGGAAAAAAAGGAAACATATCTGAGCTTATTGGGAGGAGAATCATCTACATCAGCAAGGCAGAGTTCAATCCAAACATTCTTGGGAAACAGACCGAGTGTTATTGAGGTACACCCTCCTGAACGAGCACTGACAAAAGGCAGGAAGAAAGAAGGGCGTATTATGGGAGGTAAAGAGAAGGCAATAAAGGAAGCAAACAAGGAGCAAAGGACTTGTGCAAAATGCAAGAAGCTTGGACACAACAGCAGGACATGCACCTATGTTCCCAATTAGATCTCTCATTAATCATTGATTTGATACATAATTGTTGCATTAGGGTGAAATGCATAGTATTCTTAAATGTCGCGTTATCAATGAACAAATTTCTGGTTTTATATGAACAATTAGCAGTTAGCAATGAACAAATTTCTGGTTCATTCCCCATTATTCAATAAAATTGTATGAACAAAACCTAATGACACCATTGGATGAACAAAAACCTAAGGTGTTGATGAACAAATCTAAGTTATGGATGAACAATTATAAGGTATTGATGAACAATAAAAATTTCATTCTCAATCGATGAACAAATCGAAGGTGTCGATGAACAAATCGAAGGTATCGATGAACAAATTACGATAAATCATGTTTTCTGAATCAAAATGTCACTCTAACACAAAACAACCTGTTCAATAGTAATCATGCACATTCCACACTATATAAAAACAAAAACCAAATGTCTAAACCATTTAGTACATACAACACCATAAACTGTATTCTAAACACAAACCATACAAAAACACAAAACCCATTGCCAAACTGTTTTCAACAAACACGTGTCATTGTACATCACTTCTTATTCTTAGCCTTTCATGTAAGAGGAGCACAAGATGCGACTGTCGGTTTACGCGGGACAAATCCTTGAACAAGCTTTTCAGCTGTTGCCTTGTGCTCATTCAATGGACTCAACAACAACTCATTACAGTACCTTATCCTCAAGTCATCAAGTTGATGCTGATCATGTTTATTGAGTCCACATTCCCAACCAGACAAGCCGCTGCCGAAGTACGTTTCCATGTGCCGCATCATAAAAATTCCACAATTAGCCTTGTTTCTGGTATCTCTCCATTTCATCTCAAGACGTTCATATGGAACCTTATCCAAATCCTCGAACAAAGTAGCCCTCGCATACATCTTCAGCGTCTTCAAAAGCTCGACAAAGAGCATTCTAAAACAAAATAAC
Organism: Fallopia convolvulus; assembly: GCA_964016875.1. Classification (NCBI taxonomy): domain Eukaryota; kingdom Viridiplantae; phylum Streptophyta; class Magnoliopsida; order Caryophyllales; family Polygonaceae; genus Fallopia; species Fallopia convolvulus. The sequence goes on along the minus strand of OZ024723.1, from coordinate 11,101,496 downwards.
AACAAAGATACAAACACAATTTATTCAATATTAAACACACGTGTCAATGATAAAATAACAAAATATTACAAAAAAACAAAATAAAACTCACCAATCTAGCAGGTACATGCTCATACTTCGCTTCCAAGGGCACATCAGTCATTGAGTTATCAATTATGTGGAAACGTGGCACTCTCACATTCAACGCAATACAATAGTAATGCGATGAGGTATATATAGGAAACACAAACTGTAAAAATGCAGAGGAAACACAAGCATGAACAAACCTTATATTCATTAAAAACAACATAGTGAAGAGTCAATCTTTCTAATGAACAAATAGCAAATAACTCTGAACAATTATGTATTATTGATGAACAAAATGCATACCAGGCCAATCTTGTGCACATTAATCCACTTGAAATTTTCAAGAGTGTCATGAATGGCATTAATGAAAAACTGTATGGAATCCTCAACACTAAAATCCTTGTCCAGTGGAAAGGCCTGCAAAATACATATAAGTATAAATTAGATTGAAAATATCAAAAAGTCATTAAAATAAGATAATGCGAATATAAAAAAAAACCTTTCTTTTACCAAATCCTCAGGAGCCATAAAAAACCTCAAGGGTTTTGAGTCGCTTTTCCACTGCTCTTGTATATTGAGATAACAGCTCCAAAGCCCGATTATATTTGATTCCACTTCAGATTTTACCGCCATTGAAACAAAATCCTTTTTAATGGCGGAAGCTTTCATCATCTTAAAGATTTCAATACTACACAAATCAGAAACATTAAAACAAAAAACGATCAATTTTAATAATAAAATCAACTTGAAGATATAAAAACAACAATATGTAAAGAAAAAAATACTATTCTATGCATTGTTACCCTCTTTGATCAGGAATGTCTTCAATCAGCCAATCGAACAATTTCTTGGCAGCAGGAGATACTTTTTCTGTCAAAACAACACTCCTTCCCATGTAAGGTGACTTCACATAATCAGAAGGCTTAGATATTCTTTTATCAAGTACATCCTCACCAGTAAGTTTAACACCAACTGGAGTGTCAATCGAACTAGAACTAACCTCCCGCGCCTCATTCCTCATCTACAAATGTAAAAACACATATTATTCATGATACAAGACTACATAAAAAATCAATGAACAAAATGTCCTATAACTTATGAACAAATAAGCAAAAATCAATGAACAAATCAGGAATATCAATGAACAAACCTCATCCTGAATCCTGTTCAGCTCCTCTTCAAGTTTCTTCTTTGCTTCAGCCTCCTTCATCTTATCTAAATCCTCTTGTTTCTTCTTCAACTCCATTCCAATTCTCTTCAATTCTGCATCCCGTTCTTGTTTCCTTTTCTTTTTCTCCTCTTCCTTTATCTTCTCTTCATCAATCTTCTTTTTCGCCTCAGCATAATCCTTCTTCCTCTTCTCTTCCTCTTCTTCTCTTTCTCATCCTCTTCTCTCTTCTTATCTTCCTCTTTCTTGTTCCTCTTCTTCTCTTCCTCATCTTCCAGCCTCTTAAACTCTTCTAAACGCATATTCTCTTCCTCAGCTAGTTGTCTCCTTTTCTCTTCCTCCTCTTCCCGCTTTCTCTTTTCTTCCTCTTCTCTTTGTCTATTCTCTTCCTCCTCATCTAATTGTCTCCTTTTCTCTTCCTCCTCTTCACGCTTTTTCTTCTCTTCCTCTTCTCTTTGTCTCTTCTCTTCCTCCTCAGCTGCTTTTCTCTTTTTCTCAGCCTCCTCTTCCCACTTCTTCTTCTCTTCCTCTTCTGTTTTCCTCTTCTCTTCCTCCTCTTTCTTTCTCTCCTCCTCCTCTTGTATTAATGCATCCTCCCTCCTTATGGATTCCACCAACAAATCCTCTTCCTGCTTCCTCTTTTCTTCTTCTTCTTCTTCTTCTCTTATCCTCTTGTCCTCTTCATCCCTTTTCAACTTCTCTTCCTCTTCAATCCTTCTCCTGTCTTCCTCAGCCTTTTTTCTAATTTGTTCATCAGTTAAACCCTTACAAACAAACGAAATCTTTAGTTCCTTCTTCCTTGTCACATCAACCTTCTTGGCCTCATCTTCTTGCATCATAACGCTTTCCCTAGCAATATCTGAAACACAAGCTCAATCATCCCTCGACGGAAACACACCCAAGTCAAAAGAAGGTAATTCAAAACGCTTCTTTGCCTTCATTGCGGCCTCAATTTCATCCAAGACCTTTGTATCTTCCTCCCAGAATGAATTTTGGCTTGGCGATTCAAAATCTTCTTGGGTGCCAGATTGGGATGATGATGAAACACCCTTCAACCCCCAATAGCTTCTCAAAAGCTTCATTGATCTTGGTGAAAAGTCTGTGGTTGGCAATTTCAGCTGGAGCTCTTTGCACATGATCAAGATATCTTTTCAATGCTGATGCAAGCTCCATTGACATCTCAAGATGTTCTTTCAGAAATGACTACACAAGAAATAATCAATATAAGTACATAATTTTTTTTTAAAAAGAAAAAACATGCTATGAACAAATGTTAGTTTGTGATGAACAAATGCTAGTTTCTGATGAACAAAGGTTAGTTTGTGATGAACAAATGCTAGTTTTTGATGAACAAATGTTAGTTTGTAATGATTAAATGCTAGTTTCTAATGAACAAAGGTTAGTTTGTGATGAACAAATGCTAGTTTCTGATGAACAAATGTTAGTTTGTAATGAACAAATGCTAGTTTGTGATGAACAAATGCTAGTTTGTGATGAACAAATGTTAGTTTCTTATGAACAAATGATATGCCAGTTTTAATGTACAAATAAATATACATCACCGTCATGCAAAAAATATAAAGACAAAAACATGCAAAAAATCAAAAACACATATGTCACCATCATCGCCAAGATCAATTCGTTCTTTCAAATGGTCAGAAGCAGGGGCTTTCCCTTCATTCTTGTCATGATCAACACCAGGGTAAACAAAGTCAACCAAACCTCTAAAATAGCCTTTCCCAAAACCACCCTTGGAAACCTCGAAACTCTCTCTCTCACCTAAGTAATCATGGTTGAAATGCTTGATCACCGGGAAGGATCTTGGAGTTTTAAGACGATGATAGATGAGCATACAATCACAATATACAATCTGTCATGAACAGATTAATCTTATTAATGAACAAATATGCATAAACCAATGAACAAACTGATGATAGTAATGAACAAATTAGAAATCATACCAGCAACAATAAAATAGGTCCTCTGAAAAACCCATTGTTTGTTTTCCTCCATGAATCAGCATTCTCAACCAACTTCTCAACAAGATGAGAACACCAATCATACTCACTTATCTTGTCCAAATCTACCAAATGATCCAAGAACTTTAAGTTTACACCACCATTTTGAATGCTCTCTATACAAAGGGTGTAGAACAATATAACAAAGTTTCTCCTAAACCAAGCACCACCGTTATTAGCCTCCTTGATCACTGTACTCAAATGCCCAATTTTCATCTTCTCAAACTCCATCAATTTCTTCTTCCCTGTCACCTCATCAATTTCAACCAACACAAACTGTTCTCTAAAAGTATTGTACATATCTGAATGCTTGACAGTTTTTGGGATAGAAATTGTCCTTGGACCACGAGGTAGACCAAGGTAAAATTGCACAAGTTCAGGTGTTATCCTAACACCTGGTCCATCACCAATCTTCAATGTGCATGATGCAGGGTCGAAACAGCTAGCAACATAGTAGCGCAACTTTTCTAGGTAGATCAGTCACATTCCACTGTATGAGGTGCTCAAACCCCATCTCTTTAAGAGCAGTAAACTTGCTCCCCCCTTCAAAACCAGCAATAACTTCACAGATCAGCTTGGGAGAGTTCTTGTGACTCAACGACAAATACCCACGCTTCAAAGCTCTCAATCGCACCTTCTCTTTTGGCTTTTTACCAACACCTTGTTCTTTACCGACAACAATATCAACTTTCCTCTTCTTCCCAACAACTTGTAATTCACCAACAGTAGCATCCATTTTCCTCTCAGATAGTTCGTTTATCATCACTCCCTTTCTAGGGATCATATCAATTAGCAACACATCATCGGGGAATTCATCACACGCAACCTTTTTACCCTTGTCCAACCGACGTCTCTTATTTGATGGAGACGACTCAAAGTCCGGCTTTTGCCTCAATACATGCACTTCGGTAGAAATTGCTTTTGAATCCGGCTCCTTAGCAATTGATTTCCTTCTCACAAGCTTTTCGACAGGAGAAGAAGCATCACTTCCGGATTTGCTCCTGATTTCTATTACAAAAAAGGGATAAAAGACACTATAAACACATATTTTAAAAGCACAAAAAACATATCAAACCAACAATACAAAAAATAAAAAATGCAAAACCTCTTCGAATAGCACATATTTCATCTTCTCTGATTGTCATTGTACCAAACCTTAGATGTTTTACTTGTTTATAATTTGCAGAACGTTGTTTAATAGATCCTGCATGTTTATTCACTAAATAAACAAGAAATACAAAGCAGAAATTCACACATGTATCCAACACAATGTTTGATTTTATTGATGAACAAATGCAAGTTTCTGATGAACAAATGCAAGTTTCTGATGAACAAATACCAGTTTTTGATGAACAAATGCTATGCCAGTTTGAATGAACAAATATGCACAAATGAATGAACAAAAGTCAAACACAAGATCACTAACACTTTCCCCACGTACATATACCAAATCATTTCATGCAACTAACAAATACACACATGTACACACAATTTCTAATTTATTCAAGTGGTAGGACCAAAAATCGAGTAAAAAGAAAGTGACGTATCATGCATTTTTTATTCAGAAAAGCACAAAACACCAAAATCAACACTATCAACTTCAAACAACTCAAATAAACACTAAAAAACACACAATTGATCAAACATTTAGTATATATACACTCGGCAAACACAAATAACAAACGAAAAAACCTAGGGTTTCTGTAAATTTAAAACGAGAGATAAATACCTTGATTCTCTTGAGACGAACTTCGATTCTCCATCTAGAACTGGATTAAGCTTTCTATGGCATTAATGCTAAGAATCAGGCTCGAAATCGCTCCGAAATAGCTTGAACTGCTTGAAAACCGCTTCGGAAACTGTAAAAGTGAGTGAGAGAGAAATGGCGAGAGAAGAGAAGACGATGAACTATATCTCATATACGCTCAAAGTGGCGTGTTTCCTTTTTTTACAGTTGTTTTTTTAGATAAGAGCAATCTCAACCGTACGTGTTATACGATCGAACGGCCAGGGAGATTTCTCATTTCTCACACACGCGACCGTTCGCACAAGACTCTTCTTCTTGTATATGGATACAATAATATCAATATGAATAACTAAATAAAAGTAGATGAAAGACAACATTGTTCATCGTGAATAACTAACCTTATTCAATGGTTTTCACTAGTATTATTAGAATGTATTGACATAAATAATGTATACTATTGAATAACAATTACAATGCTTTTGAAAAACAATCTTTAATATTGTGAAAAATATGTGATTATTTGTATTAAGTTATGCTATCAATAATCATTACACTACTTAGGAATAACAATTACAATGCTTATGAATTACAATTCTTTTTTGGACCGAGGTCAAATACATCAACATTATCATCATTTGGAACATGTCCCCTGGTGCGAAATCTTTTAAATTGGACCTTGGTGCGCTTTGACTTTCTCCAATGTCCAACTGTTGATCATTACCACCTATTCCATTTAAAAAGTCGGTTAAAAACAAATGATATCAGTGTTGCAAAACCATACCATCCAAAGTGAATAAGTATATTTTGAGACTTGAAAAACAATTGCAAAACTATCATAGTCATATCATCAGTGTTGCAAAGCCATACCATCCAAAGTGAAAAAGTATATTGTGATACTTGAAAAAAATTGCAAAACTGTCATACACATATCAGTGTTGCAAAACCATACTATCCAAATTGAAAAACACTATTTTCATATGCTTGATCAAAGATAGAACGAGATCCATTTTTTCCAATTAATCCTTATTATTTAAAAACCATAGTATTTATTGTGAATAATATTGATCATGATCTCCTATTATTCCCTAAACTTAATAAAGGGGTGTAAAAACCTCTTACATAATGAATTGAACAATATCAGTATTATTCTCAATAACAACAACATATTCATTACACCAATTGAAAAACAAATTTCATATCATTGAACAATAAACTTATTTGCCATGAATACTATTTGTTTTCATGTACCCTCTTTCTTACTTCCGTTTTGTGATGTTCTTTGCCTTTGGTGAACTCACCATTGTTACCTATTGATGCAAGGAACCTGAAACATCCATATCCATACTCAACAAGACCACTACCGAAACCAGTATCCATTTCCAGAGCGTAAATCCTCTCACTCGTACGCCAAACAACTCAATCGAAAAGATTGTTTCTCAATTTCTTCTCATTTCAAGAGAAAACAAGTGCCAGTTCGCTGCTACAACAAGAAGGATAAGAAGAACACGTGTATTAAACCCCCAAACTACACAAAATACAGATTTAGTAATGAATTTAAGGGGAGAAAGACCGAAGAAAGACCGATCAAATTGACTAAGCAATAAATGCTTTACCTAGAAGTAATACCGGGCCAAAACTTCAGCAATCGATCGCTCTCCGGCTCTGCACAAAACCTAATTTCACGTGAAAGAGAAACCGCATATATAAAAACAAAGAGATCCTTGAAGCTTATGGAGAAGCAGAGAAAGCATCTTAAAGGGAAATAAATTAATATGCTCTAAAATTTAGGATTTTTTAACCGATTAAAAACCATAATTGATTCTCTCCATATTTGAAATGGTACTGTACAACATCCCCATTTAAGCTTTTTACACCCCTTTTTTTTAATCCTATCCTCCTATTTTCTCCTATCCAACAACTATCCTTTAACCACATGCTTACACTCTAAAGAATGCTTTCACTAGAGCATTATTCTATATATATATATATATATACTAGTAGATGTGCCGGGTGCTCAAGCATGCGAATTCTGTAACGAAGCCAATAAAAATCTAATTGAGGAAAAAGAACAAAACCAATTGACTCCACCAAAAGATTAAGTTAATACAAAAATATATCAAGAAGAATCTAATTTGAGAAGAATCTAATTAAACTTGATTGAACTGATAAGTTTTTTTACACTACTGTTCCATTCAACGTGGCTGGTGAGTGGTGATTCAATAGCCTTAGAATTTCCCAATAGTAGATAGCTACTGTTGGATCGTCGTGCGTTAGTAAGAGCTTGGGAACTGGCGGTTAGGTTGTTCCCAAGGCAGCGGAAGTAAACAATCGCAAGTAAAACGGAATGTAAAAGACACAGTTCCTTTATAGAGGAACCCCACGACAACCAACTAGTTGTGTGGGTAAACCTCTACATCCGCTTGAAGGAATTTTGAATGATCTACTTGTTTTATTGATTGTTCCCTAGTTAGAACAGACAAGACTTACACTTCTTTGTTCCTAGCAGTTCTTCCAAACTCTAGCAACACTAGCAAGTCTTCTCAACCTAGTTCCTAATCGAACAACTCAACTAAACATAAGATAAATCGAACCTTACACCTTTGAGCTTACTGTCTCAGTTCCCTAACTCCTGGGAACTTGGATTCACCGTCGCCGAGATCGCACACTCGCTGCCTGGGACTTCTCTTTCACTTTTTCTCTCTTGTCTCTTTGTGTGTGGATATTTGTTCTGTGAGAAGTGCGAATTCCGAGCACTATTCATTTGCCTTTATACTCAGTTGAACTTGGGCTCCAATCTTCATTTTCATGTTTGTCCAAAATGCCCTTTGTCTTGCATGCCAAGTTTGCAATCTCCATATGTGACTTGATTTGAACTTAGTGAACTTCAAATGTCAATTGGGCCGTTGGATCACTCCTCCCAGTCTAAGGAACATACTGTGCCTTCGTTCGGTCAAAAATAGGATCCCACGATTCGCGCTGCAGTGTCTGTCATCACATGTGAGATCCCATATGCGGGGAACGACGGTCTTCTGAGTTCCCTTGATGGGAACTTGCTATCGTGTATTTTTGTGTTGCTTTTGCATTCCCTTCATGGAGAGTCTTTTTCAAATCTGGTGTTCCCTTGAAATACTTGAATGTAAAGCGTTAGTTCCCATATGGCGTTTGTCATTATCAAAACTGGAGACAAGCATCGTTGTTCCAGAGTTCCCAACACCGCCCAACAATTTCCCCCTTTTTGATGATGACAAACCCATTACAAAATTAACAAGTATTTCATTGTGTGAAAATTCATGATGTGCATCTGAGTCCCTAAGTATGAGCCTTGGGAGCCATTTCTATGAAACATTAAGTCCTTACTTAGCATATTATGCATTAGTTCCCCCTTAGGCATAGCATATTCTGTGATAACCCTTAACATGACTCATCTCACACATTTTGTCCTTCCCCCTTTTGGCATCATCGGAAATAGAAAGCATAGTAAGAAAGATAGGAACACACAATCATACCAAAAGCCATTATATTAGTTAAGCAAAAGATGTACAAGGAGGAACCATTACATCATGTGGGGAAAAACAAAGCTAAAGGAACAAAAAGGGAAGGATCATGGGGACTTGGGGATCAAGTGATCACGAAGCCGACTCATGATCGATAGGATGTTCTCGAGATTTGCCGCCATGTGCATGAGCACTTGAGTGTTCCTAACACTTGATCCTTCACTAGAGGCAGGGTCCCTTGATGATCCTCGGATTGCTCAAAGTGACACATCTTCTGGGCCATTGACATGTCTAGTTCCCTTCTGAGGGTCACTTCCTCCTTGGAGTCGTCATACAGGCCTTCCTTGACCAAGAGCTTCTTTACTAAGCCAACATAAGGCAGGGAATGGGAGGTGGAGGCCATGCATTTGTCCATATGCCCAAGTATGATGCAGGGAAGATTGATTGGCATCTTGTGGAGGAAGTGGTAGAGAAGAATGGCGTCTTGGATGTTGAGCTGATGATACTTCTCTTGCTGAGGGATCAAAACCGTGATGATGAACTGGTGAGCCAGCTTGGCTATGAGGAAGAGGTTGTGAGTGGGGGTCCCTGTTTCTGGAACTCGACCTTCATAGACGGCATCATAGACTACATCCTTGTCAAATTCGCCCTAGTTCTTGAGTGGAACAGAGTCTAGACCCTTGAGAGGGACATTCAGCTGGCGAAAAATGGTGGAGGTGGTGAAGATGTAAGCATCGTCATGAAGGGAAAGAGTGCCCTGATTGGCTTCGACTTTGATGTCAAAGTTGTTTTAGAAGAGGCGCACTTGCTCAAGGTCGACTTGGACAACAGAGTCGCACACCTGTTCCCATTCCTCGGCCTTGATGAGTTCCCACAGCTCCCTGAGCCCTTGTTTCAGGAGTTGGGACTCGGAGAGGACTAGCGGCGTGATAAGCTTTCTGTCCGCTGTGATGGGAACCCTCTTTGGTTCTGGTCCCTTCCCCTTCTTGTTCTTGGTTCCCTTGGAGGGAGCAACCTTTCTTTTCTTTGAAGGAGAGGGAGCGGCTTTCAGTAGAAGGAGAGGCTCCTTGTCCTTGGGAGCTCGCTCCGACACCATTTGGCGACCTTCTTGGTCTTTAGCCAAGGCTTGGGCATGCTCCTTTGCGAGTGCCTCTGGGTCGAGAACCTCGGTGGCCCCATCGCCATCCGAGTTGGAGGAGAGGCTCATATCCTCGACGTTCTCCTTTCGACTGCCCATGGGGACTCTAGCATCGTCGGCATTGGCTGGGGTCCCTTATGTTTGGGCTTGTTTTTCTTGCTGGCCTAGGCTTGTGCCAACATCATTGGCCTGGGTTGGGGCTCCATCGTGATGGGCGTCCTCTGCCTCATCGTGAGCGCCTATTTCTCATGGGCGCTTGGAGGAGGAGGGCTGGTTGATGACGTCCGTAAGCTCAACCTCAATAGCAGCGAGGCGAGCTTCTTCTGAGGCCGTTCCCATGATGATAGGATCACGGGCCACTTGCTTTTGGTGAACAACTTCAGCTATAGGCAAGGAATCCTCGTCAAAGTCGAGGTTGATTTTTTGTTTGGCCGGGGAGGGAGAAGAAGAGACTTTTGTGATAGTGGGAGGAAGGGATTTTTGATGTGAGGGGGAGGAAACCCGAGGAGGAGGAGGAGTGGGGAATTTGGCGTTAGGGGAGGTGTAGGGTTGGTGATGGTTAGAGAGGATGGAGGAGGGTCGATGGGATTAGGGGTCCCATCGATGGTAGGGAGAGAGGAAGTAGTGGTGATAGGATCTCTGGGACTAGAGTTCCTAGAGATGGTATTGGAGCTAGAGAGAGGAGTTGGTGGAGGAGGATTCTAGGATTGGGAGTTCCCAGAACCAAAAGAAGGAGGAAGAGTGGAGGGTTGAGTAGGAGGAGGTGGTGGTGACAGTGGAGCGTAAGAGGACGAACGAGAGAGATTGAGGATCTCGTCAATGGCAAGAACAAACTTCTTCGTCTTCTTCTTCGAGGGCTCAAAAGAGGAAGTTTTTTGTCTTTTCTCTTTTTAGATTTGGATTTGGATTTTGGGGGTTCAGGATCGAAGATATCGTAGATGATAGCTTCCGAGGAGGTGGAGATTGGTTATGGTGGTTGAGAGGAGGAAGATGGAGGAGGGAGTTGAGATGTGGTGGTGGTGGATGGAAGCGCAAGGGTTTGCGCCAATGGAAGGGCGGAGGATTGGCCGAGAACCTCGAATTCTAAGAGCAAGGATCCGGTGCGGGGCTGGTGGAGCTATTGGCGCACATAATCGTGGAGGCCCTTGTAAAGTTTTTCTCGAGTGGCAGGATCTTATTCTTTATCCGCCTCTCGGAGAATGAAGGCGAAGGGAGATTTATGGTTTGTGTTGATCCACTCACGAATGTGGTGGTCAGGGTGAGTGGGTGCCATATGATTTTTGGGAAGAGAGGGGTTTTGGAGGTTTGCTTGAATTGGAAGGGAAAAGGGTTTCAGAGAGAGAGATAGTTGCAGAGGATGAAGGTGGAAGAGGATCCCAAAAATGGCAATTTGGGTTTTCATGAAGGAAGAGGGTAGGGGTAGAAGGGTAAAGGCGGTTTTCTACTACAACCATCAACCAATGAGGGAGGAGAGTCGTTTCAACTTCCTTAGCACGCTTGTGACACACGTCATTGATCCCATGGGAAGTCACATCGAGCGTTTCAAATACTTGGCCCTCAATGCTTCGAATTCTGACATATTTTCCCACTTCCCGAGTGGCGTTGCAACTTCTCGAAAATTCAGTGTTCCGTTGCTCGTAATCATAATGTACACCAGTTCTCATGATCTTTGAAAGGTCAGGTTTGAGTGGAGTGGACAAGGGAACTCTTACTCAGAATCATTTGTGAGGCTAGGGAACTTAAAAGGGAATCAGACAATTACAACTCGATAATGGGACAAGTGTTTGGGCTCATGAGAAGGATTTGTCTGATTGAAGGTTAAGGGTTGGTTTTATGATCAACCGTCACAATGGCTTATAATGAGGGTTATGGGAACTCTAGTTGATCATTTTGGGCCAAAGAAGAAATGAAGTTCCAACTTGTACACTTAAAATTTTAGACTAATAACATGGCAAAATGAGAGCGATTATTCCTAGTGTTCCTTATCATGCATTTCAAGATAAAATAGCCAAGCATTGAGGGAATAATAAATAGAGACTTGTTCAGTTTAGAGTGATCATCCCTAGGAGCATCCGAAGATGCTGATAGGGACGTCTGTCTAAAGCTTTAGTGAGAATGTCCGCAATTTGCTCTTCAATTCTACGATGTTCCATGGAAATGTTCTCATGTTCAACATTATCACGCAAGAAGTGATGCCTAATGTCTATATGCTTAGTATGTGAGTGACGCACATGATTTTTGGAAATGTTAATGGAACTTGTATTATCATACCTTATGGGAACATGGCAAAAAGACATACCGTAATCCTGAAGTTGGTACTTAAGCCATAGAACCTGGGAACAACAAGAGGCGGCAACCACATATTCTGCTTCTGTTGTGGAGAGTGCCACCGAGTTTTGCTTCTTTGATCCCCATGATACCAGACATGACCCTAGGAACTGGGCCATTCCAGAGGTGCTCTTTCTATCAACAAGGTACCCAACGAAATCTGCATCTGAGTATGCAACGAGCTCAAGGGAACTGTTCCTTGGATACCAAAGTCACAAGTTGTCTTTCCCTTTAAGATACCTGAAGATTCTCTTCACCTCTTTCAGGTGTGATTCCTTAGGGTTAGCTTGAAAGCGCGCACATAGGCATACTGAAAATATGATATCGGGTCTACTGGAAGTCATGTAAAGAAGGGACCCAATCATACCTCGAAAGTTCCTTTGATCCACACTAATACGTGTCTCATCCGCATTGAGCATTGAGTTTGGTGAGATAGGGGTGTCAATGGGCTTGACGTGTTCCATCCCATACTTTACTAGCATCTCTTTGATGTACTTTTGTTGATGGATCCTTGTTCCCTCCTTGGCTTGAGATATTTGAAGTCCCAAGAAGAACGTCCGTTACCCTATGAGACTCATCTCGAACTCGCTACTCATCAAATTCTTATACTTTTCAACAAGAAGCTCATTAGTAGCACCAAACACAATATCATCTACATACACTTGGACAATTAGGATATCTTTTGATTCTTTCTTAATGAAAAGAGTTTTGTCTATGGAACCATGAAGGTATCCATGGGACAAGAGAAAGTGAGCAAACCTGTCGTACCACGCCTTGGAAGCTTGCTTGAGACCATACAGGGCCCTCTCCAAGAAGTAGACATGGTTTGGGAAGTTCTCATCTTCAAAACCGGGTAGTTGTGCCACATAGACTTTTTCCTTGAGGCGCCCATTTAGGAACGCTGTTTTGACATCCATTTGATACAACTTAAAGCCTTTGTGAGCAGCGTAGGCGATGAGGAGTCGAATGGCTTCAATCCTTGCAACTGGTGCAAAGGTTTCATCATAATCGATTCCTTCCTCTTGCCTATACCCTTGGGCGACTAGACGGGCCTTGTTCCTAGCCACTACCCTAGTGTCGTTGAGCTTGTTTTTGAAGACCCATCGAGTTCCTATGATCTTTTTGTTCTTGGGCCTAGGAACCAGTTTCCACACTTTGTTCCTTTCGAACTGGTGGAGTTCCTCTTGCATAGCTTGAATCCAGTCTGGATCTTTTAATGCTTCTTTGATGTTCTTGGGTTCTACTAGTGAGACGAATACATTGAAGGCACAAAAGTTGTTGAGAGAGGAACGAGTTTGCACGCCTTTGTCGTAAGGAGTGATGATGTTGTCGATGGGATGATCCTTCCTTTGGTGGTAGTTCCTCGTTTGAATGTTTGTGATATCATGTTGTTCCCTTGTTTATTCTTCGTCTTCAACTTGAGTTTCCTCTTCATGGGAACAGTTGTTCTCGACTTCTTCACTAAGTTCCTTTCTCTTCAAGAGTTTCTTCATTGTTCCCTCGTTGTTCCCCCTGGATACTAGACTCTGGTATTGTTTCATCTCGAGGAACAAGAGTGTTAGATTGGGAGGCATCTTGGGGTTCTTCTGTTGTATAGGGAACTTCGAAGGAGTCTTGATCAGTTTGATGTTGAGCTCCTTCGTTGTTGTCTGGTGGGGGGACATTGTTCCTACTTGGATAGTCTTCATCTGTCTTTCTTGGCTCATCATCATCGTCTTCTTCTTCTTGTCTCACCAACTTGAACGGAGTTCCTTTTCCTTGGGGCTCTGTTCCCATCTTCACATATTGTTCGTTGAAGACGACATGAATGCTTTCCTCGATCTTCTTGGTCCTTTTGTTGTAAACTTTGTACGCCTTGCTTTGAGAGGAGTATCCTAAGAAGATCCCTTCGTCACTTCTTGGATCAAATTTCCCAAGGTTGTGTTTGCCGTTGTTGTGGACGAAGCATTTGCAGCCGAAGGTCCTAAGATGAGAAATGTTGGGCTTTCTTCCCTTGATCAACTCATATGAGGTTTTCTTGATCATTGGCCTAATCATGGCTCGGTTTAGAATATATGTTGCTGTGGAGATCGCCTCGGCCCAGAAACTTTCGGGAACTACATTCTCAAACATCATGGTGCGAGCCATATCTTCCAGGGTTCTGTTCTTTCTCTCGACCACTCCATTTTGTTGTGGTGTGCATGGCGCCGAGAAGTTATGAGACACACCATTATTGTCACAGAACTTAAGGAACTCTAAGTTCTTGAACTTAGTTCCATTGTCAGATCTGAGAGACTTGAGCTTCAATCCCATGCCAACTTCCATTCTCTTGATGAAGGGCTCAAATTTCTGAATGCATCTGATTTGGATCTCAAGAAAATAACCCATGTAAATCTTGAAAAGTCATGAATTAAAACATACATGTACCTTTTACCACCGTAGCTGGCCGTTTGCATGGGACCACAAAGATCCATGTGAATTAGTTCCAAGGGTCTTGTTGTACTTACCACCTTCATCGGCTTGAAGAAACTCCTGGTTTGCTTACCACAAACGCATGCTTCACACAACTTGGCTCCCTCAAGGTTAATTCGAGGAAGGCCAATGACCAGATCTTGTAGATACAGCTTTAGAATTTGATTTACACCTGCGTGGCTTAGTCTCATGTGCCAGAGTTCCATGTCATCATGAGAGCTTGCAAGGCACAACTTCCTTGGTGGTTCAAAGTCAGTGTCCACCACATAGACATTGTTGGACCTCCTCCCTCTTAGAATGATTTTGTTGGTTTTCTTGTTGATGACCAAGCATTCCCTTGAGTCGAAGGTAACAATGTTGTTCCCTTGATCACATATCTGAGACACACTCAAGAGGTTGTATCCCAGATCTTTTACCAAATTGGCGTTGCTTATTTTGATTGACTTGTTAAGAAGAACTTCTCATATTCCTATTATTTCCCCTTTGTTCTTGTTACCGAAGGACACATGACCTCCTTCGGCTTGTGTGTGAAGTGAGGTGAGGTTGTCTTAGTTCCCCATCATGTGATTTGAACAGCCAATGTCAATGACCCAAGTGTTGTTCCCTCTCACTGCCACTTACAAGGAGAATTAGTTTTTGGTGACCCAGGCAAGATGACTCTTTCCTGGTTCCTTACAGGGAAATATAGTCTCAAACAAAACATAATCAGCAATATTGACATCGCGTGAGTTCCTATGAGTGGGACCTCTAGTATATTCTTTTGACATGTTGGTTTTGCCTATTCCAATACTCCTGATTTCTTTGAGTTTGAGCTTTGCCTTTGGGACAACGTTCCTTGTAGTGCCCATGCGCACCACAAGTCCAGCAGGTCTTAGAGTACTCACCTAAGTAGTACTTGGGATGGGGTCTTTGTATCATGTTCCTATCCATTGTTTCCTTGTTGTAAACCCTCGACCCATTTCCCTTGGCAATTTTGACAGAGTTTGTGCCCAGTGTTCCCAGTGTAGTAATCCCTCTTTCCAGTTACCCTACTTTCCAGGACACATATTTTTTCTTCTAAATGGGCATTCTTTTGTTTTTCACACTGGAGTTCTAGGGCCCTACACTCACTTATCTCCTGTTCATTAAGAGGAGATTTCCCATTCTTTGGGCACTCTGACTTGTACCCAATCCCATGTTTGGCAGAGACAAATTTGGTTTCGGAACTCGAGGCTTCATGACTTACATTTCCCTTGCTCAACTTTTGTAGGAACTCATTTATGTCACTATCTAGGGTCTTAATCTCATCCAAGGCCACTATATGGGATAGGTAGGACTGAAGCTTATCAATCAATTTCACACAATTGGAACATGATTCAAGACCAACCAATTCAGCATTTGTGTGTTCTGATTCATCTATCTTCTTTTGCAATTTTATATTGTCCTTAACAAGGCTAGAGAGCAATTTCAATAACTTAGGTTTTTCATAGTTAGATAAGGACTCAAGGATAGTTTTAGTGGTTACCTCACTGGATTGTTTCCTAGTGGTCTCCCCTATGGCCATTGCACACATGTCTGGGTGTGCCCAAGATTCGGGATCTTCATCCTCATCGTCGCTCCAGGTGGCAATGTCAACCTTCTTCCCTTGTTTCCCGTTGTCAGTTCCCTGTGGGCAGTTTTTGGCGAAGTGCCCCTTCTTGTAGCACTTGTAACATGTGACGTCAGTGAGGTCCTTCTCCATGGGCCGACTTTGGGAATTCTGACCTCGTTGCGAGTTCCCATAGCCCTTTTTGAATTTCCCTTTATTGTATAAGGATCGAAGGGCCTTGGTGACAAGGACGAGTTCCTCATCTTCTTCTTCTTCTTCTTCAAAGTCCTCGTGTTGCTCCTGAACGAATTTGAGCATCTTTTCCAATTTCAGGGCAATTCCTTTGTGTGCCCTTTCTTTCTCCTTGTCATCTTGTTTTCTTTTCTCATGTCCCACCAAATTCCCAAAGACTTGGTGAAGCATTAGATTCCTGTTCTCATGATTCTCTTTGAACATGGTCCTCTCGTTGGCCCATTCACTAGTTATACCAGTAAAGAGTTGTTAGACAAGTAAAGAGTCGGTGATCTCCTCCAAGGTAATCCCAAGTCCAGTAAGCTAGGTACATAGGGCTTCAAAGCGAGAGGGGTAGCTATCAACAGATTCTCCCATCTCCATTCGGAAATTGAAGAACTCCATCCTAGCATTCATTTGGAGGTCCTCTCTGAGGTCCGAATTGCCGATGTGCATTTGTTGGATGGCTTCCCACATCTCCTTCTCCGTTTCCAGATTTTCTACCCTATCGCAATCTTGTTCCGACATGGCGTTCTTGAGGTACTGTTTGGCCTTGAAGTTTGCTTCTATGCACTTCCATTCGTTTTGTCCCCACTTGGTGAAGTCATTGCCAATGGTTGTGTCTACCACGAAGTTCCCTACTTCGATGACACACCAGGCTTGAAAGTCTTGGTTGCGCATCCAATCCTTCATGTTGCGTTGCTAGTGTTCGAATCTTCCGGTGATAAGCCTTGGAGGTTTGTTGTTCCCATGTCCAACTTGAGTGAGTTCCTGAGACATCCTGTAACCTGCGATACTAACACAAAAATCTAGAGCGTGCCTGCTCTAATACTAATTGTTGGATCGTCGTGCTAGTAAGAGCATGGGAGCTAGCAGTTAGGCTGTTCCCAAGGCAGCAAAAGTAAACAATCGCAAGTAAAACGGAATGTAAAAGACACAGTTCCTTTATAGAGGAACCCCACGACAACCAACTAGTTGTGTGGGTAAACCATTACATCCGCTTGAAGGAATTTTGAACGATCTACTTGTTTTATTGATTGTTCCCTAGTTAGAACAGACAAGACTTACACTTCTTTGTTCCTAGCAGTTCTTCCAAACTCTAGCAACACTAGCAAGTCTTCTCAACCTAGTTCCTAAGCGAACAACTCAACTAAACATAAGATAAATCGAACCTTACACCTTTGAGCTTACTGTCTCAGTTCCCTAACTCCTGGGAACTTTGGATTCACCGTCGCCGAGATCACACACTCGCCGCCTGGGACTTCTCTTCGCTTTTTCTCTCTTATCTCTTTGTGTGTGGCTATTTGTTCTGTGAGAAGTGCGGATTCCGAGCACTATTCATTTGCCTTTATACTCAGTTGAACTTGGGCTCCAATCTTCATTTTCATGTTTGTCCAAAATGTCCTTTGTCTTGCATGCCAAGTTTGCAATCTTCACATGTGACTTGATTTGAACTTAGTCAACTTCAAATGTCAATCGGGTCGTTGGATCACACGTCCCAGTTCGAGGAACAAACTGTGCCTTCGTTTTGTCCAAAACAGGATGTCGCGATTCGCGCTGCACTATTTGTCGTCACATGTGAGTTCCCATATGTGGGGAACGACTCTCTTCTGAGTTCCCTTGATGGGAACTTGCTATCGTGTATTTCTATGTTCCTTTTGCATTCCCTTCATGGAGACAAGCATTAGTTTCCATATGGCGTTTGTCATTATCAAAACTGGAGACAAGCATCGTTGTTCGGATGTTTTGGAACCAGAGTTCTCAACACCGTCTCAACAACTACTTGCCTACTTGTACAACAAGCTGAAACTACTTTTAATAATATTTACATCCATGATTTCAATAAAAATGAAATAGAAGACTTGACCAAAAAAAAGAAGAAATAGGACAAGTCTGGAATCATCCTAAGAACCTAAAACTTTGTAATGCCTAAATCAAACAACACTTGTGGATTCAAGGTAGAATTTCGTTTACTGATCCACAAGCTCCTTGAGATCAGAAGAAGCTTCCTCTTAAAAAGCGATTCAAGGTAATGTAAAGTATACAGTCAAAACAATAAGAAGATTGGATGTATTTGAGAATTACTCTAACTACCAAAGAGAAATTATCGACATTATCCAAATTGAGCTTAGCACACTGTTAAAAGTATGTAAAGCCTAGTATCAAATGTCGTTAGTCCCAATAGCAGGTTAGTTAAAATTGAACCAAAGAAAACAGTATGAACCCTAGCCAATCAAAAGCATAGAGATAAAAATCAAATTTCATCAAGTACTTTCAAATGTGGATATCACAACCTTACTTAATCTCACTCCTAGAAATCTATGAGGATGAGCCTAATATATCTCTGGGTTGGTGATTCAAGTTGAAGCTGATTATGAAACAGAAACACAATGAGTAGTCAATAATATAGCAAAATCTAATTCCCTTTTATAATGAATTAGAATTAAGTTATGCGTAAATTAAAGAATCCACATCTCCTAATATGAATTACTAAAAGAAGCTGAAAATAAAGCATATTATAAACAGCCTCATCATTGAAAATGGTGTCAACAACACCATATACCTCTAATTGTTGAAGTTCATTTGCTGAGAAACGCATCTCAATGCTTCTTGAGAAGGGTCTAAACAAAGTTCCAAGGAGCAATATCCTCTCCATACCAAATTGTTTCAGATATTGAAAAGTCAAGGCCAATGCTTGAGCAACTAAACCAGGCATAGCCATGTTGTCAATAGAAGAAAAAGACAGAGATATATGCTGAATTGTATACATGATTCATTAAATAGAATAAGGCTTAAGTAGGCATTACAAATGCAGACTCTAGCACATATTTTCACTAACAGAGAATGCCTATAAACATGGTTTGATGGACTTAATAAACTGCCTACTAAGTTCAGATAAAAGTGCTAACAAACTAGACCAATTCAAATTCCTAAAATTCAACAACAAACAAAGACTACTTCAAACTAACATGACTCTAACTTGACTTAACTGAAACATTCAAAGTTCAACGACTAGTAGCACGTGTGCAGACTTGATCAATCTTCCTTCAACACCTCCCCTTGCTCCAAGTTTGCACATACCAATGTTCCTCATAAAATGCTCATGTTTAGCCTCGTTCAAGACCTTCGTGAAATGATCATCATTCTGAAAATCTGTAGCACAGAATTCCAAGGCAATATTCCCTTCAAATACCAGTTTTTTGATGTTTAGTTCTGGTATGGAAGGTTGGATTCTTGGTCATAACTATGGTTGATTTTTTATCACACCATATCTCCAAACCTTCTTGTTGTTCACAACAAAGATCTTTTAAAATCTTCTTTAACCAGATTGCTTGCTTAGCTGCAGCCACATATTCTACTTTTGATGAGGAGAGAGCAACTGTGTCTTGCTTCTTGGAACTCCACGTTATTGCTCCAGATCCTAAATCAAATACTGACATAGATGTACTCTTCCTATCATCAACACACCCTGCCCAATCACTGTCAGTGTAGCCCCTTAACTTGAAGTCTTTGACACTTTCATACCAAATTCCAAACTGAACAGAACTAGCAACATATCTTAAGATCCTTTTTGCTACACCAAGATGTTGCTTTGTGGGGCAATGCATATATCTTGACACCACACTAACATTGTATTGAATATCTTGCCTAGTGTGAGATAGATAATTCAGCCCTCCAACTAAGCTTTTGAATAGTTTCTCATCTGCCTTGCCAGTTCCATCTTCCATCTGCAATTTCTCATTTCCATTCATGGGCGTCTTAGCAACCTCACACTTCTCCATGTGAAATCTCTTAAATAGACCATGAGCATACTTCTTCTAGCAAACAAAAATTCTATCTTTTCCTTGCTTTACCTCCAATCCAAGGAAGCATTGCAATGCTCCAGGATCAGTCATCTCAAATTCATGCATCGTTGAATGTTTAAATTCATCTAGCAAGCTTTGTGATGAACTAACATAAATGGTATCATCAACATACAAGCATACAATGATGAATTCATGGATACCTCTTTTCTTCACATATAAAGTGGGCTTATTCTCACTTGTGTTGAAGCATGTGTTAGTGAAGAACCCATCAATCTTGTTGTACCACACCCTTGGAGCCCGTTTCCAGCCATACAAAGCCTTTCTTAGCTTGAATACTCTCTCTTCTTCACCCTTTTTGACAAATCCTTGAGGCTGCTCGACAAACACTTCCTCTTGAAGCTCACCATTCAGAAATGCATATTTGACATCAGATTGGAACACTTTTAGCTTTCATTGAGCAGCTAGAGCCAACACAATTCTCACAGTTTCAAACCTTGCAACTGGAGAAACGGTTTCTTCATAATCTAGACCTTCTTGCTGAGCATATCCCTTTTCCACCAGTCGAGCATTATGCTTGGATTTGCTTCCATCTGAACTGAATTTAGTTCTAAACACCCACTTAAGGCCAATGCCATTCTCATCTTGAGGCAAGCTCACCAACTCCCAAGTTTCATTCATCTAAATTGACTTGATCTCCTCTTTCATTGCTTCTTGCCACTCAGATTGACCCACAACTTCCTCAAATCTAGTGGGTTCTATAGCTACAAAACCAAAGTCATAACTCTCACAAATATCAACAAGTGATCTAACTCGAAGTGGATGAGTTTCATTTGATGATAGGGATTAAGATGATGGTGAACTTTGATTGCCTGAAGATGTTGATGACACATCAAGAGTTGTTAGGGGAGATCGTTGTGTTGGCGCCACAACAAGTTCTTCAAACTCTTCAAGTGTAACAGACCTCTTCACACCTGTATTCTTCTGAATTTGTTGACTCTAATTTCAGCTTGCATCCTCATCAAAAATCACATTCATGCTTATTATAATCTTGCCAAACAAGGATTATACAATCTATATGGCTTTGACTGAGTTGAATAGCCAACAAACACACATTTTTATGCCTTGTCATCTAGCTTTGCTCTCAAATTTATCATAGCATATGCAATGTATCCAAATACTCTTAAATGACTTACAAAGGGTTTCTTCATTCTCCAAGATTCAAATGGAGTTGAATTAAGAACAACCTTTGTTGGAGAGATGTTGAGAATGTAGACAACTGTAGCAACTGCCTCACTTCAAAACTCATTTGGAATCCCTTTCACCTTGAGCATGCATTTGGCCATTTCAACCACAATTGTATTTTATCTCTCTGCCACTTCGTTTTGCTCAGGTGTGCATGGTGTTGTAATCTCACGCCTTATGCTATGATCATCATAAAACCTTATGAATTTCTATGACATGAACTCACCTCCTCTGTTAGTCCTTAGAGCTTTAACCTGATTTCCACTTTGCTTTTCAACAAGTGCTTTGAACTTCTTGAAGTTCTCAAATGCTTAAAACTTGGCTTGTTGAAACAACACCCAACTCATACTGGTGTATTCATCCATGATGAGCAAGAAATATTTGCTTCCACCAAG
Organism: Fallopia convolvulus; assembly: GCA_964016875.1. NCBI lineage: Eukaryota > Viridiplantae > Streptophyta > Magnoliopsida > Caryophyllales > Polygonaceae > Fallopia > Fallopia convolvulus. Next base: position 11,079,845 of record OZ024723.1, on the reverse strand, counting down.
AGATGGTGTTTGTATAGGTCCACATAAGTCGGCATGGACCAGCTCCAAGCACACACTTGCTCTCCATGAATCTCCACTTGGAAAGGAACATTTGGCTTGTTTTCCATACACACAATCTTCACATAACTCTAGATCACCAATGTGTCGTAATCCATACACAAATTCCTTTGTAGACATGAGCTTCAATCCTTGAGAATTTAGATGACCATACTTGAGATGCCATAGTTTTGCAGTCTCATCTCCTTTGACTATAAGAGCATGAACTGTATTTCCAATTAAATCCAGTGGAAAAACTTTATTTTTTCCCGTGGCAATCTTCATCATAACATCATTGCTTTTCTTCTCTTTGATGATGCACATGTCATTCTCGAACATCACCGAGTAGCCTCCACACATAAGTTGCCCAACATTGAGCAAATTATGAGCTAGTTTGGGCACATACTGGACATTGTGTAGAAGCTTTGATTTTCCTTGATAACTTTTAAGAGCAATTATGCCTAGCCCTTCAACAATGAGTTGCTTGCTATCTCCCAATATGAGAATACTCTTCACTACTAGCAAACGCGCATATAGCCAGGAAATTCAAGTGTGGATAAGTTTGTGGGTAACTACCACAACATCCCCCACAAATCTCAAATTTTCTAGTTGTTTACCCATGAAATTCATGGTTAGGACTACATTTGGGGGAATATTGTCGCGAAATATACACACAGCTAAGTTCGATTCTAAGTTTGTAGTGATATAGCCATGAAAATACGGGTTGTGGCTATAGTTGCAGCCATATTGACGCGAATATATTATGAAGCTAAATTCGGTTCTAAATTTATAGGAAAATTGTCGCAAAATAATCATGCAACTAAATTCGATTCTACGTTTGGCCATATAGCCAGGAAAATATTCGGCTATAGGTGCGGCCATATTGACGCGAATATATTACGAAGCTAAATTCGATTCTACCTTTGTGGAAAAATTGTCGTGAAATAATCACGCATCTAAGTTCGATACTACGTTTGTGGTCATATAGTCATGAACATATGATTTCCAGCTGAAGTTGAGGCTATATTGACGCGAATGAATTACGAAGCTAAATTCGGTTCTACATTTGTGGTCAATTTGACGTGAATGAATCACGTAGCTATATTTGGTTCTAATGTTATGGCCATATTGTCATAAAAACATGGTTTCTGGGTATATTTATGGCCATATTGACACGATTGCCTTATGTAGCGAGTGTCAGTACTAAGTTTGTGGCCAATATGATGAATATGGATAATGAGGCTAGCTAAATTCGGTTCTGTGGGCGTAGTTGATTACCCATTATAGGTACCCAACTTGAAACATTGCACTTGTTAAGAATTGGGGCGCATATATATATATACAACTACAAGACCATGCTTTGAACAAATCCAGCACAAATTAACCAAGATAGAAGATTAGTCTTATAATCTATCAAACTATCCAACTCCATATCCTTTCAAAAACAATGCATCCATAGCTTGTCTAAACTAGCTAACTCCTCAAAAGATTGTCTCAAACTCAAACAATGCACATATAAAATTTGCCAAAATATAGCCTATAAATGCACAAAAATGCTCATACAAACCCGACCATAAAAATGCATAAAATGTCCAACACAATCTTAACAAGTGTAATCGCTTCAACACAATAAGATGTTCCAACACAATCTCAATGTCTTAAATGCAATCCTCTAATGTCACTAAAACCAACTAAAGGCATACAAAATACAAGTCTAAGATTACTTGAAACCTTAAATGTTTTCATCTTCCTCTTGCTCTTTTTTGCTACATCCCACTTCCTCATCATCGTCACTAGAAAATTAAAGCACCATTTCTTCATTGTTCATGGTTCGAGAGTCAAAGATATTGTCCAAAAGAGAACTCATATTGGGATCCATGCCATTTTTCCTAAAGTACTTGTAATCTTTGCACTCCTACCACACAAGAGATTTGCAAATTTAAAAAATGAAAACAAAACAACGCGATATTATTTCGGCCTAGATTTTCATAGGTAGGACACATAAAATCCACACATAAGTTAATGATATGTCAGATTAAAGATCAAAACGTTTTTAATGTACTATAATTTTTAGTGGTATTTGATAATGTCAACAAGCAATAGGAGATAAGTCAATCACCAAGTTATTGAGTATAATCCACGCCGATTGTGAAGGAAATGATGAGAATTAGTTCTACTCTTTTTTCCCCTCTCTCTCTTTTCTAGTGTCCAACATCAGCTTTCATTTGTTGTTTGTACTTGCCTACTTGGTGTGCAAAAAGCTTTAGAATATACAATTTAATTATTGCCTGGTTGCTCAAAGTTGACATTGACAATGGTTGATTACTATGAATCTATATATTATGTGACATACTTTACCATATAAGTCAAGAATCAAACAACCCACTTTCATACACAAGCAGAGTTGGAACACAAGGCAAAGTAAACCTACAAAACTTCAGTACATGGGAAGAATAGATAAGTCCTACAAGTAAATAAAAGTTCTTGACTTCTATCAACTATGTGTGCATAATCAAAATTGGATCTCAAGAGAAAGTGAAATTTCATTCAACCTTCTATCAATTAAATCCAAATCTAAAATCGAATCTCCAAGACTTTAACCCCCAATCAACATGGTATTATTTTTCTAAATATGACCTTGTATTACTTTTGCTAAATATGATGAAAGTTTGTACCAAAACGAGTCAAGTGTAAACTTGGTATTATTTTGGAGAGGGTAGACTACAAATTGGTATTATTTTCAGTAATTTTACCTAATATTCTCAAGTAAAAAGGAGAATTTGCACATACTTTGTATTTCACTACCCACCACTTGTCGTGATCAGTAATTTTCCAGGTACTTGAATCCCACATGATGCCCCATTCGTTTGTTGGAAACGGCTCCATATCTTCGAAAGCCTAAAAAAGTGAATATACCTTGATTCCACAGTTATTCTCATCGACAAACACCCAGTCTCAGCCTTGAAGCACTGGTGGATATCAACCTAGTTAGGGAAGTTGGGATCATCACGGGGAAGAATAAGCTCTAAAACAATGTTGAGGAAGATCATCTCTTGGTCATGTGTCCAATTCATTGACATTCCAACAATCTCTCAAGAAAAGAAATTGAAAAATGTCAATCAAGTCATTGAAAAAATAATGAGTGGAAAAATGGTGAAAGAAAAGTTTTCAAAATATGTATTACAATAGTTGTCCAAACCCAAATGAAAACAATTGAGACACAGATGGCATGAACAAAGAGAACTTCAACTCAACCAACATATTATAGCAAACAATAATGATGTTTTACTAAAAAGAAAAGGCAAGTAGTAGTGTCAATTGTTTTTGGTAGAAAGCAAACAACCAAACAATGAGTATTTGAGAGTAAAATTGAAGCATTAGTATAATAAAATAATCGATATCAAACTAATTTCATTTTACTTGTCATCAATTGAAAAAAAAAGTTTGAGATGCAAAAAAACAAAGAGGCCATTGACAATTTCCAGGGCATGGATAGATGAGAAGTAAGGTTCACTGGTATACTCATGACATCAACCAATATTAATCAAATTTCAAAAGCTTCTAGCAGAGCAATAGTAATCAAATTTGTGGAAAAAATACAATTAGTTGTAGAAGAAAGAAACAAGGAGGGAGAGCAACTGTTTTTTCTAGAAGATATCATTTCATTTGTAGATATAAGAAATCCAATTTCAAATAACACATAAAAGAACAATTTAAACCGAAAACATGAGAAAATGGAATCCAGATTCATATACATATCCCAAATCCTAACCAACAAAAATGGTGATCAAGAGAATTTTCAAGCATTTTCATTTACAGACAAAATTGCATTTTCAATCAAACAATCAAAATAAAAATCCAGATTTTTAATATTCTTTCATTTGCAATCAAAATCCATCAAATATCAACTCAACAAAGTAATACTATCACAATACTATCAAATTGCATTATCAAGTTACTTGTATGCAGAAAGTGGAGAAAAAGAAGGAGAGCGAGAGAGATGTGTCGTTGATCTGGTTGAAGGTATTGCCGCTGTGGTGGATGGTGTCCCCGATCCGGTGGATGGAGCCGGTGGAGTGGATGGATGTCGTTGCTGATTGATCGAGAGCGAGCGAGAGAGGCAAGAAGAAGAGGCAAAATCGAATGGACTGAGAGATGAAGAGGCGAACGAGAGGAGGGAAACGAGAGAGGTAGATTGAAAAATTGGATGAGAGGGGCAAGAATGAGGGGCGAGATCTCTGAAACCCTAGCATATGGGATCACTTTTTTTGTTGGGCCGGAAAAAGTGGATAGTCCAAGCGTATGGGCCGAAATGGATCTGGCCCTTTTAGTGAGCCTAAAATGTATTTGTGGCTATTTTTGTGGCTATTTTTCTGGGTAATTTAAACTTACACTCTCATTAAATGCTCCTCCTACCAACCTCATTCAATTCCCAACTACCATTGTAATTTGATACGTGAAATACCTCATTCTCATCACTTGTTTCCCAACCTTCTCTCACAACTTCTCTCACCAAAAAAAAAACCAACACCAAATCTTGGATCATCAATCTTAGTAGTTTGAAGATAATACTCTATACATTTTGAAGATAAGAATCTACTTCACTTTTTGGACTTGGAACATGGTGTGCATCTGATTTGGATAAGGTAAGTTAGTTGTAAAGAGGTTTTAGGGTTCCATAGTTTAGGTTTAGGTTGTTTAGAATATATTTATTAATTTAAGTTTGTTTGGACAAATTTGCAGGAATTATTGTTGGAGAATCGCGATTAGATGTATGATAGATGGCTTCCTGGTGGTGGTGGTTCAATAGTGAATTTATTGATGGCGTTGAGAGATTTGTTGAATTTGCAAAATCTCAAAAGCATTTTATGGATGGGGAGAAGATAAAATGTCGTTGTTTGAAATGTAGGAATGGGCGATTTAATGATGTAGATAGTGCCCGCGTTCATTTGTTCAGAAATGGCTTCGTTGATAGTTATTATTGGCTTCGTTGAGAGTCACCATTTTCCAATGCGCCCCCTTTGGAGGAGTTGTCTTCCACCTCAAATCCTAATGATATGAATATCTTTGGGATTGGGATGCATTTGTTTAATAATTCGAATCCCGCCCAAAAAATGGTGTTTGATGCAGCTGGTCCAAGTTTGGTTCCACCCCCATGGTTTGACACAAGCACTTTTTATAATGAGCCGAGTAGTAGTCGTTTAGAGGTGGGTGAAAACCATGACCTTGAAGAAAAAAGTTACTTAGAACAACCGACAATGATGTTTGGTCCTGGCAATGAGGACATGTCCTTCTTATCTGAGCGCTTTTCTGATGTATTAAGAGCAGCAGATCGGCCATTATATGATGGTTCTCACATGTCACAGTTAGTTGTTTTCGGATCTTTTATGGAGTTGAAGACCAAATACAACATGTCACATGCTCGATATGGTGCACTACATCAAAAAGTCAATGAGGTTTTGCCAAGGGACAACAACTTCCCAAAGCATTTCTATGAGAAGAAGATGACTAGAGAGTTAGGATTGCCCCAGCAAAAGATACACCTATGCCCCCAAGGTTGTATGTTGTTTTAGAAGGATGATGCTGATGCATTTGAATATAAATTTTGCCACAGTCCAAGATATCAATCTTGGTTGTCCCAAAAGGAAAGTTAATACCCAATAAAGTGTTACGATATTTTCCATTGATCCCACAGTTACAGCGATTGTACTTTATGGAGGAAACGACTTCAAAGATGCATTGTCATGCTGAGCACCAAGCAGATGGAGGATATATGAGTCACTTGTCTGATGTCGAGGCTTGGAAGCATTTTGATCGCACATATATGAATTTTGCATTGGAGATTTGTAATATGAGACTATGCTTGTGTTTAGATGGATTCTCCCCCTTTGGTAAGTTTAACAACACATACTCGACATGGCCGGTGATTATCGCTCCTTACAACATACCCCTAGATATGTGCATGAAGGCTCCTTATTTGTTATGAAGAACTATTGTTCCAGGTCCAAAAACCAGAAGAAGTTAATAGATATTTGTATGCAATTGTTGATTGATGAGTTGTTACTATTATGGAAAATGGGTTTGCCAACATTTAATGTCTCTACGGGGAAACACTTTAGGATGCGTTATGCACTTATGTGGACAGTGAATGACTTCCCAGCATATGGGATGTTATCTGGGTGGAGTACTGCTGGTATTTATTCTTGTTCTCATTGCATGAGAACACCAAAGCCTTTATATTACAACATGGACGAAAGGCTACATGGTTTGATTGTCATAGGTGCAGATTGGAACTAGATCACCCATTCAGGACCAACAGGAGGAACTTCTACAAAGGGCGAAAGGAGGACCAACCTCCTATTCCGTATTTGTCTAGTGAAGAGGTATGGGAACGTGTTCACGATTTGCCGACCGCCATGGAGTGTCCACGTCAATATCTTGATGGTTATGGCGAAACTCATAAGTTCACGAAGAAAAGTATTTTTTGGTTGCTTCCTTATTGGATGCATAATTTGTTGCGTCACAACCTTGATGTCATGCATATTGAGAAAAATGTGGTTGAGAATGTGATTAACACTGTATTGGATGTTAAGCGTAAGACATAGGACAACTTGAGCTCAAGGAAGGACCTATGCTTATATTGCCATCGCCCAAAGCTTCAAGTGGAGGATTACCACAAGGGCCCAAAACCGAAAGCAGTGTATGCATTAGATAGAGGAAAAAAAGACAACGTTGCTTACTTGGTTACAGAGCTTGAGATTTCCAGACGGTTATGCCTCTAATATTGGTTAATGTGTACAACTGGAAGAGGGTAGAATACAAGGAATGAAGTGTCATGATTGCGATGTTTTCATGCAAAGACTTCTACGAGATGCTTAAGAACTTCTTCCCGTGGGTGTGTGGGGGCCATTGACGGAGCTAAGCTTGTTTTTCCAATCATTATGCTCACCTACACTTGACAAACAAATGATTGAGGATCTAGAACGGGTTGTACCTCTTTAATTCTGCCAATTAGAAAGGATATTTACCATACGAGGTGAAGTTTGGGGGTCCAGTATTGAACAGATGGATGTATCCAGTTGAAAGATTATTATTCACGTTGAAAGGGAACATGATGAACCCGCAAAAGGTGGAGGCGTCCATATTGGAATCATATTTATTTGAGGAGATAACAAGTTTTTCTTAACATTATCCTCAACCTCAAGACTTCTATAAGAGAAAGCAAAACCACTGCGAAAGCAAAACCACGCTATTTGGATGTCCGATGAGTCAGACTTTCATGCAGCACATACATACATCCTACTTAATTATAGAGAGGTCGACTCTTACGTCAAGTTATTCAATTAAATTGATATATATATATATATATTATTTTAGACATGTATAAATAGTTGAGTGAAACTTTTAATTTACCACGCTTATGTTGTTCTTTCCATATGCAAGGAATTTCAACACACCATAGGACAAGGAGATCCACATGGTCTTGCCAACTATTTTTGTACATGGTCTCATGAAATTGTAAGTACTAGTGAAAATTATGTCAACAATACAAATTTCTAACATGACACATGTATAGGGTCAATATATATGTCTATGTTTTGTAGGTTTTGATTGTAAAAGCCCTACACCCCCCACTTGAGGATCATGATTTGATAAATAGTTTAGCTTGGGAGCCATCCCGAAAGGTGTTGTCATGGCAATCATATTGCATAAATGGATATAAATTTGAAATGTTGCAACGCGGAGAAGGAAAGTTAACCATGAATAATGGTGTGTGTGTGTGTGTGTGTGTGCGAGCTTCTAATGGTGATACATAATCAGATTTCTTTGGGTTGATAGAACATATTTTGGAGTTTGAGTTCACTGGGATGATGTGTAAGAAGATTGCCATGTTCTAGTGTTTGTGGTTTGACCCTAGCCCTAATGGGACAAAAGTCCATCCAAATTACCATTTCCAAGAGGTTAATGTGAAGAGACGTTACAACAACCATGATCCTTTTGTCTTTGCTGAACAATGCATCCAAGTTTCTTATCTTAACTACCTCGGTGCACCCATTAGTCGTGCCGATTGGAGATATGTGTGTAAGACAAAGCCAAGATCCAATGTTGGGCAATGATGGATAAAGAGCAATGTTGAACAATCAATCATTTATGAAACATTACAACTGAATGACTTTGAAATTGATGGCTTCATAGGGTCGACAATTCAATCTTTACCTACAAATCATAATGATCCAGTTTCTTTGAATGAGGAAGCATACGATGTCGAAAGTGGCGAGGATAGCTTCGATATTGAAAACGACAACGAAGAAGATGATTTTCCATCAGATTCAAGTTCCGAAAAATATGATTGGTAAATCCTTTTTTCCTAATTCTTTCATCTATGTAATTATTTGCTAATTTTACCATTTAGAGTTTTGGTTTAGGAGGGGAATATTGATTTAGAAGGGACAATTGATTTAGGATGGAATTATTCATTTAGGAGGGAATTTTAGGAGGGAAATTTTGGTTTGCGAGTGAAGTATAATTTTGGGTTAAGAGATTGATTTTTGGGCTCAATCTATTCTTGGCCAGTTAGTCGAATTCCTTCTCAAACCCTAGGACACGCGTATTACTCATTCACTCATTCCCACACTTGTGCTTTCAGAGAAGTGAGTTTACGGTTTCGTTCTCACTTGTGGCTCCCTCTCTCTGGTGATTCTGTTCAAGCTCTCGATCTGGTATGTCTCTCTCCCTCTCTGCCTTTCTCTCGCTCAATTCCTTTGAGGTGGATACAATCTAGATTTTGGGCTCTCACTAACTTCTTTGTTGTTCTTTCAGAGAAAGCTCGTTGCAAGTATTTTGATCTCATTGTCGGTGATTGGTAACTCTTTCTCCCTCTCTCCCTTGCTCTAGCTCCTTTCCTTTAAGGTGGATACAATCTAGATTTTGGGCTCTCACTAACCTCTTTTTTGTTCTTTTAGATAACGCTTGTTTTCAGGCGTTTGGATCTCATTGCCGGCATTTGGTAAGTCTCTCTCCCTCTCTCCCTTGCTCTCGCTCAATCCTCTCTCTTTATGGGTCCATACTTCTTTCTTTGTTGGTTAATTTATCTCTCTTTTATCTCTTTATGGGTCCTAATGTGAAGAGACGCTGGCAGTTTCTTCCTGGACAACCCACACTATCTCCTTCTATTCATTCAGTAAAAGGTGCAAATCCCTAATCTCTCCCTCTTTATTCTATTGTTTTCAAGGCTTGGATGAATTGCATGCTCATTTTCCCCAAATCTTGTTCTAGACTCACTTTATCTTTGTATGTGCACTTATTTTTACATGAATTGCATGCTCATTTTTTTCTTGGACCAACATGCATTCATGATTCATTTGTGTGTGCACTTATCTCTGTATGAAGTGCATGCTCATTTCTTCCTAGACAAACATGCATTCAATTGCATGATCAATTTCTTTTAAAAGGACATTAATTTGTGATACTTTAATTCTATCAATCTTGAGAGCATTAATTTGTGATGCCCTAAGTATACTTGAGTTCTATTAATCTTGATTGCATTAATATGTGATACGTACCTTAGCTTTAGGTATTCATCTTTTTGGGTTCATTTTTATGTTTCTTTTTTTTCTTTCTCTTGAGTTCTTTTACATGCTTCTTGTGATGCCCTAAATATTGTTGAGTTCTATTTATGTTTCCTTCTATTTCTCTAATTCAGGTCATCATGCGTCACCTTCGAAGCACAACTCAAGGACGTGCTGGGGTTACTAGCTGAAACCTTGCGCATGGTCCACCTCTTTCTTCTCCAGCTCAGGGTGCTTTAAGCCCTAGAAGACCTCCTATGAAATGAGCCCTCCAGCTCCCTACTCGTTAGCCCAAGGTTTAATAAATCAACACCACCTGGAACTCCTCCACAAAGAGCTGTTGCACATTCAAAGGCTCCTTCAAAAATATCCCCACCAACTCCTCCACAAAGAGTTCTCCCTACTTCAAGAGCATGTAGCCCTAATCTTACTCCTGCCCCTCCTGTCCGACGAGCACTCAACCCTTCAAGGGCTCCTTTAAATGCTCGTTCAAGAACTCCTTGCCCGGTTCCAAGACCTCGTACAAAGCAAATTGTTCCACCAGCCCTACTACCAGCTTAGGACGAAAGTTATGACCAACATATTGAGAATGATTTCAATGTGGATAATGAGCATGGGCTTCGTATGGAAGGAGATGCGGAAGTTGAGGAGGTAAGTGAAGGAGAACAAGACGCAGGAGAGAAAGAACAAGGAGAGCAAGAAGAAGTAGATACAGAACAAGGAGATGAAGATACGGAAAAGGAAGAAGGTACACAAAGAAAGCTTATATGGATTACTAGGGAAGGCAGCCGGTCAGTGCTAAAACTCTTCTCTATTAATCCAAAGTTTCATTTTATAGATTACTAATAATTATATCCAATTCGTTGTAGTGACTATGAACCAAAAAAGTTAGCGTTTGCAAAGGCTAAGGAAATCATCCATGGACATTATGGAGGTTGTTGGACCAGTATATCTAGAGTGCCAAAACATGTGCAGACCATGTGGTTTCAAGAGTTTCAGGTTACTTTCTACTTCTTAAAATGCAAAATTGTTTATCTGTCGCTATCTTAGTTGAGTTGTTGGCTTGTTGGCTTCATAATGCGTTCTATACAAAAGCGAAAAAAACTAGTTACTTTGACCATCAATGCTTATATTATTATTTAATTTTGAGTTGGCGCTTGTCCATTTGCATAAAGTGTTGCATATTTATGCATTGCTCATATAATATTATTTGGCCTTGTAAATGATTTGAATGCATTTTATGACTTGGTTTTTGCAAAGTAATAATGTGTGCATATGCAAACTAATTATTCTATTGTTGAAATTCTGACTTGACATGTGCAAACTAATATTAATTGTTGAAATTCCGCCTTGGTTTAAATGATTTGGTTTGTGCAAAGTAATAATGTGTGGCATGCGCAAACTAATATTATTTGTCATGTGTAAATCATTTGGTTTAAATGATTTAACATGTGCAAACTAGTCAGTCTATGTGCAAACTAATAATTTGCAAGCTAATCATTCTATTGCTGAAATTCTGCCTTTCTTTCTCTTTAAAAAAGAAAGAACAATAAGTTTTAGTTTAAATCGGCCTATTGATGTAACATGCCTTCTATTTCTTTAAATTAATGAAACAAAGGTTGTGTTATTTCTTGTTTCTTAATGTAGAGGTATTTCTGTTGGAGGGAGACAAATGAGCTGATAAAGGATGCCTTTCTACACCAAATTGGAAGGCACCTTAGCAATGTCTTCAAGAATGCGCGTGCCAAAAATGTAAAACCAAGCTGTTAACGAGCAAGCACTGGAAAAGGATGAAGACTTTGTGGAGAACTGATCCCAAATTGGTGCGCCAAGCTAAGGTGAATAAGGAGAACATGAGTTCAAAGAAATCACTCGAGTTTGGACCATACCGAGGGGGTTCTCGGAAGTTCACAAAGTGGATGGAAACAATGGTAATTGCAACTAGTTTTCACATATTACTTCTCTTTTGTTTTGATGTTAAACTCAATTTTACTCTCTATTTTTCAAGGGTGGTGAGTTTGGTACCATGCCTATGATTTATGAGGTTGTAAGGAAGTTGTGGTCAACCAAGGATGGAACCGACCTTGGTGAACGACCAGATGCTATCATTGTAAGTATTAGGTTGAATATTACTTCTCATTTATAAATCTGATTGGGTTGAAATCTATTGTCAAACTATGGCTTTTATGGTTGCCTTTTATGATGACTCATTTAAACATCTGATTGGGTTCAAATCTATTGCCAAAATATGGCTTTTATGGTTGCCTTTTATGATGGGATATATTGTTGACTTACTTTTATAGTCCTCTATTATTCAGCCTTTGATTGAGATTTTGATACTATTTTGAAATTGTTGGGTTGTTTGGATTATGGAAGAAGTCATCTTCATTATATTTTGAAGCTAATGCTCCTTTAGTTAGCAAGTAATGATTGAATCAAGCTCAAAAGATGTGTAAATGAGAAGCAAGTCATGTTTAGTATTATTTGGCATGTGTAATGCTCCTTTAGTTAGAAAGGTATGTTTAATATATTATGAAGATGGAAATACTACAAGAATGATGGAACATATTTTTTAGAGATGTTTTGGGCAGGATAATCACACAAACGTAACCCAAGAGAGATCACAACGCGTTACAAACTACATGTTGGAAATAAAGTAAAATAGAAGATAAAGAATAAGATCAAAGAAATTGTAATATTTGTATTATAATCGTGATCACAAATGAATTTCTTGTTAACACAAATGAACACTTGAATGAAATTGAATGACTAGGCAAGAATGAATTGAGTTTTAGCGATTGATTTTGAGTACGAGTGTCGATGATCCCTCTACCCCTGCCTCGTTTTTGTTTTCTAATTTTCTCCATTTGGACCGTTGGTGAAACGCCTGGCGTATCCTGGAAATCTCGCTACTGGCGTGAATGAGGTAGCCGTTGAGGTGGTTGATCGTGGAACCCGAGATTTCCGCCATGCCTTGATTGCTTCTTTGACTCTCCTTCCCTAACTATCAGCTTGGGCTATTCATCTCAGGCTGGCGGCATCCTCTTGGGCCAGATTTCGATGAGGCCCAACAATACCCCCTCAAAAAACCGGGAAAGTTCCCTCCATCCGATTTTCCAGGGTTTTTGATTTTTCACCTTAGAAGTTGTAGCGAGTAAACACGTGTCCCATCAATCCCTATTTATAGCGGTCATGACGATCTCTTGAGACTTTAACTGCGCTTACCGGTGTCTAGGTACGTCTCCCTTCTCTTCATTTTACATCTTCTCCCTTTTCTCGGTTATGGCGACTTCTAATTCTTCCCCGAAGCCTTCTCTTTACTGTCTTGAACCCACCATTCCTCCTTCTCTAACTTCTTCCAAAATCCTCACCCCTTACCATCAGAAAAATAGTACCTCGGAAGATCCTCATATCTTTGCTTTCTCCGCTGGCTTTCCTTCGTCCGCAGAGATATTCTCTCCTCCTCCTGGGATCTGGGCTAATTTTTATGCTGACGACTGGGTATGCTTGTACGAGTACCCCTTTCGTATCGGCCATCGCTTCCCTTTCTCCCCACTGGTTATCGATTTCCTTACCACACTCAACGTGTCTCCGGGGCAAATATTACCCCAAGTTTGGAGGCTTCTATTGTCTATTGACCTCTTTTGTTCATCTCATGGCCTTCCTTTCAAAGTCGTCGACTTTTGTCTCAACTATCGCCTTTCCAAAGGTGGCCCTGGCCGTTTGACCTTGAAGACCACCACAAACAAGTCTGATCTGATTTTTAACATATCAAAGTCTGACCGGGGTTGGGCTGATAAATTCTTCTTCGCAAAGCTGTCTTCTTTGGAAGTTGATACGTCTTTTTTGAAAAATCGATGGCGTCCAACATGTAGTGTTTCTCTTTTTACTCGTTACGTTTTGTTCAATTTTAACCGCCGACTGTCTTTTGCACAGAGAATCTTGCCACCCCCCAACCTCGCAAGGTGTCGTCCCAAGTCATCTCTCACATAGAGGCTCTCCCGCTGGAAGAAAGATCCTACTCCAAACTGGTGAAAGCGTGCTTCATAGACCCCAAAGATACCGAGATGTCGAGTAAATTTTCTTCTTACTTTACTCCCTGTTTTGACGTCTTTGCTCTCTGTTACCCACGTTACTTGCATGTTGCCAGGTTCGAGAATTACCAGATCCACTGTTGCTTTATCTACCTTGGAAAGAGTCGAGGCCAGGAAGAAAAGGAAAGCGGAGACAACTTCTACTGCAGATACTTCTTTGGTGGTGGCCCTTCCTCCGAAAACTGCAAGCGACGCTTCCAAAGTTTCTTCATCGAAGAAAAGCGCATCCTCTCTCATGAACGACCTCCCTAGCACCATGATGTGTCTGGACATGGATGCAGAGAAATGCCTGAAGTCTCTGATTCCTCTTCACGTGGATTGTCTCCGTGATTCAGGACACCGCTCCACCTTTCAAGAATTCTTTTGCAAGATGCTAGCAACTCAATGGCAGGTACTTTGGTTAACAACTTGCCTTTCAGATCTATATTACTTCAATGCATCTTGATTCGTAACAGCTTGCTATTTGTTTTTTAGGGTCTTCAACTTGCTCTATCTGCTTTTGACGCCTTCAAGGATTACCCCGACCAGTTAGCTCAAAGCAAGATCGGCATGCAACTTGAGAAAGACAGAGTCGTCATCCTGGGGTAGGAGAAGAAGATTCTAGAGAAGAAGGTCACTGATCTGCAAGATGCTCTCAAGAAGGTTTCTGGAGAGTTCAAAGAGTGGGAGAACAAGTTCAACGCTGTATCAAAGAAAAGCGCCGCTCTTGCTCAAGAGATCGAGGATACGGCTGATTACTGGTCGCTTAGAGCTCGCGTCAAGACAATAGAGGAATTTGTTGCAAGGAAACACTCTTCCTGGGACGCCGTGAAGGAGAGGGAGCAATTTGAAAACCTGTTCCCTGATGAAGTAAACGCGTCTAAGAAATCCTCTCTTGTTGATGATATCTCTGAAGTTGCCAAGGAAGTAGCTCAAGTGGAGATGGAGAACCAAAAGTCTGTCGAAGGTGTTTCTAAGAAATGATTTTTCTTGTATCTTTCACTATCTAAAATTTGAACGTTTCACTACCCCCGGTGTGTCGGGGTTTAACACTTTTATTTTGTATGGCCGCTTGTTTTTAGGGCCTTGGTGTGGACAAATTTTACCCCCTGTTTTTGTTGATTTAGGGGTCTTATTATGAATATTAGTCTAGTACTTGTATGGTTTTGGATATGCTTTTGTCTTTTTTGCAGGTGATACAGGTCTGTTTTTGCGGAATGAAGATCAACACGTTCTAAGAGGATTGTTAATAGTTTTGATAGAATCTTGTAGTAATAGCGCTTTTGTGTAGGATGCTGAGAGAGAGAGGATAATGTATTAACAGAATGTAAATACTTATGTTTTATAAAATTGTGAATTGATTACAAGCATCTTGTGAAACTCTTCGTGCTTTAGAGTTTGCACAGCGTTTCCTGATTATAAGGCGAGGGCCTATGTTTTGGCCTGTAACGTCACAAGGCGTCCCTTGTTAGTTTTTGTAAGACCATCGTTGTGTGTAAAATGATGTAAAGATAGAATTTAAAAAGAATGGAGTATATAGTACATACCTTGTTGCAAGTTGTTTGTTTAAAAGTGATACAACTTCAGATTCATCGCGTTCCAGCTTCTCGGGACTGTCTTCCCATCGTGTGATACCAACTCGTAGGCTCCTTGTCCTATGATCTTTGTGATCTGGTATGGTCCTTCCCAATTGGCTCCTAGTTTGCCAACATTCAATTCTTGCGTGTTTTGAAAGACTTTCCTCAATACCCAATCTCCTACTTGGAATGCCTTTGCGTTAACACGTTTGTTGTAACTCCGAGCCACCCCCTGTCTATATGCCGCCATACGAACTGATGCTTCATCTCGTAACTCGTCAACCGTGTCCAGATGATCTAACAAGTTAGTTAGATTCGACTCCTTGGTAGTAAGTTCGTATCGAATTGTGGGCAAAGTTACTTCCACTGGTAACACGGCTTCGCACCCATAGACTAAGGAGAAAGGTGTATGCCCTATAGCAGTCTTGGGAGTTGTTTGATCTGACCATAGGATAAGGGGTAACTCATCCGCCCATCTTCCCTTAGCCTCCTTGAGACGTTTCTTCAAGTTATTGATGATTACCTTGTTGCTTGCCTCTGCCTGACCATTGGCTTGAGAATAACGTGGTGTCGACATCACCAATTGAATGTTATACTGTTGGCAAAATGATCTTGTTTTGTCACTGATTAATTGAGATCCATTGTCGCACACTATGGTAGATGGTATTCCAAATCTACTCATGATATTCCTTTTAATGAAGGAAATGACCTGGGTGTCTTTGACTTCTTTGAAAGCTGCGACTTCAATCCATTTAGAGAAGTAGTCGGTCATTGCTAAGATGTAGACACGTTGTCCTGAAGCTGGAGGAAGTTTCCCTACAATATCCATTCCCCATTTCATGACTGGCCAAGGGGAAGTTATGGGATGTAGTAGCTCTGATGGTTGATGTGGTATAGGTCCATGACGCTGGCACGCGTCACACTTACGGGCAAACTCCACTACGCCTCTGTTCATGGTAGGCCAATAATAACTCATCCTGCTTGCCTTCCTCGCCAAGTTGCGACCCCTTGTATGGTTTCCGCGTTCTCCATCGTGTATGTGTTGCAATACTTTCTGCACTTCTTCCTCCCTTACGCATCGCGCATATATCGCTGATGACATCCACTTGAATAGAATGTTATTCTTAATATCGAAAGTGGAAGCTTTTACCTTAAGTCGTCGGGCTTCTTCCTTGTCATCTGGTAGGATTCCATCTCGTAACCATCTTAAGAAAGGAGTTACCCATGAAGCGTTTTCATCAAGATCTCGGATCTCGAACATATCTACTTCTTTGATTATGGAAGGCGCATCAAGGTATACAAAAGGTATCTTGTCATACTCTCTTGGGTCGATTGCGGATCCGAGGTTGGCTAAGGCGTTTGCTTGCGTGTTAGCATCCCGAGGTACTTGCTTTATGTCGAAATGCTTGAAGTATTTAATAATTTCTTGGACTTTTTCTAAGTACGCCTTCATCTTTGAATCCCTGGCAACATATGTGTTCGTAACTTGATTTACAATAAGTAATGAATCACAAATTACCTCAATTTCTTGCACATTCAAGTCTTTAGCAATAAGTAACCCTGCTATAAGCGCCTCATACTCTGCTTCATTGTTGGTAGCTTTGAATGTACATCGAACAGCATGGGCTATCCTATCCCCCTGTGGTGACTTCAGGACTACCCCCTGTCCTACGCCTATCTGATTTGATGCTCCATCCGTATCATTAACCACTTGCCGCCACCAAATGAACCTGTTATATGTAACACGTCTTGACTATCTACCTCCAAAGTGGTAGGAGTGAAGTCAACCACAAAATCCGCCAAGGCTTGAGATTTCATTGATGTTCGTGGTTCGTAAGCAATATCGTAACCATTAAGGTGTATCAGCCACCTCATTAACTGACTTGACAATTCTGGTTTTGACATGATACTCTTCATTGGATAGTTAGTCCTTACGATAATAGAATGACTTTCAAAATAAGGAGGTAACTTTGTTGAAGCCATTACCAAGGATAGTACAAGTTTCTCCACGGGTGAATACCTGGTTTCCGCATCAAGCAAGGTTTTACTTACGTAGTAGATGGGCAACTGGTCTCCATTCTCTTCTTGAATCAAGACGGCACTTATAGCTACCTCGGTTACGACCAAGTACACATACAACTTCTCATCTGGCTTGGTTTTGGAAAGCACCTGCGGGTTAGACAAATAGTCTTTTAATTCTTTGAAAGCTTCTTCATGTGCTTCCGTCCACTCAAATGACTTGTTCTTCTTCAAGATATCATAGAACAACTTGTTTCTGTCCAAGGATCGAGATATGAATCGGTTCAATGCTGCTACTCGCCCTATCAGCTTCTGGACGCATTTTGGCGACTGTAACTCCATTATGGCCTTGATCTGGTCTGGACTCGCCTCGATTCCTCTTTGCGTCACTATGTATCCGAGGAACTTCCCTGATGTAACTCCGAAAGAGCATTTGGTCGGATTCAGCTTCATTTTGTAGCTTCATAGGATTTGGAACGCTTCCTCCAAGTGGGTAATGTGGTCTTCCACCTTCAATGACTTAACTAACATGTCGTCAATGTACACCTCCATTGTATCCCCCAGTTTTTCCTGAAACATCTTATTAACCAATCTCTGGTAAGTAGCACCTGCGTTTTTTAACCCGAAAGGCATAACTTTGTAACAATAAGTTCCTTGATTGGTTACGAGTGCAGTTTTTTCTTGGTCGTCGAGATGCATTATTATCTGATGATATCCACTAAACGCATCCATGAAAGTTAAAAGCTCATGCCCTACCGTCGCATCCACCATCGTGTTGTTATGAGGCAATGGGAATGAGTCTTTAGGACATGCTTTATTTAAATCGGTAAAGTCCACGCAAACACGCCATTTACCGTTTTTCTTCTTTACCACAACTACATTTGCAAGCCAATCAGTGTATTTTACTTCTCTAATTTTTCCGGACTCAAGCACAGATTTTACCTCGTCATTGATTACCTGATTCCGTTCGGGTGCAAACTTACGCCTTTTCTGCTTTACCGTTGGCATCTTCTCGTTAACATTAAGGGAGTGTGTGATCACGTTAGGATCGATGCCTACCATAACTTCATTTGACCAAGCGAAACAATCACTGTAGGACCGTAAGAACTCCACCAATTGTCTACGTAAAGTGGGCTCCAAATCCGCTCCTATTCTGATTTTTCCTTATGGGTCAAATGGTTCAAGGGCTACCTCTTCGAGTTGCGGCGTTTCCGGCTTTACGTAATAAGTGGTTGTTCTACAGTCCTTTAATTGCTAATCTGACGACTTCCTCCCTGCTTTGATTTGTAGATTTTTTGAAGTCGTCGCTTTCATCGTCACAGAATAGCATTCTCTTGCTAATTTTTGTTCTCCCTTGATATCTTGAATTCCCCATGGCGTTGGGAACTTTACACATTGATGGTAAGTGGAAGGAATAGCCTTCATCCCGTGGATCCATGTCCTGCCCAAGATGACATTAAAAGGTGACGGGCAATCAAGTATTTGAAATTTTACCTGGTAGTTTATTCCTCCCGCGATGGTTGGTAAAGATATTTCTCCCAGCGTGTTACGAGACTCGCCACTGAAACCGACTAAAGTCATAGACTTTTTGAAGACGTCATCCATCCCAAGGCCTAAGCGTCCAACATGAGCAAGTTAGTGGAACTTCCGTTATCAACTAATATTCTTTTAACAAGGAAATTTTCTATTGTTAAAGAAATTATTAAGCAATCATGGTGAACTTCCTCTTCTTCGATATCATCGAAGGTAATTGGCATCACGTCGTGACCCGTTCGTGGAGGAACTCTAGGACATTCTCTCCTGGTATCCCTTGCGATTCTCTTTGCTGCGGAGTACATTATGCCGCAAATTTCGGATCCCCCAGTGATAACGTTTATTACTCCAGTATGCTTCGGAGGTGGAGGGGGGCTAGCTTTCCCTTTGTTGTGCTCTAATTGCTCCTTTGCTTTTTTCTGATATTAAGTCCTTGAGATACCCCCTGCGTAATAGTTCGCTTACCTCTTTTCGCAACGCGATACATTTATCCGTTCGATGGCCATGATCGAAGTGAAAATCACACCATCTGGATTTGTCTTTCTGATGCGAAGGTGCATTACTCTTTCGGGGCCACTTGACAGTATCCCCCATGCTGTTACGAGTTTGGACTACTACCATTGCATCTACACAAAAATTATAATGGGAAAGTCTAGGAGGCAACCTGGGATTTTCATACCTTTCGCCTTGCCTAGCAAACGTCTTATTAACAGGTTGTTTTGGCAGGGGATGAAGTGGGGTATGGAGTATATCTAGGTTCTCGCCTTCCTTGTCTTCGTTCTGGCCGGTGAGGGCTAATTGCTTTTTCAGCGAAGAAATCATCTTCCTCCAATCGCACATGCGCTAACGACTTCACCTGTACCTCATCGAAATTTGAGCAGGGATACTTAGTTAATTCACGATATAATTCAGGATTACAAACCGAGATGCCCCTTCGGAATGCTTCCACGGCTGTAGCGGCATCCCAACCTTCTATAGTGACTAGCTCCTCGTTGTAACGGTTAAGGAAGGCTTTCAAGGATTCACCGATTTTCTGAACCATGCGGTACAAGTCGCTTGACCATTTTTTAGCGTGTCGACTGCTTGCAAATCTTACACTTAACTTATCAATCAACTCAGCATAGGATGAAATACTTCCAAGAGGTAAATGAGAGTGCCAATTAAGTGTGGGTCCGGATAACGTGTTTCCGAACCAACGACACATCACGATTTCCTTCATTTCAAAAGGGACCGTGCTAATGTTCATAGCCTGCTAGAATGCAGCTATGTGATGATCAGGATTTGTAATTCCCTCGTACTTAGGTACATCGGGGACATGATACTTTTGAGAGATATCAACCCTCGCGATAGCGGGTACGAAGGGAGAATCTGTGTAACCATCCCTCCTTTCCATCGCTATCGGATGGGGTGCTCCTGGGAGTTGGGTGATTCGGTCCTCTAGAGCTTTGAGGCATTCCCGTAATTAGGAAACCTCAACATCTTCTCGGACAGCCCTTAGGGAATTACCATTTACCTGATACCCAGATATTGGTCTAACGACATCGGGCGTTACGAGACTTGGGTCATCCATATCTAATCGTCTGACGACACCTTCAACTACGTCCGTTCCGCGTGGACGGCTGGATGCTGATTGTACCTGAGATAGGACCAAGTTTTGTTCATTAGTTAAAGTTTCGATTTGCTTTTCATATACCTCGTTGAATTTAGTATGAGCCTCCTTTTGATTTTCCAAGTCTTTTTGGAGGTCGGTCATTGTTGCGCGGAGCTCCATAATGACATCAGAATCACCCCCTCCTCCTCGTTCTGCGGAGGTTGCTGGGTTTCCATTTGCATCCCCGGAGTCCTGATCAACTCCTTCTACGTTCCCAACTCCATCAGCATTTGATCTCATGGTTATCGGGATCTCCTACGTGACTGTAAGTAGTCTGAATTCCATCCATCTTATCAATAGAACCTGTAGCTCTTTTTAGCATGACTACTTTTTGGCTAGGGCCCCACAGTGGGCGCCAATTGTTTTGGGCAGGATATCACACAAATGCGTTACCTGCTAAGATGTGGGAATCCTAACCAAAGAGAGATCACAATGCGTTACAAACTACAAGTTGGAAATAAAGTAAAATAGAAGATAAGAGAATAAGAGCAAAGAAATTGTAATCTTTGTATTATGATCGTGATCGCAAATGAATTTCTTGTTAACACAAACGAACCCTTGAATGAAATTGAATGACTAGGCAAGAATGAATTGAGTTTAAGCGATTGATTTCGAGTACGATTGTCGATAATCCCTCTACCCCTGCCTCGTCTTTGTTTTATAATCTTCTCCATTTGGACTGTTGGTGAAACGCCTGGCCTATCCCGGAAATCTCGCCACCGGCGTGAATGAGGTAGTCGTTGAGGTGGTTGATCGTGGAACCCGAGATTTCTGCCATGCCTTGATTGCTTCTTTGACTCTCCTTCCTTAACAATCAACTTGGGCTATTCGTCTCGGACTAGCGGCATCCTCTTGGGCCAGATTTCGAAGAGGCCCAACAAGAGATAACTGAAATTTATAAAT
Source organism: Fallopia convolvulus (assembly GCA_964016875.1). Taxonomy (NCBI): domain Eukaryota; kingdom Viridiplantae; phylum Streptophyta; class Magnoliopsida; order Caryophyllales; family Polygonaceae; genus Fallopia; species Fallopia convolvulus. The sequence goes on along the minus strand of OZ024723.1, from coordinate 11,058,484 downwards.
CTTTCATTATGAATCTGTTTATGAATTCAATTTTCTATAAGTTATGTGCTCTGTGTTCATGCTATATGTGATCTATCTTGTGCCAAAGAGATGTTTGTGAATCTGTTTGTGAATAAAATCTGCTGTTATCTTGTGTCAAAGATAGATGTTTGTGAATCTATGAATGCAATCTTTTTGTGAATGAAATTGTTGAAAGAGTTTCTTGACCAACATATGAATTTATAAGATCAAGACCCCGTTGTATATAGCGAAGTCAGGTTTGTCCACGGAAGAGGAAATTTATGTCTAATTACTATGCTAAAACAAAGAAAACAAACAAACAGAAGCAAGAACGAAGCAAGAAAAAACAACCGGTAACACACTACAAGGCTTGGTATCGAGGGTAGTGACTCGGTAACGAGGCAAACTGGGTTCGAAGGTTTTAAACCAAGTGAGAAAAGATCTAGGATTTAGGGTTTACCACAACATATCCATGCATATCAAGTCATATGAATAATAAAGATCATGCCTTTTAACACAAGAAATCAACTTTTGTTGAAAAGATAAGCAAACTAACAAACTTTCATAAATCAATTCACTTAAAATCTACTTATCACCATCTAAAGTTTTCAACTTTCGTTTCAAACTTTATCTCTATTCAAATTCACAATCTTTTCTTTCGATAAGATCATGAACATGAAATTAGTTCAACTTTCATCAAAATTTAAGCACAAACATGTAGAAACAAGATCAAAGGCAATCAATTCAAACATTCATATTATCATTATGAATGTTTGAATTGATTGGCTGAAGTAATTTCAGGCAATCAATTCAACTTTCGTAAATCAATTCACTTAAATCTACTTATCACGATCTAAAGTTTTCAACTTACATTTCAAACTTTATCTCTATCCAAATTCACAATCTTTTCTTTTGATAAGATCATGAACATGAAATTACTTCAACTTTCATCAAAGTTTAAGCACAAACATGTAGAAACAAGATCAAAGACAATCAATTCAAACATTCATATTATTGTTACGCACAACTATGTTGGGTTTTTACCTCAACCCTAGAATAAGAAAACTACTCACTCATGATTGAAGAACAAGAAATAAGATTGAAAGAAGAACTTCAAGCTTCCTCGTTTCTTCCTCAAATCTTCCACCACCACCACTTCAATCTTCTTTTAAGAACTTCAAGCTTCTTTCCTAGCCTAGCTCCACTCCATGTGACGCTCTTGATTGCTCGAAATATGCTCCAAAAACTACAAGAAACATACAAACTTGCGTAGCTTCCATACTTTTCACAAAATATGAAAATTAAAGAAAAACACACACGAGACCTAACTAAAACATGAGATATAAAGATGAAGGTTGAGAAATCATACCACAAATTTGAGATATAGAAAGAAAGCAATGGATTTTTTTGGAACGGTAACTGTTTTGGGCAGGATAATCGCACTAACGCGTTACCTGCTAAAATAGGGGAAATCCTAACCAAAAAACAGTCGTAACACGTTATGAACTAAAGACAAGACATAGAATCGAATAAAGAACAGAGAACAATTATCAAGCAAGTAGTAATGTGTATATTGCAATCGTAATTGTAGATAAATCCCTTCAAAGTATATGAGAACACTCGAATGTGAATGGAATGATAAAGCATGAATGATTTTAGCTTCTGGTTTGTGTTCAGAGTGCTTGTGTCTATCCCCCCTCTATTTTCGCCTCCGCTCTGTTTTATAGTCTTTTCCTCCGTTTTGGACCGTTGGTGGAGTGCTCACCCTATCCCGGAGATCTCGCCACCGGAATCCATGAACTAGCCATTTCTGTGCATTAACTACGGGATCCGAGATTTCTGCCATATCTTCTTCCCCTTCATTACTCGTCCATTCCCATGGTTCTAGCTAATGGCCCGCATCAACTTCTTTGGGCTTACCGTGCTTCTTTGGGCCAAGTTTTAGAGGGCCCAACAATACCCCCTCAAAAACCCGGGAAAAGTTCCCTCCACCGCTTTTCTAGGGTTTTTGATTTTTTCTTTTCTTGGAAGTTGTAGTGCGTAAAGGCGTGTCCCATCAACCTGTATTTATAGTAGTTATGATGGCCTCCTAGAATCCAATCGTGGTTCTTGGTATTCAGGTACGCTTCCTTCTACTCTGCTTCTTCATCTTCAACCTCCGTCCTTTCCTTCATTATGGCTACTTCTAGTTCTTCTTCCCTTTACTGTCTTGAAACCACCATTCCCCCTTCTCTGACCTCTTCTAGTTTCCTCACCCCTTATCATCGAAGGAATAGTACCTCAGAAGACCCTCACATTCTTGCTTTTCTCTGCGAGTTTCCCCCCGCATGCAAAGGTGTTCCTTCCTCCTCCGGGTATTCATGCGGATTTCTGTGCCGACGATTGGGTATGCCTGTACGAGTACCCTTTCCGTATTGGCCACCGTTTTCCATTTTCCCCTCTAGTTGTCGATTTCTTATCCACCCTCAATGTTTCTCCGGGGCAATTACTCCCCCAAGTTTGGAGACTTCTGCTTTCCGTTGACCGATTATGTTCTTCTCAAGGCCTTCCCTTCAAAGCTGCCGACTTTTTCTTGAATTATCGCCTGTCTAAGGGTGGTCCTGGCCGCTTAACTTTGAAAACTTTTACCAATAGATCTGAGTTAGTTTTCAACATATCAAAATCTGACCGGGGTTGGGCTGACAAGTTCTTCTTCGTGAGATTGTCTTCCCTGAGAATCGATACTTCTTTCCTGAAAAGTCGTTGGTGTTCAACAGGTAGTGTTTCCCTCTTGTACTTGTTGATCTACATTCGAATCTAACCTCTGGCTTTTTGTTATTTCTGTGTAGAGAATCTTGTTACTCCTTCACCCCGCAAGGTGTCACCTCAAGTCATTTCCCACATCGAGGCTCTTCCGTTGGAAGACAGATCGTATCCTGAATTAGTGAAAGCGTGTTTGGCTGAACCCGAAGATACCGAGATGTCGAGTAAGTTCCTCTCTTCTCATTCCCTCTTATTTTTACATTTTCATCTTCTATTGACCCTATCACTCCATCTTACCAGGCTCTAGAACCACCAAATCTACTGCTGTGTTATCAACTTTGGAAAGGGTCAAAGCAAGGAAGAAGAGGAAAGCGGACACAGCCTCCACTGCGGATACGTCTTTGATGGTGTCTCTGCCCCCCAAAGTGATAGGTGATTCTCCCAAGGCCTCCTTATCAAAGAAAGGTGCATCTTCTCGCATGACGGATCTTCCCAGCACCATGATGTCCCTGGATATGGATGCTTAAAAATGCCTGAGATCTCTGATGCCTTTGCAAGTGGACTGCCTCCATGGTTCAAGCCATCGATATTCTTTTCCTGAGTTTCTCGGCGAAATACTGGCAGCCCAGTGGCAGGTAATTAACAGTTCTCTTTTCTTTTACTGCTAATTGTCTGGGTATTTACTTAATCCGTACTTGTTATCTAGGGCCTCGAACTTACTCTTGCGGCTTATGACACCTTCAAAGATTACCCTGAGCAACTGGCTCAGAGTAAGATCAACACGCAGCTTGAAAAGGACAGGTCTGTCATCCCGGGTCAGGAGAAGAAGGCTCTAGAGAAGAAGGTTCTTGACCTGCAAGGTGCCCTCGATAGAGCTCTAGAGGACTCCAAGGCGTGGGAGGATAAGTTCAAGGAAGCATCGAAGAAAAGTGCCACTCTTGCTCAGGAAGTTGAGGATACGGCTGACTACTGGTCGCTCAGAGCTCGTGTAGAGACGATTGAGGAATTTGTTGCTGGGAAACACTCTTCCTGGGATGATGTGAAAGAGAGGGAGCAATTCGAGAACTTGTTCCCTGAGGAGGCCAATGCGTCCAAGAAGTCTTCTCTCATCGACGACATTTCTCAAGTTGCCAAAGATGTAGCCCAGGTCTAGATGGATAACCGGAAGTCGGCCGAAAATGCAGACAAAGAATGACTCCTTTTCTCTTTTTCTATTTCTCGAACTTATATCCTACCCCCAGTATGTTGGGGCTTTTTAGAACTTTATGTTTTGTTTGGCCGCTTGTATTAGGGCCTAGATGTGGACAGCTTTGCACCCCGTGTTGGTTTCTGGGGTTATGTTTATTTTGATAATGTTTTAGTACTTGCTATGGCCTTGGATCTGTGTTTGACTTTTTTGCAGGTAAAGCAGGTTCAACGCTGGAGAAAGAAGATCAACGCGTTTATGGAGAAATCGACTTGTTCGAAACACGTACTTGTAATTTAGCAATAAACTCTTCGTTGTATATCGCTTTTTATGTAAGATGCAAAGGGAGAGAGAGAATGATGTACTTGTCTGAATGTAAATACTTGCAATAAATTCATGAATCGTGTTACAAATGAAAAATTCCACTTGCTCTAGAATTCATGTTACATGTTCTCGTCTCTTGCATCTTTTGACTAGTCGTTGTGTGCACAGCGTTGCCTGATCATAAGGCGAGGGCCCATGTTTTGGACTGTAACGTCACAAGGCGTCCCTTGTTAGTTTTTTTTTTGAAACCGTTGTTGTCTTATGTATATGTAAAGATGTAACGACATAATGTGAAAAGAAAGAATTTGTGGAGTATTCCTCATCGCGATTCATGCGTCTTTAAAAGTGGTACAACTTCAAGTTCATCGCATTCCAACTTCTGGGGATCGTCTTTCCATCTTGTGACATCAATTCGTAGGATCCTTGTCCTACGATCTTCGTGATTTGATATGGTCCTTCCCAATTTGCCCCCAACTTGCCAGCATTCAATTCCTGCGTATTCTAGAAGACTTTTCTCAATACCCAGTCTCCCACTTGGAACACCTTTGCATTAACGCGTTTGTTGTAACTTCGAGCTACCCCCTGTCTATATGCTTTCATACGAACCAACGCCTCATCTCGTAACTCGTCTATCGTGTCTAAATGGTGCAACAAGTTAGGTAGGTTTGATTCTTCGGTAGTGAGTCCATATCGATCTGTGGGCAGAGTTACTTCTACTAGTAACACGGCTTCACATCCATAAACTAATGGAGAAAGGTGTATGGCCTGTGGCAGTCTTAGGGGTTGTTCGATCTGACCATAAGATAAGAGGTAACTCGTCTGCCCATTTCCCCTTTGCTTCTTTGAGTCGCTTCTTCAAGTTGTTGATGATCACTTTGTTACTTGCTTCTGCTTGACCATTGGCTTGAGGATAACGTGGTGTCGACATCACCAACTGAATGTTGTATTGCTAGCAAAATGATCTCGTCTTGTCACTGATGACCTGGGATCCATTGTCGCACACTATGGTGGACGGTATTCCGAATCTACTCAGGATGTTTCTCTTTATAAAAGAAATTACCTGAGTGTCTTTGACTTCTTTGAAGGCTTCGGCTTCGATCCCCTTGGAGAAGTAGTCAGTTATTGGTAGGATGTAGACGCGTTGTCCTGAAGCTGGGGAAGCTTTTCCACGATGTCCATTCCCCATTTCATGAATGGCCAAGGGGAAGTTATAGGATGTAACAGCTCTGAAGGTTGATGTGGTATAGGTCCGTGACGCTGGCACGCGTCACACTTGCGAGCGAACTCTACTGCATCTTTGTTCATGGTAGGCCAATAATAACTCATCCTGCTCGCCTTCCTTGCCAAATTGCGACCCCTGTGTGATTTCCGCATTCTCCATCGTGTATATCTTGTAACACCTTCTGTACCTCTTCCTCTTTTACGCACCGGGCGTATATTCCTGACGACATCCACTTAAACAAGATGTTATTCTTAACAGTGAAAGTGGAAGCTTTTACCTTAAGTCGTTGGGCTTCTTCCTTGTCGTCTGGCAAAATTTCATCTCGTAACCACTTTAGATAAGGGGTTACCCATGAACTGTCTTCATCAGAGCTTCGAATCTCAAACATGTCTGCCTCCTTGGCTATAGATGGCGCATCAAGGTCACGAAAGGTATCTTGTTGTACTCTCTTGGGTCGATTGCGGATCCGAGGTTGGCTAAAGCGTCTGCTTGCGTGTTGGCATCTCGGGGAACTTGTTTTATCTCGAAATGTTTGAATGCTTTACGATCTCTTGAACTTTTTCCAAGTACGCCTTCATCTTTGAATCCCTGGCAACATACGAGTTCGTAACTTGATTTACAATAAGTAACGAATCACAAATTACCTCGATCTCTTGTACATTCAAATCCTTAGCAACAAGTAACCCTGCAATAAGCGCCTCATATTCTGCTTCATTGTTAGTAGCTTTGAATGTGCATCGAATAGCTTGGGCTATCCTATCCCCCTGTGGTGACTTCAGGACTACCCCCAATCCTACGCCAATTTGGTTCGATGCCCCGTCTGTATGCATCAACCATTTGCCATTCCCTGTCACGTGCAACACATCTTGGTCTTCATGCTCTGAAGTGGTAGGAGTGAAGTCAACCACAAAATCTGCCAACGCTTGAGACTTCATTGTTGTTCTAGGCTCGTACATCATGTCGTAACCATTTAAGTGGATCAACCATCTTGTTAACCGACCTGACAATTCTGGCTTTGACACAATACTCTTCATTGGATAATTAGTTCTCACAATGATAGAATGACTTTCGAAATAAGGACGTAAATTTTTTGAAGCCATTACCAAAGATAGTACTAGTTTCTCCACGGGGGAATACCTGGTTTCTGCATCGAGCAATGTTTTACTTACGTAATAAATGGCCAGCTGGTCTCCATTCTCTTCTCGGATCAAGACAATACTCACTGCTACTTCGGTCACGGCAAAGTATACATATAACTTCTCGCCTGGCTTCGGTTTAGATAATACTTGCGGGTTAGACAGATAATTCTTCAATTCCCCAAAGGCATTTTCATGTGCCTCCATCCACTCGAACGACTTGTTTTTCTTCAGAATGTCGTAGAATAACTTGTTTCTATCTGAAGATCGTGATATGAACCGGTTCAATGCAGCTACTAATCCTGTTAACTTCTGGACATCCTTAACGCACTTCGGTGATTGCAATTCCATTATAGCTTTGATTTGTTCTGAACTCGCCTCGATTCCCCTCTGCGTCACTATGTATCCGAGGAACTTCCCTGATGTCACCCCGAAAGAGCACTTGGTTGGGTTCAACTTCATCTTGTAACTCCTCAGTATCTCGAACGCGTCTTTCAGGTGAGTAATATGGTCTTCCGCGTTCAATGACTTGAATAACATGTCGTCTATGTATACCTCCATTGTATCCCCCAGTTTTTCCTGAAACATCTTATTAACCAATCTCTGATAAGTAGCACCTGCGTTTTTTAACCCGAAAGGCATAACCTTGTAACAATAAGTCCCCTGATTGGTTACAAATGCAGTTTTTTCTTGATCGTCAGGGTGCATCATTATTTGATGATACCCGCTAAATGCATCCATGAAAGTCAAGAGTTCATGCCCCGCCGTCGCGTCCACCATTGCGTCAATATGAGGCAAGGGGAACGAGTCTTTAGGGCATGCTTTGTTTAAGTCGGTAAAGTCTACGCACACGCGCCATTTACCATTTTTATTTTTAAAGACAACCACATTTGCTAACCAATCAGGATATTTTACTTCTCTAATCTTTCCAGATTCAAGTAAGTATTTACCTCATCATTGATTACCTGATTTCGTTCGGGAGCGAACTTACGCCTTTTCTGCTTCACCGGTGGCACATTCTTGTTGACGTTTAAGGCGTGAATGATTACGTCAGGATCAATACCTACCATATCCTCGTTTGCCCAGGCGAAACAATCACTGTAGGACCGTAGAAACTCCACTAATTGTTCACGTAAAGTTGGTTCCAGATCTGCTCCTATTTTGATTTTCTTGGATGGTTCTAGTGGATCAAGAGCCACCTCTTCAAGCTCTGGCGTCTCCGGCTTTACATAGTAAGTGGTTGTTCTACAGTCCTTTAATTGCTAATCTGACGCCTTCCTACCTGCTTCAAGCTGTAGGTTTTTGGAAGTCGTTGCTCTCATTGTTATGGAATAGCACTCCCTTGCTAATTTCTGTTCTCCTTTGATTTCTTGAACTCCCCATGGTGTCGGGAACTTCACGCATTGATGATAAGTAGAGGGGATAGCCCTCATTCCGCGTATCCATGGCCTGCCCAAAATGACATTGAAAGGTGAAGGACAATCAAGCACTTGGAATTTTACTTGATAGTTAATTCCTCCTGCGACGGTAGGTAAGGATATCTCCCCTAACGTGTTGCGTGATTCCCCACTGAAGCCTACTAAAGTCGTCGACTTTTTGACAATATCGTCCATCCCGAAACCTAAGCTGTATAAGGCATCCAACATGAGCAAATTAGTAGAGCTCCCATTATCAACTAAAATTCTTTTGACAAGGAAATTAGCTATCGTTAAAGAGATTATTAAGCAATTGTGGTGAACTTCCTCTTCTTCGACATCGTCGAAGGTGATTGGCATCATGGCAAGACTTGCTCGTCAAGGAGCTTTAGGGCATTCTCTTCTTGTATTTCTCGCGATCCTTTTAGCTGCGGAGTATGTTATACCGCAAATTTCCGATCCCCCTGTAATGACATTGATTACCCCGGTGTGCTTCGGTGGGGGTGGCGGACTGGCTTTCTCTCTATTGCGTTCCAGCTGCTCCTTCTCTTTCTCCGATATCAATTCTCTGAGATGCCCCCTTCGTAATAATTCGCTCACTTCCTTTCGCAATGCGATACACTCATCGGTTTGGTGCCCATGATCAAAGTGGAAATCACACCACCTAGACTTGTCTTTATGATGTGCGGGCGCGTTAATCTTTCGAGGCCACTTAACAATATCCCCCATGGTGTTGAGGGTCCTGACTACCTCGGTTGCATCCACGCTGAAATTGTAGTGAGAGAGTTTTGGAGGTAGTTTGTGATTCTCGTATCTTTCTCCTTGTCTGGCTATCATTGCATTGACAGTTGCCTTAGTATGAGGTGCAGTAGGGTATGGAGTGTATCTTAGTTCTCACCTTCCCTGTATCCGGTCAGATCGATGAGGGTTGATTGCTCTTTCGACAAAGAGGTCATCTTCTTCTAATCGAACATGAGCTAATGCTTTTACCTGCACTTCATCAAAATTCGAACAAGGGTATTTGGTTAATTCGCGATATAACTCAGGGTTACACACCGATATGCCTCTTCAGAATGCCTCCACGGCTGTAGCAGCATCACATCCTTCAATGGTCACTAGTTCCTCGTTATAGCGGTTGAGGAAGGTTTTTAGCGATTCACCCGGTTTCTAGACCAAGCGGTATAAATCGCTCGATCGTTTCTTATCATCTCGACTGCTTGCGAACCTGATCCTGAACTTGTCAATTAACTCAACAAAAGATGAGATACTCCCAAGAGGTAAGTGTGAATGCCAATTGAGTGCGGGTCCGGATAACGTGTTACCGAACCAACGACACATAACAATCTCTTTCATGTCGAAAGGGACTGTGCTAATATTCATAGCCTGTTTGAATGCAGCTATATACTGATCGAGATCTGTTACCCCTTCGTACTTGGGTACGTCGGGGACATGATATTTCCCGGAGATATCAACTCTCGCGATAGCGGGAACGAAGGGAGAATCGGTATAACCGTCTCTCCTTTCCATTGCTATCGGTTGAGGTGCCCCTGGGACCTAAGTGATTCGGTCCTCCAAGGCTCGAAGGCGTTCCCCTAATTGAGAGACCTCAGTATCCTCCCGTATTGCCCTTAAGGAATTACCATTTACCTGATACCCGGTTACAGGTCTGACGACATCGGGTGTCACGAGACTTGGATCGTCCATATCTAATCGTCTAGTGACCCCTTCTACCACATCGGTTCCTCGGGGACGGGTTGGAGTTGATTGTACCTGGGATCGAAGCAAATTGCGTTCATTAGTTAAAGTCTCAATTTGCTTCTCATATACCTCGGTGAATTTGGCATTAGCTTCTTTCTGGCTTTCTAGGTCTTTTTGGAGAGCAATCATCGTTGATCGGAGTTCCATGATGACGTCAGCATCGCCTCCTCCAACTCCTCGTTGCTCGGAACTACCGGGATTGCCATTGGTGTTTCCGGAGCCTTGCTCAATTCCATCCACATTTCCAACTCCATCTAAGTTTCTAACACCGTCTACGTTTCCAGCGCCTTGATTGTTTGTTTCTTCGTTGACCTCATGGTTATCAAGATCTCCTACGTGACTGTAAGTAGTTTGGATTCCTTCCATTCGGCAGACTTTGCAGTTGTTTTAGCGTGACTTCTTTTTGGCTAGGGCCCCACGGTGGGCGCCAATTGTTTTAGGCAGGATAATCGCACTAACGCGTTACCTGCTAAAATAGGGGAAATCCTAACCAAAAAACAGTCGTAACACGCTATGAACTAAAGACAAGACGTAGAATCAAAATAAAGAACATAGAACAATTATCAAGCAAGTAGTAATGTGTATATTGCAATCGTAATTGTAGATAAATCCCTTGAAAGTATATGAGAACACTCGAATGTGAATGGAATGATAAAGCATGAATGATTTTAGCTTCTGGTTTGTGTTCAGAGTGCTTGTGTCCATCCCCCCTCTATTTTCGCCTCCGCTCTGTTTTATAGTCTTTTCCTCCGTTTTGGACCGTTGGTGGAGTGCTCACCCTATCCCGGAGATCTCGCCATCGGAATCCATGAACTAGCTGTTTCTGTGCATTAACTACGGGATCCGAGATTTCCGCCATATCTTCTTCGCCTTCATTACTCGTCCATTCCCTTGGTTCTAGCTAATGGCCCGCGTCAACTTCTTTGGGCTTACCGTGCTTCTTTGGGCCGAGTTTTAGAGGGCCCAACAGTAACGAGGGTTTTATAGATCGGTAACGAGCAAGGGCTATGGAGGCTCAGTACCAGACTATTATGGCTTGACTTTTACAGGGTATTACACGACAATGGTGATGAAGAGTGACGAGAAAGAGGCGGCGGCTCGGTGGTGTGACAGCGAGAGGAAAAGGGAAGCGGTTTTGGAGGCTTGGTTTCGAAGGAGGCAAGGGAGTTTTGGAGGAAGTAGGGTAAAAATAAAAGGAAAAAGTGTTTAAATACTTACCTTGAAGTCGGCCAAAAAAATTTGGATTTACTGTAGGGGTCGTTACCGATCCTGTGTCACTTATCAAAACAATTCTATTCTGAATATCTTTAATCGAATCCTAGAAACAAGTCAAAAGAAAGATAACAAAAAGATCTAAGAAAAAAAAACTAAAAGCGGGTTGCCTCCCGTAACCGCTAAATTTAATGTCTATATCTAGACATAACATACTTTGGCTCAATCTTAGGACGTCAGAGCCTAGATGGCTTAAATTCCTCACCCAGGTCAGCTCTCTCAAAATATTTCTTTAGGCGGTGTTCGTTGACCATAAAGGTGGCTCCATCATTGTCCACTAACTCCATTGCTTCATGGGGATAAATGTGGTGGACCACGAATGGCACACTCCATCTCAATCTCAACTTCCTTGGAAATAAACAAAGTCTAGAGTTAAAGAGAGGTACCTTCTCATCGACCTCATAGGTCTTTGACACCAATTTCTTGTCATGCCACTTCTAGGTGCGCTCCATGTTAATTTTGGCATTCTCGTATGCCCTTAGCCTCAACTCCTCTAGTTCATGCAAGTCCAAGAATCATTTTGCTCCGGCCTTGTCGAGATCCATGTTGAGCTCTTTGAAAGCCCATAATGCTTTGTGCTCTAACTCGACTGGCAAATGGCAAGACTTGCCATAAACTAGATTGTAGGGAGTGGTGCGCAAGGGTGTCTTGTAAGACCATAGAGCATCATCAAGTTTTGATGACCAATCCTTCCTAGAGCGGGAGACCGTCTCTTCCAAAATGCTCTTGATTTGCCTATTTGAAACCTCCACTTGGCCACTAGATTGGGGATGGTAGGGTGTTGCCACCCTATGAGATACCACATACTTATCCAAAAGAGCTTCAAAGCTCCTCTCTATAAAGTGCGATCCACCAATACTAATGAGAACTCGTGGCATTCAAAACCTGGGAAAAATGTTAGTTTTCATAAATTTGGCCACACTTTTTGCATTATTATTCCATGTAGCAATGGATTCCACCCATTTAGAGACATAATCAACTGCCACTAGGATGTACTTGTAGGGACCTAATGAAGGAAAAGGTCCCATAAAGTCAATACCCCAAACGTCGAAAAGCTCGACCTCTAGGATCCCAGTAAGCGGGTTCTCATGCCTCCAAGTAATGTTCCTGGAGCATTGACATTCATCACAGGACGCCACGAACTCCTGTACATCCCTAAAAAGAGTTGGCCAATAAAGACCACTTTGAAGAATCTTCGTTGTGGTTTTGAATCCTTTTGCATGGCTGCCTGTTGGGAAAGTGTGACAATGGCGGATCACACTCTCTATCAACTCCTCTGGCACACAACGTCTAAAAAGATGATCACTTCCTTGCTTGAACAAGGATCATCCTAATAGTATTGGTTGACGTCATGCTGGAACTTCTTCTTTGCTTGTAGGGAAAAGCCCTCGGGAATCTCGCCTCCTACAATGTTGCTAACAAAATCTGCATGGATAGAATGGATAGAATGAAGAGAAGTAGAAGGAGATAAGGGAAGATCTGTATCAGAAATAATTAAATCAGAGTGAGAGAACGTACTTGTAGAGGTCGTTACCGTACCAGGGAGAATATTTAATAACCCTGTTGTGTCAGTTTTTGCCTCGTTAACGAGCTCCTCGGCCTCCGAACCGGTGTATCCAGTGTGCTCCAATCTTAAAGAAGGGTCGGTACCGACCAATGTAGGGTTGGTAGGCCCCTCGATACTGCACTTAGCAACCTCGTTCAGCATGAGGTGCTTATTTGGGTCAGAGTCGTATATCAGCACAACGTTGCCAGACTCCGTAATGTGCTCCAATGGTAGTCTTGACAGGTGATCGGCTAATAAGTTTTCTGCTCCTTTCTTATCTCTAATTTCATGATCGAATTCTTGTAATAAGAGCATCCAACGAAGTACCCTTGGTTTGGCATCCTTCTTAGCCATTAAGTATCTAACGATCTCGTGGTCAGTATAAATAATCACATTAGAGCCTACTAAGTAGGAACGGAATTTTTCAAAGGCAAATATCACAGTAAGGAATTCCTTCTTCGTCGTGGTGTACTTACTCTGCGCCTCATCAAGCGTCTTACTTGCATAGTAGATGGCATGGAACTTTTTATGCTTTTGTTTCCTAAGTACTGCACAACGACATAGTTGTTGGCATCGCACATGATTTCAAACGGGAGCGTCCAGTCTGGGGATTGCATTATAAGAGCTGAGACAAGTGCTTCTCTTAACCTGTGAAAAGCTTCAAGACATTCTGGAGATAGCTCAAACACTACGTCTTTCATTAGTAGGTTAGTTAAAGGTTTGGTTATCTTAGAAAAGTCCTGAATAAATCTCCTGTAGAAGCCTGCATGTCCTAGGAAACTCCTAACGTCTTTTACAAAATAAGGGGGAGGTATTTTTTCAATAAGCTCAATTTTGCTTTTTCTACCTCAATCCCTCTCTTAGAGACGAGATGTCCTAACACTATTCCCTCTTGGACCATAAAGTGGCATTTTTCCCAATTTAATACCAGATTGGTTTCCTCACATCTTTTAAGAACTCTAGCAAAATTAACAAGACATGCATCAAAAGAGGAACCATAAATAGAAAAATCATCCATGAAAACCTCTACAATATCCCCTATCATGTCATAAAGGATAGCTATCATGCATCTTTGAAAAGTAGAAGGGGCATTCCAAAGCCTAAATGGCATTCTTCTATATGCAAAGGTCTCATAGGCACAAGTAAAGGTGGTTTTTTTATCATCAAGATGTATGGGAATATTCCAAAAACCGCTATAGCCATCTAGATAACTGAAATAATCATGCTGGACTAAGTGTTCAAGAACCTGATCAATAAAAGGAAGTGGGAAATGATCTTTCCTAGTTACGTTGTTTCACTTCCTATAGTCAATGCACATCCTCCAACGAGTTGTGGTCCTAATGGGGATTAATTCTCCCTTTTCATTCTCTATAACAGTCATTCCACCCGTTTTGGGGACAACATGGACCACACTAACCCATTGGTTGTTCGAAATAGGGAAAATAATCCATGGATGAAGTAGTTTCAAAATTTCCTTTTTAACCACATCTTTCATAGTAGGATTAAGCATACATTGATGCTCTATAGTGGGTTTAGGATTGTCCTTCATGTATATTCTATGCATGCACGGGGAGGGTGAATTGCCAGTTATGTCATCTAGGGAGTTGCTAATGGCTTTTCTATGAGTGATAAGTATAGAAATCAATTTCTATACTTCTCCACCATTCAGTTTAGCATTGATGATAACAGGGAAGGTAGAGTTAGGACCAAGAAATTCATACCTAAGGGATTTTGAAAGTGGCTTGAGCGTTGCAGTTGGATCAGCTGGGATGATAATGAGCACTTCATGTTTCGTCTTTAGAATCTCTCCAAGGTAATCACCAGCCAGTAGCTCGTCGTCGTCTGCTAGAAGGGTCGGTACTGACCCATGGGGGTTAGTAATGACGCTGTAGAAATCGTCAACTCGTCACTTCCTGCGAGAAGCCTCGGTAACGACCCACAGAGGGTCGGTATCAATGCAGAAGAATCATACTATGTCCTTCTTCTTCCCTAAAACGCCTCCAAAGCCCCACATTCAATGTAATATGTGTGGGTGTAGAGCATTTTGACCTCACCTTCATTGGTCTCTTTCATGGTGGGGTTTAAGCGAAACTCCACCACCTCATCCCCGATCTCAAAAGTTATGAGTCCCTTCCTAATATCAATTATGGCTCCAACTATGGCTAAGAATGGCCTATCAAGAATGATAGGCACCATTGGGTCCTCGGGCTTCTCTATGACTATAAAGTCGTTAGGGACAAAGAACATGCCCACCTAGACTGGGAAGTCATCAATAACCCTTGTTGGCTTGACACAAGATCCATCTGCCATATCGAGCTTCATGTTCACCAGTTCCAACGGCCCCATATTGGCTTTGGACCAAATAGAGTGCGGTAGAAGACTTGCGCTGGCACCTAGATCACATAAAGCTTTGAAATGTTAAGCTCCAATAACAATTGTAATAGCAAACTTACCTGGGTCGCCTAGCTTTTCGGGGAGCTCCAAAGAATGTACCTCGTCAGTTAGTTTAGATATCGATCTCTTCTTGGATAAGATTCCTTTCAAGAATTTTGTGTAAGCAGGCATTTTGCTTAGGGCCTCAACGAATGGAATAGAAATATTTAAGCCCTAGAGAACCTTAATAAAACCCCTAAACTTTCCTTTTGTGGAGTCCTTGGATTTTTTAGAAGGGAAAGGTTGTCAGACTCGGGGCCAAAGCGGGCTCGATTCGTGGCCTTACCGAGTCGACAAGAGGGTCAATCGGTGTAGGAGTGGGGTTGTTACCCACCCTAGGGGGGGTCGGTAGGGACCTCGTAACTAAGAGGGAGGGTCGGTAGAGAAGACTTACCTAGCCTGGGAAAGTCGTGAACGACCTTGGAGGGGTCGTTACCGATGGCTACTAGGCCGTCATCTTTACAACTTTGCTCTAATTCTTTGGTTTCGGCGCGATCAGGCAACTTGTTTTCGCTCCTCAGGTGTATGGCTGCAATTTGGCCTCTATGGCTGCAATTTGTTTGTGCTCTCAGTTTATGCAAGCAGGAAGGCGTAGGCTTGATTTCGAAAATCCTTTATACGACTCTGAGCCTGAACATTCTTTTCATCACAGACGAAGAGAGAACCATGCAATGGAAACTCCTAAAGAATTATTTCAACAGAAGGCCAATCTCTATGTGCAGATGGAGCGGCTACAAGCTGCTAGAGATGTTGAAGCTGATGCGGATCAAGGAGAGCGGGACAATGCTACCCGTTTACAAGAGCAACTGAATGCCATACCAAGGAACGCCAAGCAATACATGCACCCGGAACTGAGGGTGCCGGAATCGACAACTGTGCTCCCTGATATCAATCGTACCTTTAAGATTAAATCTCACTTTATATCCTTAATTAAACGTGCTTAGTTTAAACGGAAACCTACATAATGCCCGATGGAACATATTAAGAATTTTAATGACTTATGTGACACTATAGCTGCTGACGGTGTTTCTCTTGAATATGTTCTCTTAAAGGCCTTCAAGTGGTCTCTTGCATGTAAGGCCCTGAGATTGTTAGAGAACCTACCTCCTAAGTCTATAAACAAATGGAAATCCTTACAATACTTGTTCATGACAAAGTTCTTCCCACGTGCCAAGACTACGAAGCTTAGTAAGCGCATCACATCATTCCACCAACAGCATAATGAGACGTTTGATGAGACATGGGAGAGATTCAAGGAGCTGCTGCGACAGTGCCCTACCCATGGGCAACCACCTTATGTGCTCTAGGAAATCTTCTTCCAGGGGATCAATGTTGCAACAAAAGACCGCATCAATGCATACTGATTGCGGTTTTATAGAGATGGATCCCGGCGCGGGGTGGGCATTGCTAGACAAGCTCACCAATTATGATGCAATGTATGGAACACAACAAGCCCCGACACCCCAAAAGAAGTTGTACAATCCGAACACTGATGTGGAACCGGATGTGAAGTTCCAGTTCTTGCAGGATGAGATCAATCGTCTCAAGAAACAGGTAAGTTTCATTAAAACCTCTCAATGTTGTCAAGAATGTGGCTCTCAAGCCCATAGTACATCTGCATGCACTAACGTTGAGTAGGTATGAGCCCCTGAGGCCTATGCTGAAACCAATTATAATTATGTAGATAGGAACAACAACTATCCCGCTTGTGGTAATTACAATCAAGGGCACGGAAACGACCTCCACCACAAGAAAGGGGTGCGCACCTTACAAACCTTCGGGCTATCAAGAGCCCCCATCTTGGGTACAAGGCATCCATGATGGGATCAATTGAGTGTGTGCCGATCTCAACAGCCAAATGAAGGTTGTACATGCAGAGTTGGGAGGATTAGAGACATGGAAGAAAAGCGTAAACTCTCAACTTGGCAACCTAGCTGCACACATTCCACGAGCTCATTGGCAACTCTCGGGTCGTCCCGAGGAAAACCCTAGAGGCCGAATTGCATCCATACACTTGAGGAGAAGAAAGAAATTGCCTAATCGCGCTGAAAACAAGGAAATAGAGAACGGCGGTGATAACGACGTCCTTGTTGACCTCATTACTGATCCCCCCCCCAGGGTCGTCAATGACCCCTCCAGGCCAGGTAGGTCTTCTCAACCGACCCCCCTCTTAGTTAAGAGGTCCCACCGACCCCTCTCCAACGCCGACTGACCCTCATTTCGAGACGGTAAAACCACGACTTGAGCCCGCTTTGGTTCCGAGTCCGGCAAAGACTCTTCCTTTCCCCTCAACGAAGTCCAAAGACTCTATAGGAAGGAAGTTTAGGCCTTTTTTAAGGTTCTCGAGGGCTTAAATATTTCTATACAATTCACTGAGGCTCTAAGCGAAATGCCTACTTACACAATTTTTTTTGAAAGAAATCTTAAGTAGGAAAAGATCTATTTCAGAGCTGACTGATGAGGTACATTCCTTGGAGCTTCTTAAAAATCTCGGCGATCCAAGTAAGTTTGGTATTACAATTGGTGTTGGAGCTTATCGGTTTAGAGCTTTGTGTGACCTAGGTGACAGCGCAAGCCTACTAGCACTCTATATTTCGTCTAAAGCCAATATGAGACCGTTGGAATCAGCAAACATGAAGCTCTACATGGAAGATGGATCATGTTTCAAGACTACATGAGTTGTTGATGACTTTCCAATCCAAGTGGGAAAATTCTTTGTCCTTAATGATGTTATTGTTATGGAGATGCCCGAAGACCCATTGGTGTCTATCATCCTTGGTAGGCCATTCTTAGCCACAACTGGAGCCATCATTGTTGTTAGGAATGGACTCCTAACTTTTGAAATCGGGGATGAGGTGGTGGAGTTTCGCTTTAACCCCACCATGAAGGAGACCAACGAAGCTGAGGTCAAAATTCTCTACACGCACACAGATTACATTGAAAGTGGGGACCCCATCGAGCGGTTTCTAGCTTTAGAGGCATTTCCGAGCAGAACAAGGACGGAATTTGATTTTGCTGCATCGATACCGACCCTATGTAGGTCGTTACCGAGGCTTCTGGCAAGAAGCAACGATCTGAAGGTTTTTGTAGTGTCGTTATTGACCTCCCATTGGTCGGTACTGACCATTCTGGCAGACGACAATGAGCTACTAGCGTGTGATTATCTTGGAGAGATTCTGAAGATAGAACATGAAGAGCCTATTCTCATCCCAGTTGAACCAACTCCAACGCTCAAGCCACTTCCAAACTCTCTAAGTTATGAATTTCTTGGTCCTAATTGTACCTTCCCTATTATCATCAATGCTAAATTAAAAGATGAAGAAGTAGAGAAACTGATTTCTGTTCTTAGGACTCATAGAAAAGCCATTGGCTATCCCTTGATGACATAACTGGCATATCACCCTCTTTGTGCATGCATAGAATATACATGGAGGACAATCATAAACCCAAATAGAGCATCAACGTAGACTTAATCCTAATATGAAAGTTGTGGTTAAAAAGGAAATTCTGAAGCTACTTGATGCAGGGATTATTTTCCCCATTTCGGACAACCAATGGGATAGTCCGGTCCATGTGGTCCCTAAAAAGGGTGGCATGTGCATAGATTATAGGAAGTTAATCCCCACTAGGACGATAACTAGTTGGAGGATGTGCATAGATTATAGGAATTTAAAAAGTACAACACGAAAATATCATTTTCCACTTCCTTTTATTGATCAAGTTCTAGAGTGCTTAGCTCAGCATGATTATTTTTGTTATCTAGATGGCTATAGCGGTTTTTGGCAAATTCCCATACATGTTGATGATAAAGAGAAACAACCTTAACTTGTCCCTATGGGACCTTTGCAAATAAAAGAATGTCATTTGGGCTTTGCAATGCCCCTGAAACTTTTCAAAGATGCATGATGGCTATCTTTTCTGACATGATAGAGGACATTGTAGAGGTTTTCATGGATGATTTCTCTGCTTATGGTTCTTCATTTGAGGCATGTCTAGTTAATCTTACTAGGGTTCTTAAAAGATTAGAAGAAACCAATCTTGTTTTAAATTGGGAAAAATGACACTTTATGGTTCAAGAAGGGATTGTGTTAGGGCATCTCATCTCTAAGAGAGGGATAGAGGTAGACAAAGCAAAAATTGAGCTTATTGAAAAACTACCTCCCCCTTCTTCTGTAAAAGACGTTAGGAGTTTCCTAGGACATGTAGGCTTCTAAAAGAGGTTTATAGAAGACTTTTCTAAGATAGCTAAACAATTAACTAACCTACTAATGAAAGATGTAGTGTTTGAGCTATCTTCAGAATGTCTTGAAGGTTTTCACAGGTTAAGAGATGCACTTGTCTCAGCTCCTATAATGCAGTCCCCAGACTGGACGCTCCTCTTTGAAATCATGTGTAATGCTAGCGATTATGCTGTCGGTGCAGTCCTAAGGCAACGGAAGGACAAAAAGCTCCACGCCATATACTATGCGAGTAAGACGCTTGACGAGGCGCAGAGTAAGTACACCACGACAAAGAAGGAATTCCTTACCGTGGTGTTTGCTTTTGAAAAATTCCTTTCATACTTAATAGGCTCTAAGGTGATTGTTTATACTGGCCACGAGGCCGTTAGATATTTAATGGCTAAGAAGGATGCCAAACCTAGGCTACTTCATTTGATGATCTTATTACAGGAATTTGACTATGAAATCAGACACAAGAAAGGAGAAGATGACCTAGTAGCCGATCACCTATCCAAACTACCAATAGAGTACATCACAAAGTCTAGTAATGTTGTACTGATCAATGATTCAGCCTAGATGAACACCTCATGCTAAACAAGGTTGCGAAGTGCAGTAACGAGGGCCTTACCAACCCTATAAGGGTTGGTACCGACCCTTCTCTAAGGCTAGATCAAGATGGACACATCGATATCGAGGCAGAGAAACTCGTTACTGAAGCAATCGCTGACACAACAGGGTCGTTAATGACCCTCCCTGGCTCGGTAACGACCCCTACATGTACGTTTTCTCAATCCGATTCAACTATTTCTAATACAGATCTTTCCTTATATCCTTCTTCTACTTCTCTTCATGTTGTACATGCTATTAGAGGGTCAAAGCCCCCTTGTTTGTAGATTTTGCTAACTATGTTGTAGGAGGCGAAATTCCCAAGGGTTTGTCCCCACAAGAAGATGAAGTTTCTACATGATGTCAAACAATACTACTAGGATGATCCTTACTTATTCAAGCAAGGAAGTGATCACCTCTTTAGATGTTGTGTGCCAGAGCAAGAGATAGAGAGTGCGATCCGTCATTGTCACACTCTCCCAACAGGCGGCCATGCAAAAGGATTCAAAACCATGGCGAAGAATCTCCAAAGTAGTCTTTATTGGCCAAATCTTTTCAAAGACGTACATGAGTTCGTGACGTCTTGTGATGAATGCCAACGCTTCGGGAACATTACCTGGAGGCATGAGAATCCGCTCACTGGGATCCTAGAGGTCGAGCTTTTCGACGTTTGGGGTATTGACTTCATGGGACCTTTTCCTTCATCGGGTCCCTATAAGTACTTCCTAGTAGCGGTTGACTATGTCTCTAAATGGGTGGAAGTCGTTGCTACAAGAAATAATGATGCAAAAACTGTGGCCAAATTTATGAAAACTAACATTTTTCCCAGGTTTTGAGTGCCACGAGTTCTCATTAGTGATGGTGGATCACACTTTATTGAGAGGAGCTTTGAAGCTCTTTTGGCTAAGTATGGGGTATCATAGGGTGGCAACACCATATCATCCCCAAACTAGTGGCCAGGTGGAGGTTTCAAATAGGCAGATTAAGAGCATCTTGGAGAAGGCGGTCTCCCGCTCAAGGAAGGATTGGTCATCCAAACTTGTTGACGCTCAATGGGCATACGTAACGGCGTACAAGACACCCTTGCGCACCACTCCCTACAATCTAGTTTATGGCAAGGCGTGCCATTTGTCGGTCGAGTTAGAGCACAAGGCATTATGGGCTCTCAAGGAGCTCAACATGGACCTCAATAAGGCCGGAGAAAAGAGATTTATGGACTTGCAGGAATTAGAGGTGTTGAGGCTAAGGGCGTATGAGAATGTCGAAATCTACAAAGAGCACACCAAGAGGTGGCATGACAAAAATTTAGTGCCAAAAACCTATGAAGTTGGCGACAAGGTACTCCTCTTTTACTCTAGACTCCGTTTGTTTCCAAGGAAGCTGAGATCAAGATGGAGTGGGCCATTCGTAGTCCACCACATTTATCCCCACACAGCGGTAGATCTAGTAGACCACAATGGAGCCACCTTTAAAGTTAATGGCCACCAATTAAAGAAGTATTTTGACAAAGCTGACCCGGAAGAGGAAATCCGAGCCACATGGGCTCTTAAATCGTTAGACTAGCCAAGGTAAGCTCTTCGGGCTAACGACTTTAAAAATAGCGCTTACGGGAGGCAACCCGTTTTATTTTTATTTCTAAGATCTTTTTACTAACTTTCTTTTGGCTTATTTCTGGGATTAGGTTTAAGATATTCAGAATAGAATTGTTTTGATAAGTAATACAGGAAAAAACGGGCAAAAATCGGAAAAACAAAGAGAATCGGCAACGAACAGGTAAGTCGGGAACGACCCCCCCTCCCAGGGTCGATACCGACCCTGCAGTAAAAAGTCCCTTCGAATAGGTGCACCGACTTCCAGGTAAGTATTTAAGCTTTAATTTCTTTTATTTTTTCCCTGCCCTCTTCACAAACTCCCTTCGTACTCCCTCGACACTGAACCCTTGCCCTCTCCCTCCTCTTGTCGGCGCACCAACCGCACCACCGGAACCACCAATCCGACGTCGTCACTACACCGCTGTCGCACCCTATAGACAAACCTGCACCAGCAAATCGAAGACCAATAGCCCTGGTACCGAGCAATTTCACCCTTGTTCGTTACCGATCCAAAAACCCTCGTTACCAATCCCAAATCTTCCTTTCTTTCTACTTATTTCTCAAGATCTGGTATGTTTTCTCAACCTTAATCCTTTATTTCAAATTTATGTGAGCATATATGGTGAATTTTGGATGATTTCATTATCTAGATCCAGATCTAGGTTGAAAATTTCGTGCATAAATCCTTGCCTCTTTGCTAAAATTTGGTGTTGTGTATTAATGAAACAATGATTTTCTGTGTCTAGAATTGAATTAGTTTCGATTTATTGGCATGATTTTATTTGTTCTTGTTATGTCTAGATCTGCACCTTGTTTTGGTTATTTTGGCATGTCTAATGAGGTGATTTTTTATTAAGTTTGGGGTTTTTGTGTTTGGTATCTCTTAATTGTGTTGGAAACTTGCTAAAGATGTTGAGATTCTGGGGTATTTGCTGGTTTAAAGTCAAAATTTCGACTCAAACTATTTTCGGGCAAGCTACTAATGCCTCCCGACCCCCTATGGATTGGTAACGAACCTATTTTTCACCATAATGTTGAATTACAAGCAGGCCCTCGATATCGACCCCTCCCTGGTCGGTAACGACCATCCAGAATGTTTGAAACTTGATTTTTGCTTGACTTTGGTTGTATTTCTAGTATATAACTTGGCTCATTTATGCTTGATTAAATCACTTTTGATTGATTATGCATGAGAACTTTGTTCTCCTTCTTATTTGGCATGCAAATATGAGTTTTGTGTAATTTAGGCACTTGTTTTCAACTTAAAGTATGGGGTTTTGTTGTTCTTTGTCTTGTGTGGAGAATCAGCTTGGGAATTTTTGAATATGCAAGACTAAATGGCATGATCAAGAAGAGCAAGCAAGAGGTCCAAGAAGCAACCTGCACCAAAGATGGATGAGGTTCTACTTAGGACTGATAGGGAGGTTGAAATATTCAGTCTTGCGATCGACCGTCCTTTCAAAACAAGATGGCTCTCCCAAGCTCATGGGGAGAAATTGGGCATCTGTGAGGATATCAAGCAGGCGTTTGATCATATTGGCGCCGCCCACATTCTGAGTATTAATGACCCGCACTACCCTACCCTCACTGTTGAGTTTGTGGCTACCCTCAAGATTAAGATAGAGGATCTAGATTATGAGGGAGAGATTAGGTTCTAGCTTAGGAACCAGATCTGTGCTTACGCTTTGGAGGAGCTCAATGAGCTCCTTGGCTTCCCAAACTATGTTATTGTTTACAAGCTACATCAATTCAAGTGTAGGATCGTTAGTACTAGGACGAGTCGGCGACTCCTACGAAGTCGTCCACTTTGAGTAATAAAGCAGCGGAATGAACAAGCAGTAAAATAAACGTTACCAACAGTCAATGACAAGCGATGTATAGTGGAAACTCTTCATAAACCAACTAGTTTACTTAGAGAAAAACCATTCCCTTCCAAGTTTATCGCTTGGTCGGATTTCAAGAGTCCTTAGACTCGCTCTTTTGATTTCTTGAGTGATTACAAAGCTCTCCCGTGTACAAGAATGAATCCCACACCCTTGAACCACGCTCTACCTTTGCACTCACACTCTCAATCTCACGCTATGCCTAAGATCTCTTGACTCACCACTTGTACGAATCCCACGCACAAGTACACTCTTTCTTTCTTACACACAATATGAGAATTAAGCTCGTAAGTCCTTACAATTAGCCTAAACACACGAGTATTTAAACTAAGGTAAGAGAGATCTCATGTATATTATTTTCCATTTGATTAGGAAAACAATATACACTCAATCGTTTACAAATCTTTCCAAATAAACAGTTGTACGCATACTCAAATATTCTAGGAGAATCACAATTATCTTCATCTTGATTTTAGCACTCTTTTGAAGATCTTCTCCTAAAATAGAACACACAGTTGTCTTCAATTAAACGCACAAGATCTGTGCGTTCCTTCCGTAAATAGATCGCTTCGCCAGATGGTTATGTCAGTGACTTTGCCAAGTCGCCGACTCGACTTGCAAACATAGGGTCACTGACTCTGGAACCATCAAAACTCAAACTTCGATCTTCTAACAAATTCCCCCTTTTTGATGGTGACAAATAACCTGTTCTGATAAAAACTATCCAGCATACAAAAGCAACATAGTAGATAAAAGCAAAGCACAAAAAACCATAAAAGTTCCCCCTAAGCTTAGTAACCACATGATTTAAGTATTTTGATCCCCCTTATAAATCTATTCCCCCGGTTAATTCCCCCTTTTGGCATCATCAAAAAGATTGCTAAAATGAGAAAAGAAATCAGAGGCAAATATAGAAACTTAAAGCATAATATCAAAACAGTCATAACAAGTCATCCACCATGGCAAAATAAAAGTACGATGCAAACACACACAATCCAGAAATACGTTACAACCATATTGAACTAAAAAGAGAAGTCTTTTGAAGTGGAGAGATAATGTGGCAGGGATAGAAAGAGAGGATTAGAGAAGGCCATGTGCGATAGTCACTAACATCATGCTCCAAAGTCATTGCGCCTCTCATCTAATGCATCAAGCTTTGAAAGTGCGTTGCCAACCATATTCTGTAGCTTCTCCATCATCCCTTTCAGAATCATGTTCTGCTCCCTAATTTCCTTAAGTTCATCGTTTGCTGGAGCAGACTTGGATCCTTCTTCCTGGTGGCCCTTGTCACTGACTTCAGACAACTTTGACACCCACTGTCCATCAATCCAGTTCCATCCAAATTTCCTGATAATCTTTTTGTTGAGAACCCTGGTGTTGAGGACATCACCACCATCCATATAGACCTTGTGCTCAGTCATCATCAAGGCAATCAACATGCCACAAGGTAGTGCATGTTTGGCAGTGTAAAGCACATGCTTCATGTGAAGCATCATCAGACGTGACATGTTCACCTTCTTCCCTCTTATAATCTTGTCCATGACCAGCAAATCTTGAATGTAGGCAGCATTCCTCTTGAGTTCCCTTGACAACAGGTTGCTTATGAGGTAATTGAACATCACCTTCTTTTCTATTCCCATCTTGTTGACCAGATAGGGACTAGTGAAATTATCATCACTGTCAGTGACAGTTTTGATGATCTCATGGTCATCAACTCCTTCAGGCCAACCTCCTTTGTAGTACTCAGCAAAACCTTCATGAGGGATTTCTAGAATGTCATTGACATCCTTGCTAGTGAAGGAATACATCTTTTTATCTATTGTGTACCTTCCTATGGTCATATTTCCAGTATCTTCAATCACTAGATTTTCATAGAACAGCTTAACCATCAGAGGATTGTACTCATGCTCCCCCTGCACTAACTTGTCCCATTTCTGCTTTTTCAGCCAGTCAATCACCTTTGTTAGTTTGAACTCCTTCATGAAACATTCATCCCACAACAGATCCTTAGTGAAATCCCTAGAGGACATATCAATGCTCACACTGGTTTTCTTACTCTTTTTACTAGACCCAACAGCAGACATAGGAGATCTTCCCCTTTTCTTCCTAGTGACTTTCTCAGAAAAGGAGGAGTCACCTCCCTTTGAGGCAGCCTCAGGGGTTTCCAACCCCTTGCCCTTTTTGGCTTTAAGAGCCACAGTCGAAGCTCTAGCACTAGCAGATCTAGTTTTAGGGCGAAATGGAGTAGGCATATCAATCTCATCATCCTTAAGCAACTCAGAGTCATCTCCAAAGAGGTCTTTTTCCAGATTTTTCTTAACAGAATCATACTTGGTTTTCTTAGAGACCAAGATGGGATCAGAGGGTGTACCTTCTTTAGAATTTTCAGTTGGTTCCTTTTGAGAGAGATCCTTGTCAGTCACCTTGTCGACATTCTCCACATCAGCATCAATGTCGATGACTTTTGAGGAGTCATTGACAGTCTTCTCTTGAGGAGATAGCCGTTGGTTCTCCTTTTCATCATCCTCTTCTTCTTTTTCCTCTGCAAAAGATCCGACTACGTTCTCCGTTTCCTCAAAATCCGTTGACCCCATAATCAGAGTCTTCACTCTCTCTTCCTCTACAGTCTCTGGGTTAGAGGGTTTGGGTAAGGAAGATTCACAAGTTTTTGGAAAAACGATTGGTTGTGCCGTTTGGCGCGTTTTTCCAGATTCTGGTGAAGTGGTTAGGGTTTCGATTTCGATTTGGGAAAGGGGATTTTGGGGCTTCTTAGTGGTGACGGGGGATGAGGGAGTTGATGTTGGAGGAGAAGGGTTTGGATTTTGGTTTTGTGAAGGAATTGGGTTTTGAGATGGAGGTTCCATGGCGGTTGGAGGGACAGTTGAGGAAGACGATTCCCCAGACAAAAGGGCTCGAAGAAAATCATCACCAAAGAGGGCGAGAATCTTCTTCTTTGCCGATTCAGGGCTATCGATTTTGGTCTTGGGAGAAGCAGGGAGGTCGGAGTTGGAGGGAGACGCCATTGGAGAAGAATGAGGGTTCGAGGGTTTTGGGTTCAAGAGAGAGAGAGAGAGTAGAAGTTGAGAGAGAGAAAAGGATTGAGAGAAAAGTGTACCTTTAAGTTTGACGGTTGACGCATAATAAAGGAATCCACTTCCATCATTAAGGAAGTTGTCAAATCACTAGATCTTCTCTTTTCTCCTTTTTGAAATACACTTTCCAAATTCAAAATATACTGTTAAGCCATGATCTTTTTCTCGCGCCAGAATTTTGCAGTCACTGACCTTAAGCACGTCGGCGACTCTTATCATAAAATTGCTATCTTCATATGTCAGTGACATTTGTCCACACATGACTTTCTCTTCTAGGAATTTACTTGGTGATGGGTTTGCACAGGGAGTGCCAAAGAGAACCAAGTAAAAACTTTTTCTTTGAGGATTTGTCGATCATGATGATAAGTCTCCGTTTTAATAATAAACTTTAAAAATGGGCTCGTAGAGACTCTCAAAAATGATAGGTCAGGGACAATTTTAGAATCAAGTATCATTTGGGCTTATAGAGAGGGTTAGGATCATCAAGTTTATTCCTTTGGGTTAAAACAAAGAGCTCAAAAAAAGTTGCACATAAATTGAATGTAGTGAAAGTCATTGATAGTCAAATTGGATGGGGTTTCCTAAACATGATGTCTATCAAGTATGCCTAAGAATTATACCATAAAAGCATGATTTCAAAGCATATGTAAAGCAATCAATTCTAGCCAATCATCGAGGGAATTTTTTGTAGGGAAATAGATCATTGAAGAGAGATCATACCTAATTCCATGTGGAGTTGTTCAAAGGGTTCACGATTCAAGGCCTTTGTGAAGATGTGTGCTCTTTGATCACTTGTTCTACAGAATTCCATAGTGACCATGCCTTTTTCAACACAATCTCGAAGAAAATTGTGCCTTATCTCGATGTGTTTTGCCTTTGAATGTTGCACCGGATTCTTTGAGATGTTGATTGCACTAGTGTTGTCACATAGTATGGGTACCGACCCACACTGTACACCATAGTCACTGACTTGTTGCTTGATCCATAAGAGTTGTGAGCGACACGCTGCAACTGCAATATACTTTGCCTCTGCCGTTGCATAGAGCCATTGAATTTTGCTTTCTAGATCCCCATGAGACAAGACAAGGCCCAAGAAATTGAGCCATCCTTGAAGTGCTTTTTCTATCAACTCGGTTTCCAGCAAAATCAGCATCTTTGTATCCGCCAAGCTCAAAATCAAATCCTCTTGGATACCATAATCCCAGATTGTAGTCCCCTTAAGATACCGAATAATTCTCTTAACAGCTCTCAAGTGAGACTCTCTCGGATCAGCCTGAAATCTAGCAGACAGGCAAACTCCAAACACAATATCGGGTCTACTTGTTGTAAGATAGAGCAATGATCCAATCATACCCCGATACATAGTAGCATTGACTTTTGGATCCTTGTCATCTCTTCCGAGTGAGGTAGTCAGCGACATGGGAGTATCAAAAGGTTTGGCATTTTCAAGACCAAACTTTTTAACACATTCTCTAAGATACTTTTGTTGATGAACTCGTGTCCCATCCTCACCTTGCACGACTTGAAGTCCTAAAAAGAACTTGAGCTCACCGACCATGCTCATTTCAAACTCACTAGACATGAGGTCAGCGAACTTCTTCACTAACTTATCATCTGTTGAACCAAAGATGATGTCATCGACATAGACTTGAACAACTAGTGTGTGACTTCCTTCTCTCAACAAGAACAGAGTCTTGTCAACTTTTCCTCGAACATAGCCATGTTGAATCAAGAACTGAGACAAACGATCATACCAAGCACGCTGGGCTTGATTCAATCCATAGAGTGCTTTGTCCAGTTTGTAGACATGATCCGTGTGGGCGACATCTTCAAAACCCGGAGTCTGTTCAACATATACTTCCTCCTTTAGATAACCATTCAAAAAGGCAGTCTTGACCTCCATTTGATGTAGTTTAAATCCATGATGGGCATAATAGGCAATGAGCAATCGAATAGCCTCAAGACGAGCCACTGGAGCAAACGTCTCATCATAGTCAATGCCCTCCTGCTGATTGTATCCCTTAACTACCAACCTTGCTTTATTTCTAACCACATTTCCTTCATCATCTAGCTTATTTCTGAACACCCATCGTGTTCCAATCACAGATCTTCCCTTAGGCCTTGGAACCAAATGCCAAACTTTGTTTCTTTCAAACTGATGAAGTTCCTCTTGCATGGCACTAACCCAATCCGAATCTTTCAACGCTTGTTCAACATTTTTAGGCTCCAACATTGAGATGAAAGCATTGAAAGCAAAGAAATTATTTCCAGAAGATCTCTTTTGCACACCCTTTGAGAAATCAGTGAGGATGTTAGTGACAGGATGAGCACTTTTCTGGTGATAATTTCTGACCTGTATATCTGTCAAGTCACTGACTTGAGTCTGAGGCGTTCTCTCCGGATCTTCTTCTGGGTTCTCATAACTTGTGCTCCTGTCAGGTATTTTCTCATTATCGGACTCACTGTCACTTGAGTTTTGACTTTGACTACTTCCCCCTGTATTATCCGAGTCGGTGACTCCAGTATTGTCACTGACAGTTGATTCTTTTGTAGAACCTGGAAGAGAGTCGTCTTGAACCAGATTGTATCCTTGATCACCATCATCCTTATCTTCAATCATTGATCCTCCCATATTGTTCTCATCAAACACCACATGAACACTTTCTTCAATCCTCCTTGTCCTTTTATTGAACACTTTGTAGGCTTTGCTATGAGGTGAGTAACCTACAAACGTGCCAACATCACTTCTTGGATCGAATTTTCCCAGACTATCCTTGTCGTTGTTGTGAACATAGCATTTACATCCAAAGGTGCGCAAGTGGGCGACACTGGGCTTGACTCCTCTAAGCAATTCATATTGAGTTTTTTCAAGAAGTGGACGAAGCATAGCCCGATTCATCACATATCAAGATGCATTAATGGCTTCACCCCAGAAATTCCTTGGGCGACCACTTGAGATAAGCATGGTCCGTGACATGTTCTCCAAGGCACGATTTTTCCTTTCTACAACACGATTCTGTTGAGGAGTTCTTGGTGCTGAGAAGTTGTGACTTATGCCATTTTTCTTGCAAAAAGACAGAAACTCAGAGTTGTCAAATTCTGTTCCGTCATCTGATCTGACTGCTACAAGATCAACTCCAAGTTTTTTCTCGACAACCTTCACCCATGCTTCAAACTCTTCAAAAACCTGATCTTTAGAGGACAGAAAAATAGTCCAAGTATACCGTGAAAAGTCATCTACAATGACAAAGATATAGCTATTTCCTCCACGACTTTGGACTCGCATGGGACCACATAAATCAATATGGATGAGTTCTAAAGGTCTAGCGGTACTTACCTCCTTTTTGGATTTGAAGGATGACTTTACTTGCTTACCTCTCACACAAGTCTCACAAACTTCATGTTTGTTTGGATCAATCTTAGGCAATCCTCTAACCAGTTCATGCTTATGAAGCTTGTCAAGAAGTTGAAAGCTCGCATGACCAAATCTTTTGTGCCATAGTTCGGCAACATCTGTAACTTTTCTAAGACACAGTTTTTCTTTAGGCTTAAAACAGGGGTCCACCTTGTACAAATTGCTTTCACATACCCCTTTTAGAAGAATCTTGCCTGAACTAATCTCTTGCACCTGACAACCATTCTTATCAAAAACAACTTGATATTTTTCATTAGCAAAGATTTGGGAAACACTTAGTAACTTGAAGCTAAGATTATCAACAAGATTCACATTGTCTATAGTCAGCTTATCTGAAAATCTTACCGTACCTATACCAGAAATACCACCTTTACTGTTGTTGCCGAAGGTAATTTTACCTCCCTTGTATTCTTGAAGTGAGACAAAATCCTTGGGGTTTCCCGACATATGAGTTGAGCACGCACTATCAATGAACCAGGGCTCCTGGTCTCCCGCTTCAAGCTGTATTGAAACAGTTAGTTCTTACGAACCCAGAGTTGTTTAACTCCTCTGGGTTTGGCAACATAAACAGTCTTAGAGCAACATTTGTCACAACTAGCACACACAGATCTTGGAGGAGAGTTAGTGACACTAGATCTGTCATGACTATCATTCAGAGTCTATGACCTTGCTTTTTCTCATCTCTTGCCTTTTTGTGACAATCATGTTGATAGTGACCAGGCTTGCCACAATAACAACATGTCCTGTGAGACTTTAGGGCAACGTATTTACTATAGCCCGGATAGATGGGTTTGTTGTTGATGCGAGATTGAAAGTCAATTTGTGACGGAGCCGAGTTCTGGACTTGTTTTTGCCAAAGGTTGTGCACCTTTTGATCAGGATACCACTGTTGCTTCCTTTTGTCAGGTTTAGCCACCACATGTGTAGAACAACTTGCATTGTCACTACACATAGGAGTTTTACCTTTAGACACGAGAGGAGCAGCCTTAGTACCTTGAGTATTGGATGCACGAACAAAACCAATTCCAAATCTGTCTACCTCCTTCACAAACTTCCTCTTATAGTCATTTCTGACCTCTTGAGCCTTTTCAGCAACAAACTCATCCAACCATTTCTTTCTTTTGGTCTCATCCTCGATTTTAAGATTTTCTAACTCACTGGATAACTTAGCATTACTCAGTCTGAGCATTAGTCTTTCACCTTCTAGGTCAGTGACTTGTTTTTCTAAGTCATTGACTTGTTTTTGTAAGTCAATGACTTGGATCTTTGAATCTGAGCACGACTCACAGGTTACTGACTTAGGAGATGAAATCTTTTCAAGCTCGATTGCTTTAGAGGACCAGTGTTTGTTATCATCGAAGAGATTGGAGATTGTTTCTTCATTATCTTCCAACTTTTCTCTTAACGCAATGACTTGAGTTCCAAGCTTTTCGATGATAGCAACCAGCTGTTCTCTAGATTTTTTGGATAAAAGAGAGGAAAGTTCTGAGTCATTTACCTCTTGAGAAGATTTATCTTCACAGGCCATGCATCACTTTCCTATTGCTGGCGCTATCTCATCATCATCATCAGACATGTCCCAAGTTGCCATCATGCTTTTACCTATTTCTCCACTTTTTCTTTTAGGGCAGTGTTTGGCAAAGTGTCATTTGCCCTGACATTGATAGCAAATGACATCTTTCATATCCTTCCCTTCCTTGATTGGTTCTGGAGCCTTCGAGGGAGCCTTATTATGATTCCACAGTCTCTTCATAGCCTTAGAGATGAGAGCCACAACCTCATCTACTCCATCAGCGTCATCGTCTCCCTGAGCCAAGTCAAAGGCTCTTTCAACCTTGAGAGCAATGTTCTTTACTTTCTCTGATTCAAGTCTTTCAACTCTTCTCTGTTATATGCCTCCATACATAGTGAGTTGTCCAACAAGGTCCTCCAAGGTCAGCGACTTGGTTTCCTTTTGAGTGAGAATGGACGAA
The DNA here is from genome assembly GCA_964016875.1 of Fallopia convolvulus. Taxonomy (NCBI): domain Eukaryota; kingdom Viridiplantae; phylum Streptophyta; class Magnoliopsida; order Caryophyllales; family Polygonaceae; genus Fallopia; species Fallopia convolvulus. The sequence goes on along the minus strand of OZ024723.1, from coordinate 11,026,669 downwards.
GCAATGCTGTCCTAACTTTTGTTCAATCCAGAGATCAACTTGTTAGTTTGCTTCCACTGAGGAAGCTTCTCTCCAAGAAATTCCAGTTGGTTGACAAGAGTCTGGAACCTCGAGTGGTAATCCCGGAGAGATTCACCCTTTCCTTGAAAAATATTTTCATACTCTCTTTCGAGACTTATGATCCTATCTTTCTTTACATCCTCATTTCCTTGATGGAGCCTTTTTAGAGCATCCCAAATTTCCTTTGCAGTCTTGTACCGATCACCTTTTTGAGGTCACCGTCGGTGAGAGCATGATAAAGGACCTTTTTTGCTCTAGCATTCTTTTCAAGCTTCTTGAAATCAACATCATCGTACTCAGCAGTGGTTTTTACTGTCTTTCCGTCCTTTCCAAGAAAGGTTTCCGGACCTAATTCATTCACTTTCCACAATTGACCATCTAGAGAGCAGATGTGGGTCTTCATTTGTTCAACCCACCAATCGTACTCTCCAACTTTGAGAATTGGAGGTTTCCAGAAGGATTCATTCACGGATGTGTTGGTCAACGTCATTTTCCTGCAGTAAAAGTACTAAAAACACAATCTAGAGCCTTGCTCTGATACCAATTGTAGGATCGTTAGTACTAGGACGAGTCGGCGACTCCTACGAAGTCGTCGACTTTGAGTAATAAAGCAGCGGAATGAACAAGCAGTAAAATAAACGTTACCAACAGTCAATGACAAGCGATGTATAGTGGAAACTCTTCGTAAACCAACTAGTTTACTTAGAGAAAAACCACTCCCTTCCAAGTTTATCACTTGGTCCGATTTCAAGAGTCCTTAGACTCGCTCTATTGATTTCTTGAGTGATTACAAAGCTCTCCCGTGTACAAGAATGAATCCCACACCCTTGAACCACGCTCTACCTTTGCACTCACACTCTCAATCTCACGCTATGCCTAAGATCTCTTGACTCACCACTTGTACGAATCCCACGCACAAGTACACTCTTTCTTTCTTACACACAATATGAGAATTAAGCTCGTAAGTCCTTACAATTAGCCTAAACACACGAGTATTTAAACTAAGGTAAGAGAGATCTCATGTATATTATTTTCCATTTGATTAGGAAAACAATATACACTCAATCTTTTACAAATCTTTCCAAATAAACAGTTGTACGCATACTCAAATATTCCAGGAGAATCACAATTATCTTCATCTTGATTTTAGCACTATTTTGACGATCTTCTCCTAAAATAGAACACACAGTTGTCTTCAATTAAACGCACAAGATTTGTGCGTTCCTTCCGTAAATAGATCGCTTTGCCAACTGGTTATGTTAGTGAC